>CM014086.1:762522-982522 GCA_004119915.2 Collichthys lucidus
GAGGCTGATGGGAAAATGTAACGTGACATGTTCAGCTTTAAACTCATATAACGAGCTCATGACGAGAGGTGGATGAGGAAGGTGGATGAGGAAGGTGGATGAGGAAGGTGAATGAGGAAGGTGAATGAGGAAGGTGGATGAGGGTGGATGAGGAAGGTGGATGAGGAAGGTGGATAAGGAAGGTGGGTGAGGAAGGTGAATGAGGAAGGTGGATGAAGAAGGTGGATGAGGAAGGTGGATGAAGAAGGTGAGTGAGGAAGGTGGATGAGGAAGGTGGATGAGGGTGGATGAGGAAGGTGGATGAGGGTGGATGAGGAAGGTGGATGAGGGTGGATGAGGAAGGTGGATGAGGAAGGTGGATGAGGAAGGTGGATAAAGAAGGTGGATGAAGAAGGTGGATGAGGAAGGTGAATGAGGAAGGTGAATGAGGAAGGTGGATGAGGAAGGTGGATAAAGAAGGTGGATGAAGAAGGTGGATGAGGAAGGTGAATGAGGAAGGTGAATGAGGAAGGTGGATGAGGAAGGTGAATGAGGAAGGTGGATGAAGAAGGTGGATGAGGAAGGTGGATGAGGAAGGTGGATGAAGAAGGTGAGTGAGGAAGGTGGATGAGGAAGGTGGATGAGGGTGGATGAGGAAGGTGGATGAGGGTGGATGAGGAAGGTGGATGAAGAAGGTGGATGAGGAAGGTGGATGAGGAAGGTGGATAAAGAAGGTGGATGAAGAAGGTGGATGAGGAAGGTGGATGAGGAAGGTGGATGAGGGTGGATGAGGAAGGTGGATGAAGAAGGTGGATGAGGAAGGTGGATGAGGAAGGTGGATGAAGAAGGTGGATGAGGAAGGTGGATGAGGAAGGTGGGTGAGGAAGGTGGATGAAGAAGGTGGATGAAGAAGGTGGATGAGGAAGGTGGATGAGGGTGGATGAGGAAGGTGGATGAGGAAGGTGGATAAAGAAGGTGGATGAGGAAGGTGGATGAAGAAGGTGAATGAGGAAGGTGGATGAGGGTGGATGAGGAAGGTGGATGAAGAAGGTGAATGAGGAAGGTGGATGAGGAAGGTGGATGAGGAAGGTGAATGAGGAAGGTGGATGGGGTGGATGAGGAAGGTGGATGAGGAAGGTGGATGAAGAAGGTGGATGAGGAAGGTGGATGAGGAAGGTGGATGAAGAAGGTGGATGAGGAAGGTGGATGAAGAAGGTGGATGAGGAAGGTGGATGAGGAAGGTGAAGGTGGATGAGGGTGGATGAGGAAGGTGGATGAGGAAGGTGGATGAAGAAGGTGGATGAGGAAGGTGGATGAGGAAGGTGGATGAGGAAGGTGGATGAGGGTGGATGAGGAAGGTGGATGAGGAAGGTGGATGAAGAAGGTGGATGAGGAAGGTGAATGAAGAAGGTGGATGAAGAAGGTGAATGAGGAAGGTGGATGAGGGTGGATGAGGAAGGTGGATGAGGAAGGTGGATAAGGAAGGTGGGTGAGAAAGGTGAATGAGGAAGGTGGATGAAGAAGGTGGATGAGGAAGGTGGATGAGGAAGGTGGATGAAGAAGGTGAGTGAGGAAGGTGGATGAGGAAGGTGGATGAGGGTGGATGAGGAAGGTGGATGAGGGTGGATGAGGGTGGATGAGGAAGGTGGATGAGGAAGGTGGATAAAGAAGGTGGATGAGGAAGGTGGATGAGGAAGGTGGATGAGGGTGGATGAGGAAGGTGGATGAAGAAGGTGGATGAGGAAGGTGGATGAGGAAGGTGGATAAAGAAGGTGGATGAGGAAGGTGGATAAAGAAGGTGGATGAAGAAGGTGGATGAGGAAGGTGGATAAAGAAGGTGGATGAGGAAGGTGGATGAGGAAGGTGGATGAGGGTGGATGAGGAAGGTGGATGAAGAAGGTGGATGAGGAAGGTGGATGAGGAAGGTGGATGAAGAAGGTGGATGAGGAAGGTGGATGAAGAAGGTGGATGAGGAAGGTGGGTGAGGAAGGTGAATGAGGGTGGATGAGGAAGGTGGATGAAGAAGGTGAATGAGGAAGGTGGATGAAGAAGGTGGATGAGGAAGGTGGATGAGGAAGGTGGATGAAGAAGGTGAATGAGGAAGGTGGATGAGGAAGGTGAATGAGGGTGGATGAGGAAGGTGGATGAAGAAGGTGAATGAGGAAGGTGGATGAGGAAGGTGGATGAGGAAGGTGGATGAAGAAGGTGGGTGAGGAAGGTGAATGAGGAAGGTGGATGAGGAAGGTGGATGAAGAAGGTGGATGAGGAAGGTGGATGAAGAAGGTGGGTGAGGAAGGTGGATGAAGAAGGTGAATGAGGAAGGTGGATGAGGAAGGTGGATGAGGAAGGTGGATGAAGAAGGTGAATGAGGAAGGTGGATGAGGAAGGTGAATGAGGAAGGTGAATGAGGAAGGTGGATGAGGAAGGTGGATGAAGAAGGTGGATGAGGAAGGTGGATGAGGAAGGTGAATGAGGAAGGTGGATGAAGAAGGTGGATGAGGAAGGTGGATGAGGAAGGTGGATGAAGAAGGTGAATGAGGAAGGTGGGTGAGGAAGGTGGATGAGGAAGGTGGATGAGGAAGGTGGATGAGGAAGGTGGATGAAGGTGGATGAGGAAGGTGGATGAAGAAGGTGGATAAAGGTGGATGAAGAAGGTGGATGAAGAAGGTGGATGAGGAAGGTGAATGAAGAAGGTGGATGAAGAAGGTGGATGAGGAAGGTGAATGAAGAAGGTGGATGAGGAAGGTGGATGAGGAAGGTGGATGAAGAAGGTGGATGAAGAAGGTGGATGAGGAAGGTGGGTGAGGAAGGTGGATGAGGAAGGTGGATGAGGGTGGATGAGGGTGGATGAGGAAGGTGGGAGGAAGGTGGATGAGGAAGGTGGATGAGGAAGGTGGGTGTGTGTGTCTGAAACTTTTAAATCCTCCAGACGAAACAGAAAAATCAGAGCCATTTGTCATCGTCGTGCCACAGGAGAGTTTTCTGAACCGGTGCCCGATGAGACATCCGTAATAAAGACGATTAATATGTCTGCACGCTGGATTCAAAGATCACGGTCAGCTTTAAGGACAGGCAAAGACCAAATAGTTCATGCTGAACTATGTCTCATTGTTGTAGGTCAATCAAAGCGTCCACGCTCTTAATCCTGCATAACTTTAAGCCTTAATATAATGTGAACAGGTGAGTTGTATATAAATTCACCCTCAGTACAGTTGTCATGAACGGGGAAATTAGCTACAGAGACCAAAACTGTTTTTTGTACCAGGCTGTAAACATGTTTATTTCTGCTGTGAAACATGGGGACTTATGGAGACTGACTCAGTCAGTTTGTGGTTTCACTTCACAGACTCGGAGGTTGCCACCTGGGTGTTGTTCTTGGTCTGTTCTTCACGTGGCTTCAAACCACCTGCAGAGTTTCAGAAGCTTTTTGAAACGTGTCTCACCTCGGAGGTTTCCCGAGCTTCAGCTGAAGACTTCTTATCGGTTTCTTTAAGGGATAACTCTCTGCTATCAGGCCACTGCAGAGTGAAGTCTTATCAGATTAGTCCTGCTGCTCCTCACAGATAAATCACCACGATAACATGAAACAGCTGCTCAGATTAATAACATCAGATGATGAGTGGATTTATTACCGTTACAGATCATGTGGATGAGAGGGAACCCGGTCAGGTGTCTGCTGAGGACACATCGGTTTGTTCTGTTGTGAGTGACAGATGCTCCGCCTCCGTCACACGGCGAGCGATCTCCTGCTGATGGAAACAAACACAGACAGGCTCTTTATTAACAGCAGCTCTGCGGCTCATTTGGGAGAAAATTGCTCCCTACAGCAAAATCCCTCCGGAGCTGCGAGGTGGCGAGACGAGACAGAGAAATATAGTCAGGTGCCAAACTGGTGAAGACCAAAAACAGGCCAATTAAAAAATGATTAAAAAAAAAAAATCAATTCAAGTGTGCATCAGGAGCCTGGAAACGGCATCAGCATGCAGACGAAGAGCTGCTGTAAGAAGACAACAAGCTTAATTCAACTGAAGGGTCACAGGTTAAATTATAAATATAAAGTCTGCAGTGTCATTGTGGGACTTTATGATTTTAATCAGCCAATGAACTGATGGAAATTAGAAATAATATAAATATAAATAATTTTACTAATCTGGGTTGATTTAAGTCACTGCAGTGCATCCAAAGCAAGTTTAGAGCTTGATATTCATATTTGTTGTAATTTGTTGCCTCCAGTTTCAGAGTGTAATCCTCCTGTGGTAACTCTGTTCAGCTGTACTCGAGTATTTACTCTGATTACATTACTTCTGATCAAACAGCCAATCACAAACCAGCAGCAGCTGATATCAGAGACTAGTCCAGCAGCTGATATCAGAGACTAGTCCAGCAGCTGATATCAGAGACTAGTCCAGCAGCAGCTGATATCAGAGACTAGTCCAGCAGCTGATATCAGAGACTAGTCCAGCAGCAGCTGATATCAGAGACTAGTCCAGCAGCGGCTGATATCAGAGACTAGTCCAGCAGCTGATATCAGAGACTAGTCCAGCAGCTGATATCAGAGACTAGTCCAGCAGCGGCTGATATCAGAGACTAGTCCAGCAGCGGCTGATATCAGAGACTAGTCCAGCAGCGGCTGATATCAGAGACTAGTCCAGCAGCTGATATCAGAGACTAGTCCAGCAGCTGATATCAGCGACTAGTCCAGCAGCGGCTGATATCAGAGACTAGTCCAGCAGCGGCTGATATCAGAGACTAGTCCAGCAGCGGCTGATATCAGAGACTAGTCCAGCAGCGGCTGATATCAGAGACTAGTCCAGCAGCAGCTGATATCAGAGACTAGTCCCAGCAGCTGATATCAGAGACTAGTCCAGCAGCGGCTGATATCAGAGACTAGTCCAGCAGCGGCTGATATCAGAGACTAGTCCAGCAGGCTGATATCAGAGACTAGTCCAGCAGCGGCTGATATCAGAGACTAGTCCAGCAGCGGCTGATATCAGAGACTAGTCCAGCAGCGGCTGATATCAGAGACTAGTCCAGCAGCGGCTGATATCAGAGACTAGCAGCGGCTGATATCAGAGACTAGTCCAGCAGCGGCTGATATCAGAGACTAGTCCAGCAGCGGCTGATATCAGAGACTAGTCCAGCAGCGGCTGATATCAGAGACTAGTCCAGCAGCGGCTGATATCAGAGACTAGTCCAGCAGCGGCTGATATCAGAGACTAGTCCAGCAGCTGATATCAGAGACTAGTCCAGCAGCAGCTGATATCAGAGACTAGTCCAGCAGCGGCTGATATCAGAGACTAGTCCAGCAGCGGCTGATATCAGAGACTAGTCCAGCAGCAGCTGATATCAGAGACTAGTCCAGCAGCAGCTGATATCAGAGACTAGTCCAGCAGCGGCTGATATCAGAGACTAGTCCAGCAGCGGCTGATATCAGTGACTAGTCCAGCAGCGGCTGATATCAGAGACTAGTCCAGCAGCAGTCAGTCCAGCTCGGCGTCTGTCTTTCAGCCTTTTATTTCACCAAGCTCTCACCAACCACTAAAAGTCAGTCCCACATTTACTCTTGTCCGGCGGCTTCTTGCTCGCTCACTCTCTCCTTTTCTCTTCTTAGCTTCCTCCGTCAGCGTCCTCTTCACTCTCTGCTCCTCTGCCATCATGTCCATAGCAGCTGCTGAGCCTGGTTACCTCCTCTTCTTCTTCTTTGTGGTACAAACACTAACACTCCCTTACTGCTCTGAGCTTGAGAGTCCAGATCTTCGGATGATCAGGTTTTATGTTTGATGTTCATCCTTCAGACTCATCGTGTCCGGCAAACGAGAGCAGCCAGCGTTTCTAATGTATCTTGTGCGGCTGTCATCTTTAGATCAAGACCTAATTATCTCATTACCTCCAGATAAGAAGCCGTGTCCTCGTTGTTATGACTTCATTATCCAGATTTTTTTCAATCAGAATAGCTCATGACTTATTTCATTATCTCGAAAATTAAGACTTCAAACTGACTTTGACAAAAGCGATGACCGGGTGAAGACAAAGAGATGAAATCATTCTATCAGGGTGATAAAGCTGAAAAATGAAGATTTTCCTAGTGAAATAATAAAAGTCCGCATGCTAACAAGTAATTACAGCAACAATTAATGAAGATTTAAAACATAATTAAACATTTAAGTCACATTAATAAAAGTCTTTATTTCTCAGCTCCATAGAGTTTGGATGAAGGTCGTCATCATGAGAGAATACTTTAATAAAATAAGCACAGTTATTAAAGGATGGAGGATTTAGCGGCGTCTTGTGGTGAAGCTGCAGACTGCAACCAACTGAATACCCTTCACCTCACCCTCTCAGTCCTAGCCTGAAGGAGAAGCCTCTGCTGAGTCACAACAAAGAAATAAAAGCATTTCTCCAGCAGGTACTTTGTCATCGGCTGCATGACGTGTACGACATGGATACACCGTGTATTTATTAATTTTTCATGTCCTGCAAACATCGTGACTCCCAGAGCATCTGTGATGATCGATTGTAATAATTTGGTGCAACCTTCAGGTTACATGAGAATTTCTAGACACAACACCTCAGTACAAATTAATGCGACTCAAGGGTCCGTTCATTTTTTAAACAAATCAATACTGCATGTAACAGGTAAAAACACTTTTCCAAATACTTCACAGTCCGTTGGTGGTTCTGTTGGATCTAATGTGGATGAAGGGTTTTATTTTTATTTCAGGGTAAATCAATCTGACTCAAAGAAGCAGCAAACTTTGAAATAAAGCTGCTTCACTGCCTCCCAATTTCTCTGCTCCAAATTGTTCTTTAGAAAGTTTGAAATAAATTAAACACTTTGTTAATCCTCATGAGGAATTAAACTCATCTGGACTCTTACAACCCTCCACTCGCGTCGTTATTTCCAATGATTCAAACCTTCAGAGTCTGCGTCTTTAACCTCTGGGCTACCTCCAAGTTTAGCACCTGTTATTTTTACCAGCCTGCCTGAATATAGCAGCCTCAAACTGGGCCTGCTTTAGAGTCACGTTAAAGGTGCAGGGGCAGGTATATGGAGTATACAGCCACATGTTTTTGATGTGCATGACTCATGATCACGAGTCAGGATCTCCTGCCTCTTTACAGGGGGAGTCCTAATCAGATGGTCGAACCATCTCAGGGGACGGTTTCCGCACAAAGAAGCAGCGGCTCGACTCTGAGCTTCTAACTCTATCTCCTGAGCCCAGGAAGCTGATTTCACTTCTTCACACTTCAATTCTTCCGGTCACTACCCAAAAGCTCATGACCATTGTGAGGACTGGAACGTAGATGGATCGAAAAAACCGACAGCTTTGCTTCCTGCTCAGCTTCCTCTGAACCACAATGGTCCAGTACAACATCTGCAACACTGCTCACACTGCACCGGTCTGCTGGTCCATCTCGCGCTCCATTTTTCTATCAATCGTGACCAAGATCCCGAGATACCCGAACTCCCCACTTCCAAGCTGGAAGGACAATTTGACTCCTGACACCGTGAAGTCAAACAGCAGGACTTCATATCATATCTGAGAGCAGTCTACCGTCTGCTTCAAACTGTTTACAACAATCATTTCTACGAGGCATTAAATGCATCGAATGTGACACGGTAACTCTTTTAAATCATGGAGCATGGAAATATATATTAAATCTATTTTAAATATATATATTTTCCATTCCCTGGTTTGTTGAGCTGACCTTAAACAGTGCTGTAATACTTTTAAACATAATTAAACATTAAAATCAAAAGTTTGAGGTTATATAAAGTTTGGGTAAAGGTCATGCGAGAATACTTTGATGAAGCATGGTTATTAATATTAACCAGCGCGGCTCCTGTGATGAAATGTTGTAATTTAGTTTTTCAGCACACTCATTTTCTCAGCCTGTCTCATCTCTGCGATTTCCTGTTTCCCAGAATTTCTTTTTCACAGTGCTTCATGGCTGAATTGCATCCTGCTCCCGTGGGTGTAGAAATTGCTTTGAGAGTTTCTTCCTTGATGGATTTGAAAACGCTTGAATGTCGAGACAAAACGGCTCCAGAGAGAACTTTGATCCTGAGGTGTCGAAGCCTGGATCTGATCTTTTTTAGACTTTAACCGATCAAACTCAACTGTTGCCGTCAGGGAACGTTTGCAGGTTCATCAACATTTGGCCTGGTATCGACGTAAAGAAGCGAATCAAACAACAACAAAATGAATGTGGGAATGAAGCTGCCTCCACACAGGACTGTACACAGCTGCTCCTATTTCGGTCTCAGCCTCCAATGCAGAGCCGCCCGAGGCGTTATTGAAACAGGAAACAGGAAAGTATCATTCAAATCAGCTTCAGTTGGTTCTGCAAGGTAAGAAACAAACAGAGAGAGAGAAAGTGTGACTGTTGGTTTAATTTTAAAGGTTTGTCAGTCTCAAACTTTGGACGACAGATTTCTTGATGGTCAAACTGACGTTGGTGTTACGGCACCCGCGGGCTGCTTTCTAATCATGTTGGTGACCCCAGCTCGATGTTTGTGTGAGTCGGCAAATGTTTCCGGTCATACAAGAGAAACACTCAAATCTAATGAGCACACTGAGGTTTAATTAAAGTAGCCTCAGGTTGTCTACAAGGTAATCGTTTTTTTTTTTTCTAATTATAACTTTGGGAATATCAACCAATGACCCATGTTTGGTGTGAAACCTGTGAGCAGTAAACTGACTTATACATCTCCCTGAAATGGAAAATCTGTTCATGTCCTAATTTTCATGTATTTCCTGTAAATAGATAGAAAAGGACCCATGCATTATGAATGGTAGCGTTATGAGCTAGTTTCAGCATCCTCCGTACCCGGGACCGAACACAACTTCTGAACCAGCAGGGAGTCCAGCAGCTAACCAAGGTGGTTTTCTTGCCGGGTTTGGTTCCTGGCATCCCGGCGCTGACTCAGCTCAGTTACCTGAGTGGCTGACTGAGCTCACCATGTTAGATGTGGTTGGAAAATCCAGAGAAACGCTGACTGCCTCTCTGGGATTAAAGTCAGTCTTCATGATGGATGTCAAAAGGATCCAACTGAGGTGGTCCGGGCATCCGATCAGGACTTCCAACAGGCAGAAGACCCAAAACTGACTAGCCCATCTGGACTGGGAACGCCTCAGGATCCCCCAGGAGGAGTTGGAGAACGTGCTGGAGAGACAGACCTCTGGAACGTCCTGATAAACCTGCTGCCACCACATGACAACCCGGCTACAGAAAGAAATGATGGAGGGACTTTAAGAATGACTAGAAGATAATGCTTTTCACCCCTTCAGTAAGATTTTGCACAAGAACCAGTCGAGGAAATGTAAAGTTAAATTCCACCACTGATAACAAAGACTGTCCATCCTCGTCATGGTTGCATTGGTAACCAGTTCATGCAGGGAAACAAACAAACAAACCATTCACCAGTTAACCCGTGAAGTCTTTGGACTGGAACCGGACCATGAACCTTCTTCTTCTTCTTCTTCTTCTTCACTGCACCGCTGTGCAACAAAGACTGTGATAAAGTTACTGACTGGAATAATGAAAACCACCCAGAGCTCCATCGTCCATCATCGACCTGACGCACAGAACAAATAAAGCAGATAAATGGTTTAAATATTTAATGGGCTTTCATAATAATAAAGTGAACTTCTAGAGTTACTCTGCAGGTACTGTCGACTTTCTGACCCCCGACTTTCTTCAGATTGTTTGTTTGCTGTTTTCTCAATTGAGGGTCTGAAGCTTTGTCGCCCTGGATGAGTGAGTTAACTGCCTCAAAGGTCAGTTTTAATGCATTATTGTGCTTTTTCTGTCAGCACTCTGTAGTGATCTGTGACTTCTTCCTGCACATCAGCTCCTTTTAAAAAGAGAAGCGTCGACCTCCAGCTCGGCGCACACGTCGGGTCTCTGCAGATAAGAGGCAGCGACGTCAATGAGAGGCCGATAAATTACAGATGTCTGCATTGGAAAGCAGTCGGCGATGCCGGCGTGACATTTCGTCTTAACAAAGCGTTTCTAATTTCGCCTTCACATGCAACAAAGTCGTGAAATAGGCCACTTCATCAGCTGAGCGCGACGCTACATTGTTCCGCACGGCGTCGGCTCGTTTAAAAAGTATACGCCAAATGGGGTATTTGTAATCCTCAAAAAGTAAAGGTGGGAGGGGGTCAGAGGATAATCACACTTACATTATTCCTGCAAATTGCATGTCATGAAGGGGTTCAGTGCTCCAGCTGTATTCTGACAAGCTCCGGCACTCAGGTTGGAAATTAGAGCTGGAGGAAGATTTTCTGCTTTCTGAGCTGCTGAAAAATCAGAGTAAGATTCACATCATGTGACACGTTTCTTTGTAGGGACACATTATACACAGCACTGGAGATAATTATGTTATAATGGTAATTATATGTCGTGCACCGGCCTTTATGTATGGACCTTTATTGCTCAGCAGGGAAACCCAAGAGTACCCAAATGTACACTCAGATGATTTAATCAAACCAGAAACCACCGAGAAATCTGCGATCAGCCTCGAGAGGTTTGACAAACGCTGCAATCTGCTGCAAGTCCAAGGTCGCTCGTTCTGTTCTCCAGACTTTTCTTTAGCACTAAAATCTGCACGTCAGCTTCAGGTTAACAAAGTGGTGTAATGCTTTAAAGAATAAACAAGGGAAACTTTAATTTAATTGTTGGTCCATGATGCCAACAGATGGTAACTCTGACCTCCACACCTTCATGTGCAAACAAACATCAGCCCAGGAAATCTATTAAAACTGTTTTTCTTTATTCTCTAATTGGCACAACGGTAATCTCTATGAACAGATATCTGCATATGAATGCTGAATTTACTGTCAAGGGTCAAAGACTGTGCTGCCTGAAGTGTTCTGGTAAACCATGCACCGTGCATAAACATCATTCTCATCGAATAAAGGTTTAAACATATCAGTCCACAAAGAAAACAGAAGAATTGAATGAGATCTCGACAGTCGACAGGAAATCTTCCTCCACATGTGGACGGATTGTGTTTAATTCTGCGGTTTCTAAAAACAAAAGTCAAAGCAGACCCCACATCTAATAATACCAACAGAAATCACATGTTCTGTCTCCTTCCAGCAGCTGTCGAAACCTTTTCTGTATTCTGTCAGTAACTGCTGCAGCTTCGTCTTTTTTGTCCTCTGGCTCCGAGTTTGTTCTTGTTTATGAAAAACTGATGCATGAAAAACAGAAATGTGTCTGACACTGAGACAAACTTGTGCTTTCCAGGATGTTTTACAATTAAACGCTGATTTCTCTAACATTACACGCTGATTTGAAACCGTTCCTGCTGTCACTGAATTTATTTTTAACAGGAATGTTTTTCTATAAAAATCCTGTTCCGCAGACAGAGCTTTGAAACGTCAGGAAGAGGTTTTAATAAGTTTTGTATCGCTCCTTCAACAAAGATGAACCCAATAGGCTGCAGATCCCAAAACTCCTCAAGACTTCTTCTTGGAATTAACTTGGCTCTTGTGTCTGTCCTCAGGTACCTCGGATAAAAGTCTCCACTTGTCCACATTATGTTACGCCGCCACAATCCTTTAAGCTGCCGGTCTCAAAGTCCATCTATTCCCAAAGACTTGGAGGTGATGTTCATTTTTCAGGGTTTAAAAATGGTCACCGGTTACGAGAAAGCCCGAGAAGATTCTGCTACAAGCGTTTCAAATATCTCGCTTTCTTTGCCAAACTACTCTAGCTAAGACATTCAGAGTTTTTATCCCGTCATGGAAAGTCAAAGTTGCTGAGTCACTGCGCTTCAGCCTCTGTGTGATGGACTGTTACACGACCCGTGAAATTTCTCAGTGGCACAATCATTACCTGTCTTTTCACACCTTGACAACACAATTATGACTTTGACTCTTACAGGATGATTTATTTAAACGGAGATTAACAGAAGAAGAACTGTGGGTAAGCACACATTCATCTATACATTAATCACATATATATAAATCAATACACTGACAGCATAAAGAATGAATAAATCTTTTTTTATTTGCAGATTATATTGTTACATAGATTAAAAAAAGAGAAAACTCTTACAGCAATAAATCATGAAAATTACCATAAAACAAAAACACAGTCAAACATGAATCATCAGTTATCAATATAAAATAAACAATGATTGTTTTTGGTCCAGTCACTGCTTGGTAATGAAACAGATGTGGCAAAGTAAGTTAGGACGGACGATGGCGGGATTTGGTTCCTTAAAAAGACATTTTCAGAATATTTATTCATGTTTTTTCTGTGAGCATAAAAGCCCGGGGGAAGAAGGGTACAACAAGTTTGGAGTTCGGCATGGAAATTGGGAAGGGTCCCAATCAGGAGATGCATCCCAAACTCACTTGTTTCTTTGAATAAAGTCGTAATTCGAGTCGTAATCAAGACGAGTTAACGAGCATCCACAGACCGACCTCGGCAGACACGAGCCGCTGAAATTCCAACAAATCCAGATTTTTTGAGCATCTACGATGGACGCAGGATGTAACACACGCACACACCAGCGGTTAATATCTATCACACGAACATTTACTTTTATACATTTCAGAAAATATCTGTAAAGCTCAATCTAAACTAGAAGAATTAGTAATGACAGGTGTAAGAGTTATATAAGAAATATATCTCTATCTATCTAGGTTTGTTTGTAGAGGGCGTTGGGATCAGCAGAGGCTCCAGCAGCAGCAGCAGCAGCAGAAGAAGACGGAGCTTTCAGGGTGGTGTAGGTCACTGCTTCATCATCTTCATCATCACCTCCACCCTGAACCTGTCAAAACAAACCATGACATGACAGAATAATGTAACTTTGTGATATCCAGCAGCACATGAACACAACGCTGTGACCAAACAGACGACTCACCCGGGCTTTACCGCCGGGCCTCTGGGTGAAGTTGATGGAGGCGTAGGAAACACCACCTTCAGGATCAGCCTGCACAGAGAAGACAACAACATGGCCGCTCAATAACATTCAGTGCATTTCATCATATTCTGTCTGACTGTGAAACTCACCACGTCTTCGTCCGTCTGTGTCTTCTTCCCTGAGGAGACAGAACAGAGTCGACTTTAGCTCCAACAGCAAAAATCCAGATTCATTGATGCATGAAACATTCAAAACTTTCTACTGAACAACAACATGTTCATCCTTCAATCCAAACAGAGAGAGGTCGGAGAGAATCTACTTTCTTTACGTTTAAAGACGTTGCAGAGTGTCGGAGTACTTAAGATCAGTCTTGGTCTCTACACTGGTCTCAAGACCACTTTTTGCAAGTCTCAGATTTGGACAAAGACTGTTCAAGACCGCAGTCATGTCCAGATATCATCAGGGAGGGTTAGGGTTAGGGTTAGAGCTATAAAAATGCCGAGTCACCTTTAAGATTTGCTGATCCATTGTCTGCAGGTGCTGTGGTGATGGTTCCTCTTTTCATGCTGCTCTCAGTTGGTTTGGTTGTTGCTGTTGGTGGTTTGGTTGTTGCTGTTGGTGGTTTGGTTGTTGCTGTTGGTGGTTTGGTTGTTGCTGTTGGTGGTTTGGTTGTTGTTGTTGCTGTTGGTGGTTTGGTTGTGGGTTCTGGTCTTGGTTTTGTTGCCGTGTCGTCACCTGATCAGATGAAAACGAGTCACCAAACTGTTGAGCACCAAACTCGTGCTGTGATATGACGTAATATTCATACTTCACATCCATAAAATCAACAAATATTTCAGGTCATCATTCACGTCAGTCTGAAGTGACTTTAAACAGCTCGACTTATTCTCACCTGGTTCCTCACCTGAGGGCTGAAGTCTGAAGGGAAACAGCTGCACTCTGTCACCATGAGTCACTTCACACGTCAGTGAGTCAGAGTTTGATGAAGTCGTAAAGGTCACAGAGGCAGAGCAGACAGACTGTGATGTCTGCAGATCTTTGTGATCTTCATCCACGTCTTTACCCTCAAACAGCCACTTCACTGTGTGTCTACACCATCGTTCACCATATGTCGACACAGAGCAGGTTAACTCCACCTGATCATTGGTCTCGTGTTCAGTCACTGGTGAAGATGGAGATAATGTGAGAGAAAGACAACAAGAGTCACATTCACTTCATCACTATGATCATAATTATTGTGATGTTTCAGTTTGAGCTGAAAATATGATGATGGAAATACTCACTGGTAACAACAGACAGAAAAACCACAGACCATGAATCTATTCGTCCTGGTTTGTATTGTAGACAGTCGTACCATCCACCATCTTCATGTGTGAGCTTCTTTATGACCAGAGAACAGTTCTGTGTAACACTCAGTCTGTCTGATTTAGAGTTCTCAACAATCTGTCCACGTCTAATCAGAGCTATATCTGCTCCCTGCATTGAATCAATGAATTCCCATGATGTTCTGTTACAGTTTTGCTGATCGCCTATCCCATCTTTGCAAGGCAAAGTGACTTCCTGTCCAGCTCTGACAGTGAAGGAGGAAGATCCTTCAGTTTCTGTGAAGACGAGCAGAGAAAATGAGAAAACGTCTGTTATGTTCACAGTCAGTGTGACGAGTTCACTGAACTCACCACGTTAGAAACAATCGACAGGTTTTGTCGTCTCAGTTCAACAAATTGAGCTCATCAAATATTTGATCACGTGAATTCAGAGCAACAAAGTTATTGTCATGAATATCTGTGATATATGTATTCTTACCTGTAAACTGAAGCAGCGCGATAACAAACAGAGAAACTTGAATCCATCTGAAGTCAGCCATCGTGACTCTGCCTCTCTTCTTCTTCTTCTGACTCTTTAGTGTCTAAAGTCGAGCTTCAGTACAGAGATGCTGCGTCTGCTTTCTGTGTTAGGGCGATGTCAGATCTCAGTTAATCTGCTGTCCAGTCCCACGGCCTGTTTCGACAGTGCTGTGTTCCTTTTCATGTAAACAAGGTCAGTGTGAAGACAGCTGTTTGCCTCTCAGTTTCATGACTCATCATGCTGATGCTGTAGAAACTCCCTCTGTTATAAGTTATAAAAATTAGGAGTATGCTGGAGTGCAGATGTTTTAACTCTTAGGGAGTGTGTGTGTTTTTCATTGACGTCCCTGCAGACTGTCTAAAACCTGGGCGTAGTCTCCGTAATGTCCTCACAGACTGTCTAAAACCTGGATGTGAATCTGTTTCTGCATTCATTGAGTCAATCTAACGCTGTAACAAACAAACTATATAAAGTTCACACTGTTCAGTCTCAATGTCTGTTTGTAACAATGACGTGTGTCCTGGAGTTTCCTCTCCTGAGGTTACACGAGGTCCCGTGTGGCCTTGAGGTCCCGTGTGGCCTTGAGGTCCCGTGTGGCCTTGAGGTCCCGTGTGGCCTTGAGGTCCCGTGTGGCCTTGAGGTCCTCAGCAGTATCAGTTGTTTGTCTCTGGTTGGGAACAGTAGGTGCCAGTCTATCTCCACACTGTGGTGTCCAGGGTCACAGAGACCTGTTGCTGCCTTCATAGACATCATAGATAGCTTGTTGTTGTAAACAGACATGTGTGTCTCCAGACTAGAACATGCTGACAGTAACACCTCCATGGGTAAAGACATTCTCTGTGACTCATTCTGGGCGTGTAGTATTTGTGCTGTTATCTTGGGGTTTAAAGTCGATCCACCAGGATGAGTTGGGCACAATGTGAGACCGACTCAGGCACTTCTGATCAACTCTGACAGTGTCTCTGATTCAATAAATAAAACAGCATCAGACACCAGAGGCTGCTGAACTCTCTGAACTCCTGACCTTTGACCTTTGACTTCAGCAACCTCTCCACAACAACGTGTTTCTCTTCACATAAAGAGGAAGTTGAGGCTGTGAACATGGACCAGTTCTTCTTCTCGCTCCAGAAGTCACATTTTTTTAACTTTAACTGCACCGATGATATACGGACATGTTCAGATAGATCTGAGGATGCTTCGGATCTTCTCCATTCATTGATACGTTTTGCTATGTGGTGTATTCTTCTTACTCCTTACCTGGAGAGTCTCAGGCCGAAAAATGAGAAAACCCTCCCGACCTCATGCCGGACAAGCTCTTATATAGACAGTTTGTGCCTCCCCCTGACATGTAATTAACAACAGCTCAAGGCACAAAAGTCAATGAAGTTACTTTAAAGAAAAGAAACTGAAAGACGATAGTCACTCTTTTCCCAGGAAGACCCCCTACAGGCTTAACCTCTGACCTGACTCCTAATCAGAATATCTAAAGAAGTCTCTTCTTCTTCTGGACATCTGGTTGGCACCGACCTGTCTGACCTCTCGGTTAAATAACCTCTGGCTTAGGAGTGGACTGAATACCAGCTTGTGACTAAACATGTATTGTGAAGTAAACCCCTGTTGAATAGGCCCTGGCTCAAGAGTGGTCTGCATAGGTATCTTAAAATAAACCACATATCTACAGCAGCCTCAACATTAATCACCTCAACATTAAAGACTATGTATCCATGGCAGACACCTCAGCTACAAGTGGTCTCTTGATTGAAGTTGAACTTTTGAGACTTTCAACTGACAGCCACAGCTGCTGTTTGTTGCTCTGCTCTGATTGGTCGACTGCTGTGGTGCTGGTAGTTAACCGAACATGGTTGCCAGGCAGAAATCCACAAGGCTGACTGTGATTGGTTTAATTAAAGTCTAATATCATTGACTGTCAATGCTGAAGTTGAAGTTGTGTTTAACTACTTTTAGTACAAATTATTCAAACAAGATTTAACTCATGTTAATTAGTGATCTTCTGAGGTACAGGTCAGTGGATTTTATTTCCTTTTAGTTTTCCAGTCTTTATACTAGAGGAAATTAAAATGTTTCAGAAACATTTAGTTTTCCTGGACTCGTGTCACCACAGGAGGAAAAACCTGCCAGGAAAACACAAATCATCTAAATCGACGAGATTTGACGTTTCCACCCCGTTTCTCTGCCCAGATCTTACTAAATTTGATCTGGCAGCCTCTCCATCCTCTCCTCTCCGAGCTCCCGGCTGCCAGGAGGACTGACATGTTTTTCCTGAGACGAGGGTATCATTACACCCACTCACCCAGACGTCACCCAGCTCCTCTTCTTCCATCCAGCCCGGCCTCGCCGCCACGAAGCAATGCAGCAGAGACCGTTATGCAAACAAGTTCAGTGCTTGTTTGCCTCTGAATCATCGACGGCTAAAGGCCTGATGGAGCCTATTTTCCAAAATAAACAGGACATAACACATCGCTGCTGCACCTCCGAAACAAGCGAGATGACGGAAAAGTTTCGAGTTTTATTCAACAGAATTTAAAATGGAGCCTGAAGCTGTTTCTGTCTATGGCGAGTTCAAGCACCGCCTCTGAGACCAACAGGGAACAACGTCACAGTACCGAGGTGATTTACAGACTTCATGATGGAAACATTGATCAGGAGTGAAGAGCTAACTGTGGTTAGCTCGGTCAGCGGCTTAGCTAACTGAACTGACTCAGCCCGGGATGCCAGGAACCAGACCCGGCAAGAAAACCACCTGAGACGCTGCTGTGTTCACTGTTAGACTGGACACTGCCGGTTCATAGGTTCTGTTACTGTGTTCACTGTTAGACTGGACACTGCCGGTTCAGAGGTTCTGTTACTGTGTTCACTGTTAGACTGGACACTGCCGGTTCAGAGGTTCTGTTGCTGTGTTCACTGTTAGACTGGACACTGCCGGTTCAGAGGTTCTGCTGCTGTGTTCACTGTTAGACTGGACACTGCCGGTTCAGAGGTTCTGCCGCCGTGTTCACTGTTAGACTGGACACTGCCGGTTCAGAGGTTCTGTCGCCGTGTTCACTGATAGACTGGACACTGCTCGTTCAGAGGTTCTGTCGCCGTGTTCACTGTTAGACTGGACACTGCTGGTTCAGAGGTTCTGTCGCCGTGTTCACTGTTAGACTGGACACTGCCGGTTCAGAGGCTCTGTTGCTGTGTTCACTGCTAGAACGGACACTGCCGGTTCAGAGGTTCTGTCGCCGTGTTCACTGTTAGACTGGACACTGCCGGTTCAGAGGTTCTGTCGCCGTGTTCACTGTTAGACTGGACACTGCCGGTTCAGAGGTTCTGTCGCCGTGTTCACTGTTAGACTGGACACTGCCGGTTCAGAGGTTCTGTTGCTGTGTTCACTGCTAGAACGGACACTGCCAGTTCAGAGGTTCTGTCGCCGTGTTCACTGTTAGACTGGACACTGCTGGTTCAGAGGTTCTGTTGCTATGTTCACTGTTAGACTAGACACTGCTGGTTCAGAGGTTCTGTCGCCGTGTTCACTGTTAGACTGGACACTGCCGGTTCAGAGGTTCTGTCGCCGTGTTCACTGTTAGACTGGACACTGCCGGTTCAGAGGTTCTGTCGCCGTGTTCACTGTTAGACTGGACACTGCTGGTTCAGAGGTTCTGTTGCTATGTTCACTGTTAGACTACTGCTCACGGAGATGTGTGGTGGTTGGTGCATTTTATTACCTTTGAACGAAACCAGGCTAGCTGTTTCCAGTCTTTATGCTAAGCTAAGCTAATCACGTGTAGCTTCATACTTACCTAAGCAGCAGCCTGGCTGGGAAATGAAGCATCACAGGACATTCCACAAACTGCAGTTCCTCTAACGTCCACTTGAGGCTTGCTTCAGAGGTGAGTCAGTCTCCATAAGTCCCCATGTTGGTTTACAGTTTACATGTTTACAGCTTGGCGTTGAGGCTTTCAGTTCTCCAACAGACACGTGAACTTTGGAAAGTTCTTCTTGTTTTGCAGTGAGCCGATCACCTGAGTCCTGCTTGGTCATCTCTGTGTTTCAGTCCAGTTATGTAAAGAATTCATCACAGTAATGCATTTATCATGTTCTCTCAGTGCTGAAAGACAAACCTCATATCAAATATTCACGTGCAGTACTTCTGTCCTCTGAAGGTTTTAGTCCTCATTAATCATACAAACGTTTGTCGGCTGTTTAAGATGCTGATCTGAATATTTAATTACTCTACAAACAGCTGACCGTTGTTTCGGTTTGTTGACGCTCAAGTCAGAGAGTCTTTGTGATTTCCTGCTGTGAATGTTGCCTCCATCCTGAGGCTCACGGGGCCTCGTCCAGAATCTGAATTATCATTTTAATCATTGCCGTGCTCGCCTTTATAACGTGTCTGCTGTCATCTTAAGTAATGACCTACAGTGAGAGGTACTATTAAAGCCATTTATTATGCCGCCGCTGCTTTTCTTAGCAGACCATTTAGTGTCTCTGTTTGCACCTGTGACTAAAACTGAGTCACAACACGAGGACGAGGAGGAGGAGGTGCAGGAGGTGGAGGAGGAGGAAGAGGTGTGGAAGTTTGTGGACATTGTGCTTTCTTAATGATTTTTTTTTTTTTTTCTTTTTTTATAGTTTTTGGCTTTTTAAAAAGTTTGTTAGCTGATCGAATTAAAGACCTGAAGACGTGAAGACTTGAGGATCTAAGGACTTGAGGGCAGTAAAGACTGTTGATATTGACAAAAGCAAAGTTGAGATCTGTTTTCTAGATTTTATTTGAACTTTGAACTGATGTTTCCATCAGTAAATCTGTGAATCGATGATGTTTCCTTCAGTAAATCTGTGAATCGACAATGTTTTTTTTAGTAAATCTGTGAATCGACGATGTTTTTTTAAGTAAATCTGTGAATCGACGATGTTTCCATCAGTAAATCTGTGAATCGACGATGTTTCCATCAGTAAATCTGTGAATCGACGATGTTTCCTTCAGTAAATCTGTGAATCGACGATGTTTCCTTCAGTAAATCTGTGAATCGACGATGTTTCCATCAGTAAATCTGTGAATCGACGATGTTTCCATCAGTAAATCTGTGAATCGACGATGTTTCCTTCAGTAAATCTGTGAATCGACGATGTTTCCTTCAGTAAATCTGTGAATCGACGATGTTTCCATCATTAAATCTGTGAATCGACGATGTTTCCATCAGTAAATCTGTGAATCGACGATGTTTCCTTCAGTAAATCTGTGAATCGACGATGTTTCCATCAGCAAATCTGTGAATCGACGATGTTTCCTTCAGTAAATCTGTGAATCGACGATGTTTCCTTCAGTAAATCTGTGAATCGACGATGTTTCCTTCAGTAAATCTGTGAATCGACGATGTTTCCTTCAGTAAATCTGTGAATCGGAGATGTTTCCTTCAGTAAATCTGTGAATCGACGATGTTTCCTTCAGTAAATCTGTGAATCGACGATGTTTCCATCAGCAAATCTGTGAATCGACGATGTTTCCTTCAGTAAATCTGTGAATCGACGATGTTTCCTTCAGTAAATCTGTGAATCGACGATGTTTCCTTCAGTAAATCTGTGAATCGACGATGTTTCCTTCAGTAAATCTGTGAATCGACGATGTTTCCTTCAGTAAATCTGTGAATCGATGATGTTTCCTTCAGTAAATCTTCGAATCGACGATGTTTCCATCAGTAAATCTGTGAATCGACGATGTTTCCATCAGTAAATCTGTGAATCGACGATGTTTCCTTCAGTAAATCTGTGAATCGACGATGTTTCCATCAGTAAATCTGTGAATCGACGATGTTTCCTTCAGTAAATCTGTTAATCGACGATGTTTCCTTCAGTAAATCTGTGAATCGACGATGTTTCCTTCAGTAAATCTGTGAATCGACGATGTTTCCATCAGTAAATCTGTGAATCGACGACGTTTCCTTCAGTAAATCTGTGAATCGACAATGTTTTTTTTAGTAAATCTGTGAATCGACGATGTTTTTTTAAGTAAATCTGTGAATCGACGATGTTTCCATCAGTAAATCTGTGAATCGACGATGTTTCCATCAGTAAATCTGTGAATCGACGATGTTTCCTTCAGTAAATCTGTGAATCGACGATGTTTCCTTCAGTAAATCTGTGAATCGACGATGTTTCCTTCAGTAAATCTGTGAATCGACGATGTTTCCATCAGTAAATCTGTGAATCGACGATGTTTCCTTCAGTAAATCTGTGAATCGGAGATGTTTCCTTCAGGAAATCTGTGAATCGACGATGTTTTTTTAAGTAAATCTGTGAATCGACGATGTTTCCATCAGTAAATCTGTGAATCGACGATGTTTCCATCAGTAAATCTGTGAATCGACGATGTTTCCTTCAGTAAATCTGTGAATCGACGATGTTTCCTTCAGTAAATCTGTGAATCGACGATGTTTCCATCATTAAATCTGTGAATCGACGATGTTTCCATCAGTAAATCTGTGAATCGACGATGTTTCCTTCAGTAAATCTGTGAATCGACGATGTTTCCATCAGTAAATCTGTGAATCGGCGATGTTTCCTGCAGTAAATCTGTGAATCGGCGATGTTTCCTTCAGTAAATCTGTGAATCGACGATGTTTCCTTCAGTAAATCTGTGAATCGGAGATGTTTCCTTCAGTAAATCTGTGAATCGACGATGTTTCCTTCAGTAAATCTGTGAATCGACGATGTTTCCATCAGCAAATCTGTGAATCGACGATGTTTCCTTCAGTAAATCTGTGAATCGACGATGTTTCCTTCAGTAAATCTGTGAATCGACGATGTTTCCTTCAGTAAATCTGTGAATCGACGATGTTTCCTTCAGTAAATCTGTGAATCGACGATGTTTCCTTCAGTAAATCTGTGAATCGATGATGTTTCCTTCAGTAAATCTTCGAATCGACGATGTTTCCATCAGTAAATCTGTGAATCGACGATGTTTCCATCAGTAAATCTGTGAATTGACGATGTTTCCTTCAGTAAATCTGTGAATCGACGATGTTTCCTTCAGTAAATCTGTGAATCGACGATGTTTCCTTCAGTAAATCTGTGAATCGACGATGTTTCCATCAGTAAATCTGTGAATCGACGATGTTTCCTTCAGTAAATCTGTGAATCGACGATGTTTCCTTCAGTAAATCTGTTAATCGACGATGTTTCCTTCAGTAAATCTGTGAATCGACGATGTTTCCTTCAGTAAATCTGTTAATCGACGATGTTTCCTTCAGTAAATCTGTGAATCGACGATGTTTCCTTCAGTAAATCTGTGAATCGACGATGTTTCCATCAGTAAATCTGTGAATCGACGATGTTTCCATCAGTAAATCTGTGAATCGACGACGTTTCCTTCAGTAAATCTGTGAATCGACGACGTTTCCATCAGTAAATCTGTGAATCGACGACGTTTCCTTCAGTAAATCTGTGAATCGACGATGTTTCCTTCAGTAAATCTGTGAATCGACGATGTTTCCATCAGTAAATCTGTGAATCGACGATGTTTCCTTCAGTAAATCTGTGAATCGACGATGTTTCCATCAGTAAATCTGTGAATCGACGACGTTTCCTTCAGTAAATCTGTGAATCGTTGATGTTTCCTTCAGTAAATCTGTGAATCGACGATGTTTCCTTCAGTAAATCTGTGAATCGACGATGTTTCCTTCAGTAAATCTGTGAATCGACGATGTTTCCTGCAGTAAATCTGTGAATCGGCGATGTTTCCTTCAGTAAATCTGTGAATCGACGATGTTTCCTTCAGTAAATCTGTGAATCGACGATGTTTCCATCAGTAAATCTGTGAATCGACGATGTTTCCATCAGTAAATCTGTGAATCGACGATGTTTCCATCAGTAAATCTGTGAATCGACGATGTTTCCATCAGTAAATCTGTGAATCGATGATGTTTCCTTCAGTAAATCTGTGAATCGACAATGTTTTTTTAAGTAAATCTGTGAATCGACGATGTTTCCATCAGTAAATCTGTGAATCGACGATGTTTCCATCAGTAAATCTGTGAATCGACGATGTTTCCTTCAGTAAATCTGTGAATCGACGATGTTTCCTTCAGTAAATCTGTGAATCGACGATGTTTCCATCAGTAAATCTGTGAATCGACGATGTTTCCTTCAGTAAATCTGTGAATCGACGATGTTTCCATCAGTAAATCTGTGAATCGACGATGTTTCCTTCAGTAAATCTGTGAATCGACGATGTTTCCTTCAGTAAATCTGTGAATCGACGATGTTTCCATCAGCAAATCTGTGAATCGACGATGTTTCCATCAGCAAATCTGTGAATCGACGACGTTTCCTTCAGTAAATCTGTGAATCGACGATGTTTCCTTCAGTAAATCTGTGAATCGACGATGTTTCCATCAGTAAATCTGTGAATCGACGATGTTTCCTTCAGTAAATCTGTGAATCGACGATGTTTCCATCAGTAAATCTGTGAATCGACGACGTTTCCTTCAGTAAATCTGTGAATCGTTGATGTTTCCTTCAGTAAATCTGTGAATCGACGATGTTTCCTGCAGTAAATCTGTGAATCGACGATGTTTCCTTCAGTAAATCTGTGAATCGACGATGTTTCCTTCAGTAAATCTGTGAATCGACGATGTTTCCTTCAGTAAATCTGTGAATCGACGATGTTTCCTTCAGTAAATCTGTGAATCGACGATGTTTCCTTCAGTAAATCTGTGAATCGACGATGTTTCCTTCAGTAAATCTGTGAATCGACGATGTTTCCTTCAGTAAATCTGTGAATCGACGATGTTTCCTTCAGTAAATCTGTGAATCGACGATGTTTCCATCAGTAAATGATCCGTCGACTCGTTTGAACGTTGAGCTGAACTTTCACACTAGAAGCAGCTTGACAGGATTCCTCTGTAAATATCACTGATGTTCAGGACGTTAATTATTTATCATGACAGTGTTAGCAGACCAACACACACTGTAACACACACAGTAACACACACACACACACAGTAACACACACACTGTAACACACACACTGTAACACACACACACACAGTAACACACACAGTAACACACACACACACACACACTGTAACACACACACACTGTAACACACACACTGTAACACACACACACACACACACACACACAGTAACACACACACACACTGTAACACACACACTGTAACACACACACACACACACACTGTAAACACACACACACTGTAACACACACACTGTAACACACACACACACACACACACACAGTAACACACACACACTGTAACACACACAGTAACACACACACACACACACACTGTAACACACACACACACTGTAACACACACACACACTGTAACACACACACTGTAACACACACACACACACTGTAACACACACACACACACACTGTAACACACACACACACACACACACACACTGTAACACACACACACCACACTGTAACACACACACACACACACACACTGTAACACACACACACACACACACACACACACACTGTAACACACACACACACACTGTAACACCCACAGTAACACACTGTAACACACACACACACAGTAACACCCACAGTAACACACTGTAACACACACACACTGTAACGTAACACACACACACACACTGTAACACCCACAGTAACACACTGTAACACACACACACTGTAACGTAACACACACACACTGTAACACCCACAGTAACACACAGTAACACACACACACAGTAACACACTGTAACACACACACCCTCCCTCCCAGTCTTTCTCGTCGTGTTGAATCGATCCTCAGCTCGTGCAGTGTGACGACGTCTCTGATGTTTGCTGCAAGACTTTCTGTTTGTTTTTTGAGTCGACGCTGACGAGAAATCAATAAAAAAACAATGTGAAGAAAACAACGAGGCAAAAGCTCCAGAACAAGCTGCTAAATGGACCTTCAGATTGTTTTATCAAAAAATTGTTTTAGAGTTCAATAACAGACAAAAAACATTTTGCAAATTAAAGTAATCGAGGAATGTGTTGGGAGTCCCTTTATCATCATGTTCAGTGAATGAAAACTGATGAAGCATCAGAATCGACGTTTCCACGCTGAAATGAAGCAACACGTGGAAACTTTGAAATCAGATTCTTGTTTGTTTTCTACAGATCAGGTTGGAAAATTAGATTTGTGTTTGCAGGTTTGCCGTCGACAGCAGGAGAAAAATCTGCAGGATTCTCGACAGTCCGCCTCAAAAATCATCTGTTTCCTGAAACATCACGCGGCTTCTGGGGTTCAGAATAAATCTGCAGATTGTTTGAAGATCAGGTACGATGACGTGACATCTTCATCTTTATTCCAGTCGGTGTTTATTCGGCTTTGGCAGCGTGACTGGTTTCCAGCAGAGCTCGCGTTGCTATGGTTTATCCTGAGCATCAAACCATGGAAACAGTAATCAGGCGGGTCTGATCGATTTCAGAGAGAGCCAACAATCTTAATTCATGACAAAAAGAAAGAATGACGTCAGCTGTTTGTCTCTGAGAAAAGACGGGAGGAAGAGTTGATGATTCGAGGACGCACAGACTCGCACAGACTCAACAGATTTTGACAGTCGCCGAGCGTCAGCGCTGTGATTTAGTTTGTTTCTACCCCTGCTGAAGCTTCACGACCCTCCAAACGTGTCATTTTAAAGACCACGTCTGCTGATATTCTATATTTTTATAGTCCCATAAGAAGAACAAGACTGAACGTATCGACCAACATGTATCACAGTCTGATTTATCTCCTCCTCTGTGCCACGGAGCTCCATTCGTGTCGAAAAACACATCAATGAACACACACACACACACACACACACACCGTCCTGTTGCCACTCACTACAGCACCAAACATGTATTCATCCACCGCTGGAAATAGTCCCTCAACAAAATGCATAAACATTTCCTCCTTTTTTTTAGGAGTCAAACTTTGATTCTGACTTTTAAAGATTCACGTCTTCAAGTATTAACACGGACATGTCGTCTCTTAAAGGTCAGTCAGTCTATCAGTGGATCCCACAGAGGCGTGTGCTAAAAGTAATCTGTATTTTGCAGTTAGTATATAAAAACATGACTGTACAGTTATATACTGACAGGAAATGTCTGTCACTTTAGATTCAATGTTGCAAAAGGAAACTGAAGGACTTCATACTTAGTTTTGTTTTGTTTTTCAAGCTGTTCACCATCTGCAGTGTATTTCTTTTTTTTGCAGCTCTTTATTTTCATCACCACTCAGACATGAACAGTGCTTTAGTCTGCATACTGACTCTATACTCAGTGAACACAGAACATGTTGGTATCAAAGCGTGACTCGGCATCACAGGTCTTTACTGTAGACCCCTGCAGAGTGAAGAGCCGTGCACATTAAAGGGATAGTTCAGGTTATTTGTATGAGGCTCTGATCCACGGTCAGTAGAGTGGTAACATGCAGCAACATGAGCATTTTCATCACTTTATCTCGATGTCAGACAACTTTTATGGCAGGAAACTGAAGCAGCTTAAAGACAAAAACATTTTACCTCACAGAACATACGAGCTGCCTCTATGGGCAGCGACTAACATTGGTTTCAGATCCGAACTCATGGGTTAAAGGTCCAGTGTGTGGGATTTAGTGACCCCTAGTGGCGCAGTTCCAGATTGCAACCAAATAAATACTCTCATATCCAGATGTGTTTGGTTTGTCTGTAGAAACTTATTTTAAGACAACAAAATCACAAAGATTCTTATTTTCAGGTGATTACACACTGATAAAAACGTCTATTATGAATATTATATCCCATCCCTGCCAATAGATAATTCTAAATCTGACACACCGGACCTTTAAAACACCAAAGTTTCACAATAACACAAGAAGAGGCAGCGATGGACCAGAAACTTGCATGTCCTGCGAGGTAAAGTACTGTTTTTGTAAAGGAGTCTGTTGACTTTGAAGGTTTCCTCCCATAAAGTCTGACATCAAGACAAAGCGATGAAAACACTATGAGCATATCGTACACCAAACTATCTGTAATATAAACCCTGCTCACGGAGGACGGATGCAAACATTCAGCGTTCGTTTCATCAAACATTCATTCATGACTGACATTTTCCTCACAGATAGACTTTTTGTCCCCTGATGGTTCATTAAGTCGGAGGCCGTTAATGCCGTCACGCAGCAAATCCATCAGCTCGCATCTGTGTTTTATCACGAGCACGCAGACAGATCACCACAGCTGACTCCGACACCATGAAAGAAATGCCAGCGCTCTCCTCGTGCGTCACAATCACAGTAAAAAATGAGAATGTGCTCAGAGTATCGTCACCTCATGATGCCATAGACCTTTTTATTGATATTTTGTCACAACAGCAGCAGTGTTTGTTTGTTTGTTTGTTTGTTTGTTTGTTTGTTTGTTTGTTTGTGGTTGGACTTCCTTCCTCCTCCAGAGCAGAGCGGTTGCACTGCATCGTCGCCTGATGTGTGCAGAAGCGTTGTACAGCAGAAGCTAACCTGGATGAGATGCAACTTCCACGATGAAGCTGTTCACCACGAGCTGTGACGGCTGCAGGGCGTCGTCCACGCCGCCTGGAAACACACAGCGGTGCTGCAGAGCCATCTTTGTTTTTTAAAATGTTTTTACTGGTACAACAAACTCCCCTTTCTTTCTTTCTTTTACCTCATTATATAAAAAAGAACAGTTTGATGTTTTAAGCTCATTACCTTTGCTGCCGAGAGTTAGACGAACAGTTTGATAGCACTCTCATGTCTGTGCGTTTCCAGGTGTTGGGTTTGATGTTTGATTCTGTAAAGTGTCAGTTTTTGTACCAACATGTTTATTTCTGCTGTTGGACAATTGGACATGGGGACTTATGGAGACTGACTACCTTCTGGAGCCAGCCTCAAGTGGACGACAGGAGGAACTGCACTTCCTGTGTTGGCTTCAGTTGCACTATCCATTAGAAATGTTGGCGCTTGAGTTGCATTGTGGGAAATGTAGGTGCAGGTCAAACGTCGATATCTATGTCGGTTCTGCTGCGTCGATTTTGATTGTTTCTGTCCATCGTGAGTCCGACAGAGTTACGGGAGGATGAAAGACTCGTAACAGACACGAGAGCGGCACAAACTGTCACAGCAAACTCTCGGCGAGGAAGCGAACAAGCCGATTTTCTCCAAACTATTCCTTTAAAAGAACAGGACGGGGTTCCTACATGTTAGATCATAATTTTGAGATTTCTTAAATGATTGCATGACATGAACCCCAAACTCTATATTCTTTATATTTATTATTTATTAAACTTTTAAATTAGCTTTAACTTCATTTCTAAATGTGTCCACGACTATGCCAACAATTAAAGGTCCGGTGTGTCAGATTTAGGCGCCTCTATTTACAGAAAATAATAATCATAACTCTGTTTTCATCCGTGTTTAATCACCTGAAAAGACTCGTTATGTTTTTGCTACCTTGGATTGAGTCTTTTATATCAACAGGCGGAGTTCGCCGTGACAAAACGCTGACTCATGTTTCATACTCGGGAAGAGCGGAGGTTGCGATGAGCAACTCCACCACTAGATGGCACTAAGCCTTTCACACTGGACCTTTAAGTTAAATTCATTTTTGGCCTAAAATGGATCAGATTGAATTGTTTTGACTTGAATAAGCTGCAGAGTGAAGTCACCGTGTGTGATCTGTGTGCAGTCGTATCATGACTTCCATCATGGCTCACTCTGTATCTGCAGCCGAACAGATTTTTCAGGCGTTCCCAGTTCTTTTAAAGGATCAAGCAGCAGCTAAAAATGTGACATTTAACATGTGAGGATTTGATTTAAATCAGAACACTGTGACATTTTCAAGCTCGTCCTCACACGAGGCGACTGTAGGAAACCCTCCTGCTCATCATCAGCCCTGTCTGTCTGTCTGTCTGTCTGTCTGTCTGTCTGTCTGTCTGTCTGTCTGTCTGTCTGTCTGTCTGTCTGTCTGTCTGTCTGCCTGTCTGTCTGTCTGTCTGTCTGTCTGCTTAGCCTGACATGAAATGGAACATCAACGCTAAATATTAACAATTAAGATGCATCTTTAACGGTCGATGATGACTCAAGGTATAAATCACACTGATGCATACAGTCGTACATTTACACATCAGCCACAGCGAGAAAAGAAAAACCCTCCAGACCTCAAATCATGCCTTTTTTTTTTTTTGTTTTGATTTCTCCGACTGGAGCCGGGCGCGTCTGAGGAACTGAACTAAACGTATTGTAGGCACCAGTATTTCCCCTTATTGAGTCAGGAAAATGAAACACAGATCTTATTTTTTGCCCTTGGGGCTCATGGTAGCTTAAGTCCTAAGCTTGTTTGTGCTTACGAGCCAACTGACGTTGGCTGTCAGACTCATATGGCAAGAGTGAGTCTGCAGGCTGCAGTCCAGTGCAGCACGTACAGGCGGGGTCGGGTGGGGTTAGGGATGGATGCATGGATGGATGGATGGATGGATGTCACAGAGCTTCCACCTCACATGTTTTGTGCTGTAATCCACACACACACACTGCACACACACTGCACACACACTGCAGGCTGATGGCAGCTCCATACATTCCCACAGTCCTCTGCAGACACATTATCATAAACAACGTGGATGAACCTGGAGGGATGTGTTTGTGGATGTGGATGTGGGTGGAGGTGGAGGTGGGTTTGATTTGATTCTGGCATTATACAGATGATTAGAGATGGGATCTGAAGGAGGAGGAGGGGTGGGTGGGGTTAATCACCGTTCATGCCCTGCAGCATTTAAACCGAATCAGTTTGTGGAACGCCTGCTTGAAGTCCTCGTTGGACATGGTGTAGATGATGGGGTTGATTAAAGAGTTGAGGTAACCCAGCCAGGTGAAAATGTCGAAGAGCTCCGGGTGGAAGCAGGACTCACAGACAGGCACTAGAAGTGTGTAAATGAAAAACGGGAGCCAGCAGATGATGTAAGCTCCCAGGATTATTCCCAAAGTTTTGGTCGCCTTCCTCTCGCGCGCCGCGGAGATGCGCTTCTTCTCCAGGAGCGCGTCGGACACGGTGACTTTCACCTGGCTCACTTGGTTCGCGGACGAGGTAGTGTCACAGCAGGAGGAGGTGTCGTTGGCGGTCCCGTAGTTCAGGGAGGTGGTGGACGCCACCGAGCCGGGGGAGTCGGTGATCAGGTGCGCCGAGGTGAGTCTCTTCCCGGGCTTGTTGCGGGACTGCTTCAGGATGCGTTTCCGCGCCTCCACGTAGATCCTCCCGTACAGGGCGATGAGCAGCAGCGTGGGGATGTAGAACGCGCCGAAGGTGGAGTAGATGGTGTAGAAAATGTGGTCGGTGTTCACGTTGCAGCTCGTCACCTCCTCCGCCTTCACCTGGCGCCAGAAGAAAGGCGGCAAGGAGATGGAGATGGCGATCACCCAGGCGGTGGCGATCATCCCGGCCGCGCGCCCCGGCGTGCGCTTCTTGGAGTACTCCACCGCGTCCGTGATGGCCCAGTAACGGTCCAGCGCAATTACGCACAGGTGGAGGATGGAGGCGGTGCAGCACGTTATATCCGAGGACAGCCAGATGTCACACACCACCTGCCCGAGAGTCCACGTCTGGCTGACGGTGTACAACGCGCTGATGGGCATCACCAGGATGGACACCAGGAGGTCCGTGACGGCCAGGGACGCGATCAGGAAGTTGGCCGGGGTGTGCAGCTTTCTGGACTGGTAGATGGTGGCGATGACGAACGCGTTGGAGAGCGTGGTGGCCAAGGTGATGAGGGCTAAGGTCACGGCCAGACCCGCCTGGAAAGCCACGCTGCTGTCCTTCCCCTCCTCCGCCTTCGACGTGAAATTGGCCGAATGGGTGTAGTTGGTGGAGATGTTCAACAGCTCTCCGTAGATGACAGGCGTTGGTTTGAGCTGACTGGCATGCTCCATGCCTCCACCTTCCCCCCCGTCAGATCCCCCTGTCATGGAGCTCAGAGCAAAGCCTGGAGATCCGCGTGAGGAGCGGCTCCATCTCCAAACACCCCGAGAGAGACGCGCCTCTGCCTCCTCCTCTTCATCCTCACCATCACTCCATCAGCTCAGACATCCCACGGATGGACATGAAACACGAGCTCCATCATGCAGCAATCTGTGACGTCAGGAGCATTACAATTAAAAGCAGCATCCGTTTGTTTGTTTGTGAATGAGAAAGTGTGTTTGTGTCAGCTGCTCTGTGATCCGCTCAGAGCTGCTCCGGTCTGAGAGAGAGAGAGAGAGCCCGTTATATACCGGGAGGACGCCTCACCTCTCTCCCTCCCTCCCTCACCCTCCCATGTCATCTCCCTCTCTCTCTCTAAATCTCACTTCAACCTTTATATTTTAGATTTACAGAGAAAATGTGAAATAAAACCAAAAAAACTCTTTAAAATATTAATAAATATAATATTATTTATAATAATCTGTGTTTGTGACTCCATCCACAAAGACAATACAGATCAGTGACTGAAACATGGACACAGTCCCATTCTGGTCATCTCCATGTTTGTAGTCCACGTCTAAATATCAGCAAAGACGTGGAGCTGAATGACGCCTGGTTGCTCAATCAAAGTGTCCCCGCTCTTAATCCTGCATAACTTTCAGCCTTAATATAATGTGAACAGGTGAGTTGTATATAAATTCACCCTCAGTACAGTTGTCATGAACGGGGAAATTAGCTACAGAGACCAAAACTGTTTTTTGTACCAGGCTGTAAACATGTTTATTTCTGCTGTGAAACATGGGGACTTATGGAGACTGACTCACTGCTGGAGCCAGCTTCAAGTGGACGTTAGAGGAACTGCAGTTTGTGGTACTTCATGTTTTCATAAAATGTTTGATGGTAATGTCAAAAACAAAGAAAGTTTTTTATAATTATATAAAATATATACAATTCTGCAAAATTTACATTTTGTACTTTGAGTTTTTCTTTTAGTACTTTTACTTAAAGACGCAGGAGCACTCAGGAAGGGTCAGTTAGTTTTAAATTATTAGACAATTAACAGAACATGTCCGACATGTCTGCTCGTTTTTTTCTCTTGGAAACTCATCCCAGCATGCCGTTTGTTTCCTAAACAATATTAGTATCCGCGTTCCAAGTAAACATTTGTCTTGCATTTAGGAGGCTGCGATGCGTGGAGCCAGCGAACACTGCCAACCACCAAGAGAGTGTGTCGGTGAACTCAGAAGCCATAACTCATCACAGCTCGGATGCCAAACACCTGCTCTGCTTTAACTCATCGTGCTCATTCAGAAATAAACCGAGTCTCTGTTGCTCACACAGGAAGTGAAACGTCTTCACTGAAGTATTTATGTAACGCCTAAAATCAGCAGCACAAAGTGAAACAAAGAAACACTACAAAGTGTGAGTAAGACGTTAGATAACACCAAGAAAAGAGATTTTCTAACAAACTAGATTCATTCATGCTCTCTAGAGAAATGCAGGTTCACATGACGAGTCCAGGTCAGCAACACGAGGTGCAGAGGTCGAAGCTTTGGTCCAAACTGAACTTTTATACAGGTCATGGTTCTCAGAGGATGAACCCAACAGACCTTTGTTGACTTTTAAATGAAATATGTTGACATGTTTAATGGATCGATATGAAATTTGGTTCAGAAGTTCGTGTTCCAGCCAGAATGAACTGTCATGATCTAACTTTACATTTAGCGCCACCAGCAGGCCAACGTTTGATTTCATCCATGATCAAATACCTGAGAAGCTCACAACTTTCCCATCAGCTGTACTGCGTCTAATTAGTGAATGTCTTCTATGTCTATGTAGTTTCTCCTTCACATGTGGATGCAGAGGGTGAGGCGAGAGGGTTGCATCAAACCACACAACCAGCATCCTCTAAATCCTCCGTTTAAGCTGATTTAAATGAAGAAAAAGAAGGGTTGAGATCGTGAGCTCGCCTGGAGGGAACAGCTGAAGTTTTAGAGGACAAAAACAACAAAGAAAGAGATCTGAAGGTTTGTAACTTTTAGTAGTTTGTTACTTTTCCTGAATGTTTTAGTTTTGAGGCAGAGTCAGTTAAAAATCAATCATATATTATTTTTCTTTTATTTTCAAGGTCTGTACTTGCAGCGAGCACAATCAAAGTCAGACTTTGTGCATAAATCATTCATCATCCTCGCAGCATCAACACATCTATATTGTGCAGCTCTAGCTGCTTCTATATGGATCACTGAGCTGAGTCACAAAGCGAAGCTCTCCATTCTCCAGTCGAGCCTCTCCTGACCTTCACCTGAGTGCTCTCTTCTCCTCTGCCTCTTCTTCTTCTTCTTCTTCTTCTTCTTCTTCTTCTTCTTCTTCTTCTTCTTCTTCCTGGTGGTCCAAAACTCCTGTGGTCCAAACACTAACACTCCCCTGGTGCTCTGACCTCACAATCCAGGCAGCCCGGCTAACAAACTGAGCTAACAGCAGCTACAGCTGTCAGCAGTTTACTTCACTGTCCATCATAAACTCTGTAAATCACAGAGAGTAGTTGGTGCTGTGTATGACTATATATTGACAGACGGGGACGTTGGCTCTACGTGAGTCCTGTTTTAAAGAAAATAATCTGTGTATTCGGCCTGCAGTCCACACTGTGTGCTGCTCCAGTAATACATAAATAAAACCCAGTGAAGTACGGCGAGTTGGCTGCGATCAGATCCAGAAGAGGGCCGCCTGTTGCTGCAGATAATGAGCCGCTGATTCGCTCGGGCTCATTGAAACAGTCAGACATGTTTGCACAACGAAGCTCTTACGATATGGACGAGGCTTGAAAATGTCATTGAGGAAACTTTGAAAAGGTTAACAATCACTGCATGCAAATTCTGACAATTTGCAGTGAATTAGACTACCATTAGTTTAACCTGAAGAGAGAAAAACAACCCAGAAACAACTTTTTATTCCAGCCTGAGGGAAAAACAGGAATATATTCTTCTAATGCTCCGGGGATGGATTCCTGCTAATAACACTCGGACAGTCAGAGAGGACACAACCAATTACCCAACGAGTTAACCACTGAGTTTCATATTTTTACCATTTGATTATAATACATTGTTATTTTTTTATTATTATTATTTTAGGTTCTTTTAAACTGTTCCGTGATGGAGGTGAGTCAGTAAGGGAGTGCCAACGCCTTTGAATAATCTTAATATTTTTTAATTTTTTATATCAGAATCAGAAATACTTTAATAACCCCAGGAGGAAATGATTAAAAATCTTGCTAGTTTTGTACCTTTTTATTACTATTTTATGACATTTCTGCAGTGTGCCGTATACTTTAATCTTGTATTTGTACTTTGGTGAAATCGTACCATCAACCTTTGTTTCTGTGATGAAAAACTGAAGTTCCTCAATCGTCCACTTGAGGCTGGCTCCAGAATTGAGTCCATAAGTCCCAGTCCAGTCCAGTGATTATACATGCATGAAAACATAGTTAGCAATATTATATATATTTCATGTTTGCCTAATTCTGAAAGTAAAGCCCCCAAATCTGTATTATATATATATATATATATATATATATATATATATATATATATATATATATATATATATATATATATATATATATATATATATATATATATATTAATTTGAACAATGTGGTTTAAGCTTTTAAAAAACACTGATATAATTTGAGTATTAACACATTTCATAGTTTTCTAACAGGGTCACGTGTTTTGTGCTGAAAACAGCTTCCTGTTTCAAAGATGGCCGACCGCTCACAGAGGGTCACAGAATCACACGGGTCACAGACTTCTTCGTTACACCCGTTTAGACCGTGAATTTTCACTTCGTGGCTCCTGATGGAGGGAGAGTGAGACAGGCTGCGGTCGATGGAGAGCCAGGACGAGCGACAGACAGGTAATTTATTAATCTGACGGTTATTGAGCAGTTTGATGATGTTTGGAGGTTTTTCATGACGAAACAGTTAGCTAGTTTATCCGAGCTTCTGTTAGCGGGGCGCGGCTGTGCTACATGAACTCCGATATAACATGAATATATCATAATAATATGTATATATAACACGAATATCTAAACGTTATTTGACATTATAATCACACCGAGGACCTGTCTGACGTGTGAGCGTGAAACAAAGCGACAGAAACAAGATGTGTCCGATAATGGATGCCGGCTAGTTAGCTCGTGCTAAATGTAGCTCTAACGTTAGCCTGAGCTAACAGCTCAGATAAATATAAAAACACTTAATTAGATAACTAGATAGTTTTGTTTACAGGTCAGGAAGCTGAATTAAACACAAGATGTGACCTGTGTTTACATTTATTTTAGTGATTTAGTGGATTATCTATTTGTAAAACTTAATATAAAAATACAGTAGTTATGCTAACGAGCTGATTGTGATGTGACAGGTTTGATTTTTAAATTAGTTTTTATCAGATTATATTATATTATATTAGATTAAATATACTTGATTCATCCCACCACGAAATGTACTTGTTACGGCAGCAGAGGAAAGTGAAGCATACACTACAGAGTTAGAACAAAAAACACAATAAACAGACAGAAATTAAACAGAAATATAAATAACCATCACAATAAACAGACATATATCTATAACCTTTACAATAAACAGACATATATCTATAACCTTTACAATAAACAGACATATCTATAACCTTTACAATAAACAGACATATCTATAACCTTTACAATAAACAGACAGAAATAAGTGTGTTTCGTTTGACCACTGTGGTGTAATGTTTTTCGTTTCTGCAGCCAGCACCAGGTGTATAGGTAAACATATATTAATGGGGAGCATACCACTTCTTACTCGTGTTGTGACGACCAAAATGAAACCTGATTAGTCACTAATGGTTAGTTTGAGAATCGTTCTTCACTCGGTCCAGGCAAAATGACAAAACAAACATTACCAGCTAAATTATCAGCTGAAAAGCAGTTTGACGTTAAAGTTCCAGTCACCAACGACCTACATGGTAATGTTTGTTTTCATTTCTTTATGTTTGCAATAAATTTTAAATATAAAAACACCTCCTACAAACTTCAATGTTATTTACCAAAGTAAAGTTATTTACGCCTGTTGAAACTGAGAATTATGAGTTAAATTGTGCGATGAAATGATGCATGTATCGATATTGAGTCAGTTTACTCTAAAACATTTAAATTTTCTGTTGAATTTGTGTTTAATTTTGTAAAGTTCTTCCACCTCGCTCTGTTTCAGGAGCGACCCAGGCCGAGCATTTCCTCCTGAAGGCCCGGCTCGCTGTGGCGGCGGCGATAATAAAGAGCAAACCGCGCGGCGTGAGCGGCAGGCAGCACGCCGAGGAGCTGGCCGCCATGTTGGAGCGTCAGGACGAAGGCTGGAAGAAGAAAGCTCAGGAGCTGCAGCAGGAAGTGCTGAGGCTGAGACAGGAAGTGCTGATCAGCAAAGTGACGGCCAACGCCAACAACAGCATGGAGGCAGCAGGTAGAGTATTAATACTACACTGAACCTTCATTTGTGTACAGTCACAACCTGCAGTTCCTCTAAAGCCCACTTGAGGCTGGCTCCAGAAGTGAGTGAGTCTCCATAAGTCCCCATGTCCAAATGTCCAACTTCACAGCAGAATGGCTCCATCTCCTCCCACAGGTTCAGAGTCTGGGTGTCATCCTCGACAGCACACTCTCTCTTTTCAGTCTCACATCAGCAACATCAACCCGCCTCCGTCCCTCTTTACTCCTCATAGCACTGCCACCCTGGTTCATAGCCTCGTCACTCCCTCCTCCTTGGCCTCACCCACAAATCTCTCTATAAGCTCCAACTGGTCCAGAATTCAGCTGCCCGCATCATCACCAGGACCCCTTTCATCAGTCCTGTCCTGCAGCAGCTCCACCGGCTCCTGGTCAAATCCTTCTGCTCACATTCAAAGCCATTCATCACCTCGCACCACCACATCTCTCGGATCTTCTCCCCCTCGCTCTGTCAGATCTTCCTCCTCCATCCACCTGACTGTCCCCTCTGCCCGTCCCACCACCATGTGGGGCAGAGCTTTCTGTTTTTGTTTTATTATTCTTATTATATATAAGATACATTCTCCTCATGGTGTCTGAGTCTGCAGAGAGGACGTGTCGAGGTCGGGTTCATCCTCAGAGGAGCTGACTGGCTCTCCTGAAGCTCCTCACACACATCTAGTCTCTCCTGTGTGCTCTCGTTTTAATAACTAATATAATGTTTGTTCATTCACTGAGTCTCCAACTCTGTAAAGCTCTGGACTAATTAATTATCCATTCATTAGAAAGGCTGTTAATTAAACTGTTTAACAGCTCTGCTGCTTCATTCATCATCATTCATCCTCCGCCAGGCCACGAGTGTGTGTGTGTGTGTGTGGTGTGTGTGTGTGTCAGATAAAGCTGAATATTTCTGTGCTCCATCTTCAGGTCATGACGAAACGATGGACATCAGTTCTCAGGACCTGTTTGGTCCAGAGAGCGTCGGGTTCAGCGACTCCGACACTCCTGACCTCCTGCTCGACGACCTCCGACCTGCCATCCCGTCCCATCAGCCACCTCAGCCGCCAGTTCCCTCCAGCGATGACGGAGGTCCTCGTGGGAAGGCCTCGCTCCCTCATGTGCACTTCCTCCAGTCTCTGTGTTCGCTCCACCGAGTGGAGGAGTCCAGCAGAGGGTTGGAGTCGCTCTGGTTCCACCCTGACGGGGGCGTAGACTCGGTGCTGGTGGACTCTGTGTGCCAGCTGCTGGACTCGGTGGTGGCGGCGTGCAGGGATCATCTTCCTCTGCCGGGCCCTTGTGACTTCGTCCTGGAGGGCTGTCGGGTCGCGGCACAGGCGATGGAGCTGTTCTGCTCTCAGAGGCTGCCGTCTGTGGAGTTCATGAGGCGGGTGGAGGAGCCGCTGACGGCGCTGACTGGGATGCTGCTGCAAAGTAATCAGCTTAGCGGGGTGAGTAAAGAGATCGACGGGGAGGGGGTGTTTCCATGCTCACAATGTTTCTGTACTGATGTGTCTGTGGAGACTCCCACAGTTGGAAAATTACCCCCCACAGTTAGAGCTGTTCACTTAAAGGAGCCATTGATCTGATCTGTTGTTTAGCATAAACAATGCTGTCATCACTGTGAAGGTGTGTTCACGTCTCACCTGTTTGGTTCTGTTGAGGTGATGAAGTGTTGGCCCGGTTCAGGCGGTTCCTCTGTGGAAGCTGTTACCTGTCAGTGTAACTTTCTCCAGGTTCTCGATGGTTTTCCGTGGTCCATAAATGTGTATTTGTAACTGGCATCGGGATCCCAAAGTATTATTGTTGTAAGTGACCGAGCTCGGCTGCAGGTCCAGATGTATATTTCTTTATTTGCTGCTTCACTTCAGCCGGTGGCAAAAACACATTTAATTGGACGTTTTCTGACGTCTAGCTCTCTCGTAACAGAGTCACTCTTTAACTATGCAAGGTAAAACTCCTTAGAGAGATGCACTATGGGAAGCTGTGGATGGAACACACATGATTAAAATAAAGCAAATATAAACAAGTCATAACTCTCTGGAGGCTCTGTGTGCAGATTAAAGACGCAGCAGATTCCTGTGCTGCTCAGCCTGGGTGATATTATTCTAATGCAAACATGCTGATCAGACACTGTTACGTTAACTTTAACACAGAGCAAGTTTCCCAGGAGCCTCCTGAAGTTTCATCACGTCAAAGACGCGATTGCTGTTTGTGTTGACTCAGCAAGTTTTCAGACTGAAATGTAAAAATGTATAATTTGTCCTTAAAACCAAACTTTGAGTTTAATTAGAGTCAAATGGACCGAACACATTTCAGCATCGTCCTGATGGACTCAGAGCGGCGTGTGAGTGTCATCGTGATTATTAATCTGTTTTCAGTTATTAATAAAAAAACAGTGTAGACAAAAACACAGCAGAGACGAGCTCAACACAAAAACACAAACATGAGTTAAACTCTCTCTGATTGGTCGCTCGGGGCAGATGCCACTCCAGTCTCAGAGACACTGCGATGATGGCGGCCACGCCTCCTCATTACATTACATTATATTACATTACATTACATTACATTACATTATATTACATTACATTACATTATATTACATTGCATTTAGCAGACGCTTTTATCCAAAGCGACTTACAGAGGAGGACATAAGCTGACACAGAGTAGTTGTTAGTTTGTTAGTTTTAGGCAGGGAAGCATTCTGGACAGAGAAAGGTTTCTACAAGTTGTTTAAAGGTAGAAAGGGATGTTGCTGTTCTTGCAGACGTTGGTCGGTCATTCCACCATTTGGGGACGACCACAGAGAAGAGTTTAGAGTGACCTCGCTTTGTGAGAGGCGAGGGTACAACTAGACGGTTTGAATGAGCGGAGCGTAACGCCCTGGTCGGGACGTGAGCCTTGAGTAAGACGCTGAGATAGGCAGGGGCAGATCCTGAGGTGGTTTTGTGGGCTAGCGTCAGAGCTTTGTGTTTAACTCTGGCAGCTACAGGCAGCCAGTGCAGGTCGCTGAAGAGTGGGGTGACATGTGACCTTTTAGGTTGGTTAAAAACCAGTCGCGCTGCAGCATTCTGGACCATTTGCAAAGGTTTGATCACACAAGCAGGTAGGCCGGACAGGGGGGAGTTACAATAATCGAGGCGGGAGGTGACTGTAGCCTGTATCAGGAGCTGAGCGGCATATTGGGTCAGGTACGGTCTGATTTTTCTAGTGTTGTACAATGCATCCTCAGCTGGGACCAATCAGGGCAGAGCGACCACACACCTAGATTGGTTTCACCTTTACCTGACCCACGGGACAAAGTAGGTAAAGGTGATTTAAAAGACTTGAAGCTCCGCTGGGAGAGCAGCGGCTCATGTTCTGTACATTATATAGACATTTCCTCATGGAGGAAACATTCGACACGTTAAAGAAACAGCACTCCGCTGTTCACTCCATTGAACATCATGTTTTTCCACTCGTGTCGTCTTAATCCTTCATCACCCTTGAAATGACATTGGCAGTATTGTCAGGAAGCGGCGCGGCGTCCTGTTTTATGAGCTGGAGCCTCCAGTCGACGCTCTCTGAGTCATAAAGGGTGAAATTGGCTTCACGGCGGATTATAAAAGTCACTCACCGCCTCGAACATGTAGCCATCATGGGAGGACGCAGCAGCTGGGGAGAGGAGATGAAAGCGAGTCTGAGATGACGAGGACGGAGGACGGCTTCATGAACTGAGACGGCTGCAGGCCCTTTCCAAAGCCGAGCGCTCCCCACAGAGCTGCACTGATGTTTAGCTGCTGTCACTGAAACTGATGATGGTGTCGAGCAGGGTGTCGTATAATTAAAATTTAATGAAGAGCGCCCATTAGCAGAGCACTGATCTGTCTGTGAGGAACTTTAATGCCCCCAAAGAGGCAGGTTGACTTACAGCCGCACCGGACAGGTTACTTAGAGTCAAGACGAGCAGTCACAATCAGGTGGAGTCAATTAAAGGAGCTGGAAGGCCGTTAGCTGGAGCCAAGTGTGTGGATGTTTAAAGCACCTCCAACCGAAACAGTGTTTGCTGCAGCCTGCCAGACTCGACTGACAAAAGTGAATAAATAAAAACAAAAATAAAACTCAATTAAACCAGAACTGCCCCGTGGCAGCTCGCCTGGTCTTCAGTCAACCCAAGAGAGAGACTGAGACTGAAGCTGATGAGTGAAAAAATACTTAAATCGTTCATCCTCATCTATATTGACATTATTTCTTTAATAATCTTTGTGTGTATGAAACCTTTGAGCTGTTCTGATCCAGAAAATGAAAAACGTTCAACTTCATGTTTTGACTCAAAGTTGCGCAGACAGGCGCTCTTACTTTGGCGGGATGCTTCAGGTATTCAGTGACTTCCTGAAACATTTGGTGATGTTTGGATATAAAAAGTTAAAGAAGATGTTTCTTTACACTAAACACAAAAGGACAATTGTTTTTGTCCAGCAAGGTGGAAAATTATCTTCAGCTCAGCGTGTCACGCGTACGGAGCCGAACAAACAGATGTTCAGACACCGTGAAACAGCATTAAAGGAGGAGACGGATGAGGAGGTGTTAGACTGTGTGGAGCAGGTCCGCGATGATGATGATGATGATGATGATGATGGCACTAAAACGTCTGAGCTTCACCGAGAAGACAAGCTCCTTCAGATAAAAAGTGTGTCTCTCTTTGCTGATAGTGAGTAACAATCGTTTCCACAGATTTAGGTCCAGCTCAGTGTGAAGCTCTTCTCTGTGAGGTAACGTGAGGTCGCAGTGAATTCACCATTGCATCTGTAGCTGGCTGAGAGACACGTGGAGATGTGTGAAGACTCGTCTCATCAGAAGTAAGAACACCTTCCATCAGACATGATCCAAACGTGACGTGTAGCAGATCAGCGTCAGCGTGAGAACCTGCAGTCCTGTGTTCTTTAAACAGACGGGTCGGGTCTGTGATCGAGTCACAGCGACTTTGAATCCGGTTTGATGATCATGTGGTTAATGTTCCTGATGCGCTCGCTCTCCCTCGTCGCCTTGTTTTGATTTTTTTTTTCTTTTTTTTCTGTGAACTCGGAGTCAGACGTCAACCTGTACAGGTGAAGAAGTCACCGGTTAAAAGGCCAGGAGATACGGGCCATTGATTTTAGCCGGACCTTGTGGCTGCATTGCATTCTGGTCCGTTGACACCTCCTGAGCTGTGTTTCTGTTTCCTTTCTTTATCGTGGATGTCTCTCCGTCTACAGACCACAATGGAAACTTTGGAAAGAAACCTTTGGACACCCAAACAGACGAAGTCCATCACAACACTTTCACACAGTGTTCAAACTTCTGCAGGTTGATTTTTACCTTTTTATGAACGGTTGGCTTCCGGCCTCGATGGCGGTCAGTGAAAAAGTTACAGCGGCCTGTGAAAAGCTTCAACTACGGTTATTTATTTTCTTAAATCAGCTTCATGACTCACATTAGAAACCTCATCCAGTGATTTTTTTTTTTTTAACAGTGTACCTGAAGCAGCAAAGAGAATTAGAAATGATATTTCAAAAGACGAATCGATCCCTCGCAGCTTCAACTGACACGAGTCTTTCAACTTAATCTACAACTCTCTAATAAAAAATAAATGTAAGAGTAGAAATACGAGTTAACACAATGGTTGACATTCCCAATCAGTTCTTGAGTATCCAAACCCGAAATCAGAGCCGCCACAACTGTCGACCTTAAGTAAAGGAGATGTTTGTGTACGGGAGTTGGAGAAGTTCACCACACTAAGCGCTTTAAACTCTTCGACTCTTTTTAACTTCCTCTGAGAGGACGTTGCAAACGACTTTGGGGGAAAACCGTTAATGAACTCTTTATGTTTCTGACGTGGAGCGAACGCTCCATCACTCAAAGCCAGTCACACTGATTGTTTGAGACGATCCAGAGATGGAGGGGAGGTCAGAGATGAAGGGCGGCGGTAATTATAATACTGGAAGGAGTCCCGACAACATCAAGGAGTGTCGGCAGAGGAAGACGAGGAGGCGACCACTGGGACTCTGAAACATTGTGACAGCAGATTAATCTGCCAAACACGCCGCGCAGAGACCATTTCAGATTCGGAGTGGGACGATATCGTCTTCATCAACCACTGAGGATGTGTCCGCTGGGTTATATTCTGTTATGAAAAAGATGAGTAAGCACATTAAGATTATTGCTACTGTAAGATCAATGATTAGTCAGCAGAATAATTGGCCAATCTTCGACCTGATAAGAAACTGTATGATTGAAGCTGGATTTTATGATGGGTTGCAAAACGGTGATGTACGGTACAGTGCTGGTTTGACCACCACCAAGAGAATATGAAGGTAGAGCGGGACGCCCCTGATCTGGTAGGAACTCGTACTACTTTGTATCAGCATGAGCGGCTGCAGGTGGGCTCGATGAGCAGCGAGGTGACATGTGACCTCTTGGGTTGGTTGTCGACCAGGTGAGCCGCCGTGTTCTGGATCATCTGGAAGAGTTTCACCGTGCAGGCTCTGTCAGGAGGACGGATACTGTTTTAAAACGAGTTTTTAAACGAGCTGCCTTCTCGTGTTTGCTTTCCGCCTCGTCTCGGTCGGATGAATTCACTCTCAGCTGTATTTTCAGTGAGTTGTCGCGTCATCGCAGCCTCAGGTGTGTCCATATAATCGCAGTTACTCATCTTTTATGTGACATCCTGTAAAGAAGCAGTCTGTGAATCGCAGGCAGGTAATGAGGTGAGGTGTCCTCACGTATGTCTCCTGCAGGCTCCTGTAGTTCTGCAGGGCAGAGCGTGATACCTCTCACTGTGCGTACACGGCCGCTCTGAAGGGTTTTATCTTTTTAACCTTCATTTCTCTCCCTCACAGTTTGCTGTGCGATTTGATTGTCGACAGGGAGGCGGTGGAGGTGTTGATACGGCGGCTTGTAATCTCCTCCCTTCGAGGACGGGGACTAGAAATTTAAAATGTTTTTCCTTCGTCAGATATATCCCGTCCCAACAGGAACCTGCCGCTCACAGAGAGGCTCTGCAGCACAGAGGTTTCAGAAACTTAAAGGTCCGGTGTGTCGTATTTAAAGAATCCTGATTACTCCGTTTTCATCAGAGCTGAATCACCTGAGAACAGACGTGACCTTGATTAACTTCTAACTTTACATTGAGATATTTCTACATAAACTCAGGCTGCTTCAGTATTTTAGTTTACCAGCTTTAAATATGATCATATTGTGATAATGTGACCTCATCATGTTTATTTCATTAAAGACAAAAACAGTTGTTCAGGTTAAACAGATTAAATTATATTATAGCATTGATTTTATGAACACATAACAAATCCTGATAAATATTCAGACAGTTAATGTCTTATTAATGTCGTCATCACACAGATTTAAATATAGAAACGATTTTAAGATTGTACGACTTCGAACTAATTTAACGAGTTTCTTTTAGAACTTAGTGGATTGATGGAAAATTAAATAAACTGTCTTGATGTTTAAACGTGGTGATGAACTTTTTTATTTTGGACATTTAGGACGACACGTTTGTCTTTTTGACAGATGTTTAAAAGACGATTAATGGATCAAATAATCAGAGTAATCAATAACTAAAATTATTGCTAAATGAGTTTGAAGTGGTTTCGAGTTTCTTTGTCTTCATCAGCTAACAATAATGTTGATTACTGACGTCTTGTGTGTGGTTTGCTGCCGTATTATCACTCGGTTTGAATTATGTAATTTGTGCATGTTTGGATCGATGCTTTCTAAGCAGATGAATTGATGTTTGTACTGGACACGTCTCCTGTACAGGGAGCTCTCGGGTTTAAGGGGTTAATAAATGAATTGCTCATTTCATGAATCTAAGGTGACATCTACACTTTGACTGTTGTAGAAAATCACAAACATTCTAGTTAATCAGTCATAAAAACGGATTGTTGCTGCTTCATGTGTTCGATTTTGACAAAGCATGATGAGAAAGCAGCCGCCAGCGTCGGATGGATGGATGGATGGATGGATGGATGGATAGATAGATAGATAGATAGATAGATAGATAGATAGATACTTTATTGATCCCGAAGGACATTAAGGTCTCCAGCAGCATATACATGTAACACATTACACAAAATCAACATATCAGCCCAACGACAGCCACAGAAAAAACGCATAGCACATACACACACTGCACAAAAACAACACGTCCAGCCTATCAGTCATTGCACATGCCCTGCATACATACATACATTCACTCAACATACAAAACACCAGGTAGTAAAATGTCATTAAAAATAGAAAAATGTCATACTGGTAAAATGCGTGTAAATAAATATTAGTGCAAAACAAGGTCATGATTGGGATGGGATGTGGTGCACAGTTTGAGAAGGAGAGAGGTAAGAGAAGAGTTATTGCACAGTAATAGTTCAGTTATTGACCGATTAATTAATTTTGCACGTCAGATATGTAGTCAGTGTGTGTGTAGCACTTTTTGTGAGGCGTTGAAAAGCTGTATGTGATGGGGACAAAGGACCTGCGCAGTCTGTCCGTCCTACAGAGGAGAGACCGGAGTGGGGGTGTCGGTCATTGTCCATTATAGACAGCAGCCTGCTCAGGGTCCTTCTCTCTGCGATTGTGGAGAGGTCTTCTTAGATATTACATAGATATTGTAGGAAACGCTCCATCAGTGTGTGGAGTTGTGCAGAGTGCTCGCGGTCTTAAGTGTGTTCTGTCTCGAGGAGTAACGCCGCCGGCAGCCGGTCCTGCTCGGTTCCTCAGACGTACCTGGAGGCGTTGTTACACCCTGAGAGGAAAGAGATTGGACAAGATGAAGAGCCCAGACGATGAAATTGCAGATCCCGAATCCCCAAGTGGTGTCATTCAGATGTCACTGTGCCTCCGACATATTTCACGTAATAACCTTTTGGGAGGAGAGCAGTTTAGTGCCTGGCTGGCCTCGTATCGCCTCGCTCCCGCCTCGTCGTGTCATCCTTTTGTCTACTGGAAGAACTTTTATTACCGTCTCATATATTGGATCCAGCTCGCCTCATGAGTTTCCACCCCAAACACAGTGACTACATCTTTTATGGCTCTATTATTTTTCAGACAATGCTTCATCGCTCTGTTAGTGCCTGAAAACACGGAGAGCGAGGCTGCAACTTGTTTAGTCAGACTTGTTAGTCTCTGCTGTTTGTGTCTCATCTTGTCACTTTCTACATCACACAGGTGGTTTTCTGTTCAGCACGCACGCTGATTCATATTCACTCATTTTTCCATATTTTAAACTGACACATTCAAACAGCTGGGGATAAATAGTTTGACTCGACGGCATCGTGAACACATAGACATGAAGTATAGACAAACCTTGTTACCTTAACGTGGTGACCAGCAGTTTGTGTGAGTCACAGAAAGTTGTGAGTGCGTGCAGACAGAAAGTTTTTCGGACCTCCATCAGTGACGTGTTGTTTGGTTTCAGCTCCGGGCGGCAGAGAGGCTGATGGAGTACCTGATCACACTGGGGAGCTGCAGCATGTCGCAGGCCTTTCTCATCCGTCACGTCCTCTCTCAGATCAGCGCCCTGGCTGATCAGCTCTGGCAGGCGTTCCAGGTAAACTCCACACCTCCTCCTCCTCCTCCTCCTCCTCCTCCTCCTCCTCCTCCTCCTCCTCCTCCTCTTCTTTTCTTCTTCTAGCTCAGCGTCAGTCTGTTTCCCTCCACCGCCTCGAGCTCTGCTCGTGTCTCTGTTGTTTCACGTCTCTTTGCTTTGTCATGATCCAGCACGCTGTCTGTAAATTCAACATTAACATGTCTCGTGAGGCGCGTGTTGGGTTTGTACTCTCTTACAGTATATTACATTATGTTGGTTGCAGCCTGATTTCCCTTTGCAGAGCAGTAAAGTTTATCTTCTCTTCAATAATGCATGGAAAGCAGTTTTCTTTGCTGTATGATGATGAGCCTCTGTGTTTCCTCTCTGTGCAGCTGACATGCAGCACATTATCGTCACATTATAAGAAACAAAAACAGCATAAATCTGTGAACAGAGAATAAACATATTCAGTCACACATTAAGCCCAAATCATATCTGTCCCCTGCAAAGTACGACATGTGGTGTAAGTGTATGAAGAGGGGACTAAGCATGGACATGATCAACCTCACTGTGTTAATGAAGACATGACTCCAACAGGTGTAATAAATATGTAATGTGCTCCATCTGTTCTGGATGCTTTATGTGGAAGGTGTTCTGCTGATTCAGCCATCGAATGGTTAAACCGTTCAGGTGCAGTTTGTTATCACTCTGTTAGATCGTGCTTCTTCATGAAAGAGGTCGCTGGTGTTTGAGTTTGTTGTGGGGAACCGTCTGCAGCTTCGTCATAGCCTGAAAGAGGCTGAATAATGCTCAAACAATCCACCTGTGACCACGCCCACCTGTCAATCAAAGCGTCCACGCTCTTAATCCTGCATAACTTTAAGTCTTAATATAATGTGAACAGGTGAGTTGTATATAAATTCACCCTCAGTACAGTTGTCATGAACGGGGAAATTAGCTACAGAGACCAAAACTGTTTTTTGTACCAGGCTGTAAACATGTTTATTTCTGCTGTGAAACATGGGGACTTATGGAGACTGACTCACTGCTGGAGCCAGCCTCAGGTGGACGTTAGAGGAACTGCAGCTTGTGGCTACTTGAACCTGCTTACTCATGACACTGCTGCTTATATTTTGCAGCAGTTTTTCATTCACGCTGTCTCTTTTTCTTCGAGTCGGTCTCCGTGCTTCAGTTTGCCGTGTGGACTCGTCCTCACTTCTGTTCCACCATGATCAATGTGTTGTGTGTGTGTCAGTGTTTCCTGTCTGCCGTGTATTCAAACATCTCATCAGCAGCACTGGAGACCGCCTGAGTCACAGGCCAGGCGAGAGCTGGCTGCATTCGGCCGGCCTGCTCTCTATGAAAGGCAGAGCTGAGTGTTGAGTCACCGGGGGTCCTTTGGAAATGGAAATGTGTGAAGGATACAGATGATTTTCCCCCCTTCACCGCTCCCGCTGAGCTTCCCTCCCACTCAGCGGGGTCGGTCATGCTCACTTGCGCCTGTTTTCCTCCACCTCCTCCTCCACGTGCGAGCGAGAGAGAGAGGCGATGCCAAAAAGAGAATTTTATCAACGCTGCATTTCTGCGGAAGAAAGAAAATAGCTGCTCTCGCTGTTCACTGGAGATATCGACAGAGAAAAACACCCCCGTGCTGCCATTGTCTCCATCAAACCAGCAGTAATGGGTGTTTGTCAAACCGCCATCGCCAACGTGGAGCTGGAGACCTTCGTTAACATGGTTGTTGGACATTTGACAGCGCAGGCGACCAACCAGGCGTGTAATCGTCTGTAACTGACGAGACGTCGCATGTCCCCAGGTGAAGAAGCTAATTTGTTCCCCTGGTGAACAGTGAATGCAACAGCTGTGTGTAGTTCAAGGTTTCTGGAGAGCATCAGTTTGGCGTCACGTTGAACGAATATTCTCCGTCATTCATCGTCCAGTTGGTGATGAGCGTGCATATTAATCAGCTGCTGTGTCTTTGGTCTTGCATCGTGACCTTGTTGTAGCTTTAACATAACATTGGTCCGATGTATCGCTACAGCCGAGCGTCCAGTGACTGTGACGAGGTTGATAAACGAGGTGACAAATAGAGATCGATGAGGTTGGAGAAAGACGGACGAGTAAGCAAACTGACAGTTTATCAGCCAGCAGCAGCTGAGGTAAAAAAAAAATCATCCATCTGCTTCATGAAAAGTGACGCACGGTTTCACCGTTTATCTTCATGACCTTATGAAAGCCCTCCAGTGTTTCAGGAGACAGAAACCCTTCATCTCTCATGGAGAAGCTTCAGTCTGAACATGTTGTGGAAAACATTCAGACAGGATCAGGCGTTGTGGTGACCGGCGGTGTGGCAGTGACGCTATTTGGCTCGTTGTTCATTGTATTGAAATGAATGGAAAAACCTCTGTTTTCGCCTTACACGGGAGGTGGAACGGTAGTGCCGCGGTCCTTTGCCCGGCATCAACTCACACCGGACGCGTGTTAGCTGCGGAACGGCAGCAGAGCGAGCCGCCGTTTTCACGCGAGAATCCTGGACATACGCGAGACCCCGCGACAAACAGTGTATAAAGAAAACAGAAACAACAAACAGCTGACTCTGCTTCTCCGACGTGGAGGAGATTATAAAAAGCATCTGTTGTGTCATAAATGATTGTGTGTTGTTCCACTTCAACAATCAGTCTCTCGTCGTCCATGTTGAGACCCTTTGATCGATCTTTGATCACCTGGTGCCACCGGTCATGACGTAACGTTGATGTGAAGTTGTAAAAAGCGTCATGAACTGCGTATTGTGTTTTATTTTGAAAGGGGGCGGAAGTTTATTACGTTGATTCTGTGTCGGGTTTCCTGTCTGGTGTGCAGTGCTCTGTTGAAATTTACGAGGTTCAGCAGCGGCTCACAGTAAAAAATAAAAATGCAACGGAAAGCTTGCGGCGTGGCGCCGAGAGACGCTGCTGAGAAGCTTCCGGTGTGAGTTGGCCTTTAGTGCGCTACTCACATTGAATCTATGTCCACTTGTAGAGGGGAATAGATTCATCATGTCCAGCTGTGTCTTCAGGAGGTCTGTGAAGGTAGAGAGGGACGGCCCTGATCTGGTAGGAACTGGTAGGACAATTCACCAACGGGGAACAACAGACGCGAAATAAATCCATCTATCCCTCTCCCTATCCGTTCATTGACTTGCTCCCCCAGTGTCTGATTGAAGATTTTACCCTTGCAGCCATCATTGTGCCCATGGAGCTACCCACTATCTCCCCCGCCACTCGTGTTTATTCTGGGCAAAGAAGGCTTAAGCGGGGCCAGCGAGATTTCTTTTGAAGACTCTGTGTGTTTGAAGATCGAGCCGCTGGACCGTTTTATTTGCCTGTCGCTTCACGCCTGAAGCGCTCGAGCTGTGTGCCTCTGCAGAGGAGACGACATCTATCCTTTCATTAACATTTCACACACTCGACTCATGCTGGTCTCCACAGCAGATAACAACGAGAGCAGCTACTTGAACTATCAATTCTTGAATCATCGCCAAAGGTTAATTGATAAAGCCGTTATTTGACCATGATAAACTTTTCTTTGGCTCGGTGACTGCTTGGTCCGTAGATTAACTGTCTCAGCACTAAACAGAGTTAAAATCAGTGCATGCAGAGACGGTGCATTCATTTCAGCTGGAAGGTCAGATTCGGATACAGTGACATTAACCTTTATGTCACTTTGCTGAGGATCTATTTCGGACTTTACAAAGACCCTCTGGGAGTTCCTTGTACAAAACAGTGAGCTTTCGTCGGAAGCTGTGAACACAACCTGCTTCAGCTCTTTGTCCTCTGCCACCCGCCCTCCGCCCTGTCGAGGCTGAATGAAAACTCTTTCTCAGCATGGAGGATTTCCTTTGTGTGGAAACCGTCATGACAGTGACACATAAAAAGCTGAGCTGTCTCCCTTTTTAGTTCAGTATCCTTGACAAATTATTTCAAAATAAAATCTGTGGTTTGTCTGGCTTGAGTATCGCTGCAAGGTGAAACTAGAAATACCCCAATCATGTTACTTACGGGTCCGGACTGTTTTGGCCACTAGACCAGGACCGACACACAGAGATGTATAAAGTACTGGAGTAACGAAGTAGAAGTACAAGTGCTACATCAAAAAACTGACTTGAGTAGAAGTTGAAGTGTTCTTTAAACACCATACTTAAGTAAAAGTACTAAAGTATTCAAAATGTTTTGTACTTAAGTATTGCAAGTAGAAGTATGTAAAAAAAATGCTACTCAAGTACTGAAAGTAAAAGTACAGGTACAAGTACTGTTGTTTATATTATTTCAAATATTTATTAAGGCACAACTTCTAATGTTACAGTGTTACAATGTTCATGGTAGAGTTCTGTGATTTCCCATGGTCTGTGAATGCGTCTGAATGAATGCAGAGCGAGGGGGCGGGGCAGCAGGTGAGAGAGCGCACCTGGGTGAGTCAGGTGTGTGACGTACGGCGCACGAGCGAGGTTGATGTGAGACCGGGACTGTTCAGTTGGTTTTTTTGTCGTGGTTCCGGCCGACAGTCACCGAGTCCTGGAACCAAACCGTTCAGCAATAAATGCAGTTTGTTCAATATCGCCTCGTCATTCATCACGTGTCCGGCTGGACGCTACAATAGTAACGAGTAACGACTCAGCACATGAAAAATGTATCCGAGTAAAAGTATTAAACTCATCAAAAATATGTAGTGCAGTAAAAGTGGAAGTTGGGGTAAAAAATAATACTCCAAAAAAGTACAGATACTGCATTTTAGTACTTAAGTAGTTCCACTCCGTTACTGTACATCTCTGCCGACACAGTGTTGGTCAGATGGTCGTAATGTTGTGGCTGATACAGATACAACTATCAGATTGATAGGATGGAGTTATTCATAGTTTAGCTCGAGTCTTGGATGTGAACCACAGCCGGGCTTTTCCCAGTCTCGGCTCGGTTGTTCGGTCCACACCTGGCTTACCTGACGCTGTCTAACTCGACAAACTGAACTCAACTAGTGAGGCCTGAGAGCGTCTTCAGGAGAAACGTGTGCGGCAACAGTTCAAAATGAGAGAGTGCTGGATTTAAAATACCCGACTGAACAATGCAAGCTTCTGTTTGTTCTACACTTTAGTGCTTAGATGTAATTGTTGTGGCGAAGGCAATGCGAGCTGTGTGCGTCAGCAGGTATCCATGAGACGCAGAGTTGCTACGCGTTTCCATCTATTCCTGGTGAAAAACAATGATTGCACCCATCTGCAGAAAGCATTAGTCATACAGGCTGCAAGCTGAACATGGACACGGAGTTTGAAACTTTCATCATTTCCCACCGTGTCTCTTGAGATTCTGTATTTCCCTGATTGATAATGACAAACTTACTGAGGCTGCAGGTGATTTGAAGTCCCCACGTGAACTCAAACCTCTGTGCTGTCTGCCTGTAGCATCCTCAGCTTCACCTGCTAGGTGCTGTGCAGTCTATTTCTAGTGCCTGTCAGTGATTTATGTGGGTGTTTAGATTCAGTTTACCTCTAACCCTTGGCGGATAATGGGGCCATATGGTTTACTGGCCCGTATCGCCGGTCTCTGCAGAGCCTGTCTCCAGCTTCCCAGGATAGATTCAACATGTTATAGAGAAAACAGCCAAGTACATTCACTCCTACTCCATCATACATCTCAGAGGGAAATGTACGATCTCAGAACGGCCAATGTTTCTGGATATTTGAAGATATCTGGATTTATACAACAGATATTAGCTCAACAAGCATCACCAAATGTGATCAGAGCAGGTGGAAGTCGTGCTTTACTAATCTTCTCTGTATGTTTGGAGCTGAGATTTGATCTCACCCAAATGTGCATGACCACAAATGACAGAAACTATCGTAACGTGCTGACTTCTCAGTCCCACGTTTTGCTGTCTGACAGAAAGAGTTCCTCTGCCAATGCTTTTGAGGTTATCATGGTGACGGAGTCACACATCTAATATTTAACCGGTTACCTGGAAAGGAGCAGCGGCGCTCGGAGGAGCTGCACAAAGAAGGTGGAGCGACACGTGGTTAAACGCTCGCTCCTCATGGGAATCAACGGAAAAACCACACGAGTGCTTAGAAGAAATGGAACGTGGACACAAGCCCTCTGCTGCTACTGTAAATTTATGTGAAAATGAATTTGCAGTTTGCAATCATTTTTTGTCACGTCTTTGTCGCAGAATCTTTGAAAATTTGACACAAACTTCTTTTGGAAACACATTTCTCACCAAAATGAGCGATGAACACGATGTCTGGGACGTGGTGTCCCAGAGAACATCTATGTATTTAAACCAGGATCAGTTTGTCTCTGTAAAAATCAAAGCTATTTCAATTAAACCAGTTTTTGCACATCTAAATGTCTAAATATAAGTTATTATTTAGAAGTAAATAAAACATTTCTTCAGTTCGAGTTTACCTCAACTTCTTGTGAACCATGAGTCCTGTATTGTTTTAAACAACTCCGCTGTCTGAATTACAATTAAATTCCTAAGTATCATATTATCATTGAAATATTAAACTCTCAGTTCATCAGCATACCACCTGCCACTATTGTGAATGCCAAGCAGGCCGTCACCCCGATCCAGCCGGTGGTTAAGAGAGCAGATCGTTCCCATCTGTCCAGGGACTCTGCGCTGACTCAGGCCTCCATGTTCCAGAGGTTGGGAGGACGGGCGCTGGCGGTTGAAGGGCTTTGTGTCATGTCCACACATCATCAACCTTATTTCCTTGTTATCATTCAGCATCATAAGTGGAGAGACTTTAACGGCCCCGCTGGGCGTTCGTCTGGAGACGACGTGCTAACGAGGAAACGAGTCAGACCTTCACATTTCAGTGGGGAATGATTAAAGTTCTTAAGTCACGGGTTTGTAAATAGATACAGTACGTGTTGACGTTTGCCCAAATGAAGCTGATGTATCGATTTCTGAGAGTTCGAAATTTGAATTTTTTAACATTTCTGAAGAGCTTTAAAGAGCTCTCACCAACCACTAAAAATCAGTCCCACATTTACTCTTGTCCGGCGGCTTCTTGCTCGCTCACTCTCTCTTTTTCTCTTCTTAGCGTCCTCCGTCAGCATCCTCTTCACTCTCTTCTCCTCTGCCATCATGTCCATAGAAGCTGCTGAGCCTGGTTACCTCCTCTTTTTCTTCCTGGTAGTCCATAACGCCTGTTGGTACAAACACTAACACTTCCCCGGTTCTCTAAACTCACAGCCCGGGCAGCCTGGCTAACAAACTAAGGTCATGAGCTAACAGCAGCTAACAGACTGAGCTAACATGAGCTAACAGCAGCTAACAGACTGAGCTAACATGAGCTAACAGCAGCTCACAGACTGAGCTAACATGAGCTAACAGCAGCTACAGCTGTCAGCAGTTTACTTCACTGTCCATCATAAACTCTGTAAATCACAGAGAGTTGAGGCGAAGCAGCCGGAGGACATCAGAGGGTCAGTTTAACTTCAGTGCACTGAATGAATAATACATTTTTTATATCATTTCACATGATAAACAATGATTTACTCGAGTGTAATCTAAAGAACCGTCGGCGCAGTATTTCAAGGACATTGTGGTTGTGAGCGAGGCGTTACAGTCATGAGTATTGGATGAGGGTGGCAGAGGCCACTGGTCCTGTCCGACATACATCCTCAGAGATGCTGCAGCCTGGTGCCGCTGTCCTTGGAGCAGCGCGGCATACAGATAAGCTGTGCCATCTGGGCGCTGCGCTGTTCTGTCAGAGGGCGTGACAGTCAGTGGCATACAGCGAACGAGCACAGCCCCTCAGGACACGGCCGTCGTGAAACCCAGCAGTGCCTCCGAACCACTGGGCAGTGTAAATGCCACTCTGACTCCATTACTATGCACCCTCAGGTGTCACTGCCCCGGCGTCTGCACTCTATGCAAACTGTAGGTGGTCTGTGGCCAGCTGTCTCATCCTCACCACATGTTTTTTTAACTGAGGATTGTAGGTGCATCATGGATGATGAAATCTCATTTGGATTCTGTTCTGCGGGGAGGAAACAGCCTGAATTATTCACCTATGGAAAACAGAGTTTGGTGTCGACCTGGAGAAGAATCCAACAAATCAAACTGTATTTCTTTGACTCGTCGTTGATATATTTAACATATCAGCAGACTCATTTATTTTTACTTCATAATGACGACAAACAATAGTTAGTTATAAAAATAATTATCAAGTGTTGGAGATTAATTTATTGTCAGATTTAACAGTTTAATGATGAGAATTGTTTTTATCTGTATGTTTGATGTTTTGATGGTTTTAGGTGGAAAATGAAGAAATGCAGCATGTATCGACTGAAAAAAGAAAATAGATTAGTTTTCTGTTTTTTAATTATCTGTTGATTATACTATGTAACTTTGGAGAAGTATGTGACACACTAAGTCACACAGCAGCAACTATTTCACTGATCCTGGTGAAACTGGATCATATTTTATGGAGGAAATGTTTTCTGGTTTTCCCTCTGATGTCCTCCGGCTGCTCCGCCTCAACTCTCTGTGATTTACAGAGTTTATGATGGACAGTGAAGTAAACTGCTGACAGCTGTAGCTGCTGTTAGCTCAGTCTGTTAGCTGCTGTTAGCTCATGTTAGCTCAGTCTGTTAGCTGCTGTTAGCTCATGTTAGCTCAGTCTGTTAGCTGCTGTTAGCTCATGTTAGCTCAGTCTGTTAGCTGCTGTTAACTCATGTTAGCTCAGTCTGTTAGCTGCTGTTAGCTCAGTCTGTTAGCTCAGTCTGTTAGCTGCTGTTAGCTCATGTTAGCTCAGTCTGTTAGCTGCTGTTAGCTCATGTTAGCTCAGTCTGTTAGCTCATGTTAGCTCATGTTAGCTCAGTCTGTTAGCTGCTGTTAACTCATGTTAGCTCAGTCTGTTAGCTCAGTCTGTTAGCACAGTCTGTTAGCTGCTGTTAGCTCAGTTCGTCAGCTTGGCGGTTACCTCAGAGCGACGTACCACAGGCGTTATGGACGACCAGGAAGAAGAAGAGGAGGTAACTAGGCTCAGCAGCTTCTATGGACATAATGGCAGAGGAGAAGAGAGTGAAGAGGACGCTGACGGAGGAAGCTAAGAAGAGAAACAACACTTAGTGACCTGGTTGTTGATTGGCTGTTGGCAAAGTTGTCGACTCGCTAGTTTTTGATCGAAAGTAATGTAATCAGAGCAAATACTCGAGTACAGTTGGACATAGTTACCACAGTGGCATTACACTCTGATAAATCACAACAAGCGTCAGCTCCACTTAAAATAAGTAATTGAAAGAGGACATAAGGGCTTTATTTAAACATTTATTATATGAGTTAAAGTCATACGTGTAATAATTGGGTTGCTGTGGGCCTCCTGGTTACCTTCTATCGTGGCCTCATTTGGTATGAGATCCCCATGAAACATCTTGTTATTGTCTCATTAGAATGAGCCGACGAGGTTCACAGCCAGCCGGTGTCTGGGCCGATCGCCCTTAATGATATTAAGTTTGGTCCGGGCATATTAAATTTGGCTTTAGGGTGATGAATGAGCTTTCAGACGTGCACGGCTCCGCAGTGGTGGCAGAGCCAGAGGAAATGAGCATCACAGCTGATGCCTCTAAAGGCCAGTGCCAGTTCGATTTGCAGCCTTTGGCTCCACAGCCCTCTGCGAAGGCTCGGGGAATATTTTTACTTTACCAGCTTCATCTTTTAAATATCAGGAGGTGGCTCATTCCCGAGTTTCAAATACCCTTAGTCCCAAATTTCTGTTGAGAGCCGGGTGCTTGATGGTAATCCCCGACTCAGATAAGGTGAATTCATTCTCAAATGGGGAGTTTAATGGAACTGCTTTGTCCGTGCGGCAGTATGTGGAGAGAGAAAAGTCTTCAGGAGATGTGAGACGAGCCGCGGTGCGCACGATTGGCATTTTCCAAGAAAACTTCTTCTTTTCATGTTTCTCGAAAGCCCATTGGCTCTGGTCCTTATGTGTGTCGCCATGACAGCAGATAGTTCAGCCGCTGCAGGTCTAAAGATCAGCGTTACCAAGGCTGTGAGCGAGAAATCCTTCAGTCGTGGTAATTGCTGAAAGCCCCGACCCTTTGTGAGCGCAGAGCTACAAACAGCAGTGGAACATGTGACACTTGCTTCTGGTTTAGTACAGAGGAAAGTCAATTCTGAGAAAAGAAATGACGGAGACTTTGCAGGCCGACGTCGAAACGTTGCACCTGTTTGAGGTTTTTTGGTCTACGTGACCATCGGCAGCAATTAGAGATTACAAGTCTTGCTCAAGGACACTTTGACACGTGGACAGGTGATTGAGCACCAACCCTGCGATTAGTGGACTGAGCCCCAGCAGGTGATCCACCCGGCACAGTGTGGGGTGTGTTCAGTCCGTTCGTGGTGCCTTCACTGCCTCACTTGTGACTCCTCTTGATGCTGTAAAGGCATTCATGCATACATAAACATGAGAATAAACCTAGACATCAACAAACAGTAGATCCAACATACAGCAACATCTTTGACTTGACAGTTCAGGTGGAACTCTCAGCATTACCAATGCTGCGTTTAACAATAACTGCTGTTACACGGACAATATTTCATGTCTGACTGATTAGTTTCCCTCTCGGTTTCCTGGTCAAACTCTGTAGCAGGTTCTCAGTCTTCCTCTTGGCTCACATCGAGAGCTTGGTCAGTATTTCTGCTGCTTACTCACCGGCTCTGCTGCCGTCCTCGGGGAGAAAGGAAAAACCAATAACACCTTCGCAGGGAAAACAAACAGTGACATCGTGATAGTTTTCTTCCCACTGTACAGCTTTGTGTAAAGCACAGGTGATGACAGGTGAGGAGAAGCTGTCATGTTGAGTCAGCAGTGATTTGAGAAGTGGAGATAGTCGGTCCTTATACAGGAAGACCGGAACCAGAACAATCAGTGCAGCATCCAGGTTCTGATACAGACTCAAGACTCACCAACGATTTTTTTTTTTGTTTCAGTTGTTGTGGGCTCTAAAATCGACATCTCATCTCCAACTCCACCCAGGAAGATAAAACTGGCACCGTCAACTTTAAGACCAGAACCCGACCCAAGACTCAGAGCTACATGTTTACCTTATTTTGTCTATTATTGACCGTTAATGCAACACTCGGGCTTCGGGTTTGTTCCTGAACATAAACACACAAAACTATCGACAAGAAGATTGGTTATTTTTTTGTAGTTTTTCTGAAAGCCTAACCAGCAGCAGTACGCTCTCTTCTAAAGTTATTTCTCCAGATGTTTAAGTGTAATCTTAATACTGCTGCTCGTCAGACCACTGCACACTTTTCCACTCGTCATCAGTCCGTCTCAGATGTTCTGGTCCAAAGACGTTTTAGTTTTAGATGTTGTTGATACCTTGTCTCTCTCTCTGCACAGTCTTGACCAACTAGTTAACAGCTTAATGTGAGGACATCCGTCTGTGAGACGTCTCTGAGAGCTGCTTCTTGTCACCTCAATGCTCGAAATGCAAATTTCAAGGTAGTTTTAAACTCTGAATAAATGACACGAATGGACCCAGGTGGTTCATTTCAGTTGGTCTGCAGGAAGCAAGGCTCTGTCGTTTTATTGAATTTAGACTGAATGTGGGGAAAAATTCAGGTATCATCTGTAATCATCACATTTTATAAGCGTAACAGCTTCCTTGCATCACTCAGTCTTGAACCCTCTGTGAGGTGAATAAATCTGGGCCTGCTCCTCACAAACATTAGTGCTGCCGACATTATTACAGCCCTAAGAGCCAGTGTAATTTCACAGTATTACATAATGTGCCATTCGGATCCTTTTATCATGTTGTTGTTATCTCAACAGTCCAGTTCCATTAAAATGTTGAGCAAGTTTTAAGTGGATTTTCTGAAAAGTTAAAATTTCAAATATGAGTCAGTGAGTGTTATTCACCACTGTTACACTAATATACTGCAAAGATGAGACAAGATAACTGAATTAATCGAGCACCGGCTCATCGTGACGTTTCACTGCTGCTTCCCACCTGAAATGTCTTTGTTATTATTTCAATGAATTTGTCTTTGCTGTGTCATTGTACACAGACTGAACCAGGATAACAGCATCAACTGTGATGAAAACCTGGTCAGCTAAAGTTCTTCTGAGCCAGACGTGTGGTCGGGTTCAGCCGGCAGCTTGTCCACAAAGCGAGGCACTCGGTGGTTTTATAGCTTATTGAAGAACAAACATCAGTTATAATGTCGACAGAAAATACTGATGAGACAAAACTTTGTTTGAAGTTTGAAGGTTAGTGACCGAAAGAAAGTGAATCCAAGCAGAAGCTTTGATATCAGGGAGGATGTGAGTGAGGTGAGTGGAGGTGGTTCATGCCTGGGTGCCTCAAGGCCAGATGAGCTATGTAGTCTCTCCGGTGAGATCTGGTTCTGCCCTGGTGTCTCCTACCAACCTCTAAAGGAAGACGCCCATAGGGGATCCTAATCAGATATTGGTGGACCATCCACTGGACCATCTAACGCTTCACTTCACTGTTAAATAAAAAAGTCCATCTGTGCACAAAAGTGTTCATAGTCAGACATGCAGTCCGTGGTCTGGTATGTCGCAATACTACTGACCTCGCACTTGTCCACTGGTCCATCTTGCATCACTTTTTTCCATCACTTGTGACTCCGAGACACTCGAACTCGTTCGCTTGGGCCAAGCTGGATGTGTCTGTTTTGTTGTACGATGTGAAGTAATCCAGGAGCACAGCAATCATTTTAACTGTTAACATTCATTCCTTGAGTCAGACAAAATGTCTGATTCTCTGAATTCAGCTTCTCAAATGTGAATATTTTCTGGTTTCTTTCGTCCTCTGTGACACTAAACTGAATATCTTGGACAAAAGAGACATTTAATGACGCCACCTTGGACATCTTTCACCATTATCTGACATTTTATAGTCCAAACAACTAACCGAGGAAATGATGGATAGATTATTCACCAGTAAAATGAACGCTGCTGTCGAAACTACATTTAATTTTCTCACTTGTGTACTCTCATTTTCTGTAGTAGTGGTGGCATCAAATCAAAGATGCCCTTTAAATCCTGACAGTTGTCTCTCAGCAGGTATGTTATTAAATCCATGTCTAAACCTGAAAACACAAAGAAAAACGCCTTATTATCTCTTTACCTGTCACGTTAGTCATTTTCAGATGTGTTCTGGGGACGTTTGTTTTACGTTTGTCTTTTGTGAAGAAGCCCCGGTGGCATCTGTGCTGATTAATTAGCATTCTTTGACTCTCCGGTTGCCTGTTGTCGTTGTCTTTATCTGTCATCTCCTCCCACGGTGCTCGCCCGTCTCAGCCTTCATTAAAAATAATCCACTGCATTCACTCCTGGACTTAATCTCTGGTATCACGTGCATCTTGTGGATTTGGATGGATAAATATGTGGCCGGGCGGCACTGGTGGTATCGTGGGCGGGTTGTGCGGGTTCATAACCTCAGCCATTCTGAATGGACTCTGTTTTCCTTTTTCAATAGACAGAAAGATCATTTGATGTCAGTGAGATGTGCCCCACATAAATGCGAGCTATAGCAATCTCAGGCAACTTGAGTAATGTCTGCCAGCACTTCACAGTTGTAGTCATAATGGAGCTACTATCTGACTGGCCTACAAATCCACTACGATCTAACTTAGATCATCCTGAGCACTGTGTGGAGACACACACACTGTCAGTCGTCGGCTATATTAAGACTGCAGAGCAGCTTAACTTTGGCTGCCACTGCTGGAGGAAATGTTGTAATTAACTGAGCCAATATTTAGACTGATCATTGCCAAGCACATTTTAAAAGCAGGAATCTGGTCCAGGGCAACATTATTTTTTGGCAGACACCTACACTCAAATCCAAACTGTGACTGTGCAGAGAGACTGTCTACCAGTTTATCCCCACAGTCCACCGATCGCACTGTCACTGCTAGAAAAACACAGTGTGTCAGCTATGGTGTCAGCTATGGTGCCGCTATGTGCTGATTTGAACTCTCCTGAGTTAAAATCAGCACATAGCGGCACCATAGGCAAATTACCTCCACATTAACTTCATGTTTGTATTAACAAGACTGAAAATAAGTCTATAACAGCCAACAATAATCTACATATTTATTTTTAGGCTAGACACGAGATAATACAAAAATATGATCTTATAGACCATGATGAATGTGGATCAATCCCGGGTTTTGGTGCCCGTCCCCATCGGTGTCATATTCTACCAGGATGCCAGGATGGTTAAATGGGAAATGGGACTGGTTGATCAAAGTCACTTTATTAAAGTAAACCTGGGAGCCTCTGTGTGCTTAACTGTCAAACTCACATAGTCCAAGTCATACAGAGATACACAGACACGCCGCACACAGACAAAACAGGTTTTTAACATCACTCAGGTGAATGAAGAGTCACTACCTGAATATTAAATCTTCTGAACGTCTCAGAGAAAAGCTGCACGTGTATAAATAATGTGAATCTCTGATCTTTTTATACCTGTAAGTTATTTTGTTCTCACATCTTTTCTGCAGTTTCCTGGGTAACAACAGTGCTGTTGTGAGGTGATGCCGTGCAATGTGCACTTTGAATTTAAACAAAAATTGCTCCTGAAGGTGCTGCTGTGAGTGCGTATGATTGGTTAGCTCCTAAAACTGTTGGCACCTTGCATGGCAGCCAAACAGCATCCTGACACCTGTATTCGGTTGCTGAAGGCTGCGTCCTTGGTGTGTGAATGCGTATGAATGCTTAGCTCCTAAAACTGATGAGCAGTTGTACTGTAAAAGCACTTTGAGTGGCCAGAAGACTAGAAAGAAGATATTTAAGCACAGTCCATTTATAAATCATTTTATTTCCACTCATTCTTTTCACGTAAAAACCAAAGCTGTTTGTAGGAAATATCTGTAGTGAGTGAACATGTGGAAGTAGGGCTCGCTCTAGTCTCTGTTAGTGGGTGAATGCTGTAAATATGTGGTTTGGTCTCTGGGGGAACTCTGCTGTCACTTCAGCGGTGATAGAGCTGACCTCCTCACTGCTTCATGAGACAGAAGAAAATAATCATCCGACCCGGTGGACATTTCTCGGGTTTCTGATGCTGAGATAAGCTTCCAGAACAAGAGGGGGGGAAATGTGTGTGAAACAGTCGGACCTGTGTTCTTCCAGCCTCCTCGGACAGTCGAGATGTCAAGATATGAGTTCAGAGAACGCCGACTTAGATGAGATTGGATTGATTTTCTGTCGGTTGAATCAGTGGATTGTCAGCGGACCGCCTTCAGGGAAACACATAAAACACTGCAAGAGGACGCTTGTAGAAGACCGAGGCAAGCAAAGAAAGAAAAAATCAATTCCTGGAAGTTGTTGTTCGCTGTGGGCCTGACGTCTGGGGAAGGTGGTGTTGGATGTACGCCTGCAGCACACTGTGGTCGTACTCACTTAGGACCAGGACTTATTAGTACGTTGCACTTCAGAGAGTCATACAGGGAGTGTTGTACTAAAGCTGTGAGGACTGAAGTCCGTGTGAGGGAGGCCACAGGACCAGAAACTGTTAGTCATCAATACAAGTGCTGCAAAAAAAGCCATTATTTTTAACGTAAGCTCTCTGAGGAAGCCACTGAATGTTCATCTTAATCTTCATTGGAAAATAGTTGAACCAAACAGCAACCTGACATTCTGTTGTTTTGCTTTAAAATCAATAAAAAAATCTAGTTTTCTGACCTAAGGAAGATTAGATTAGAATAGAATAGATACTCTATTGATCCCTCAAGGACAGATTTTTATACAACCACACAAAGACTTCATGGACATACAAATGTGGAGAGATGGTGGAGTGATGGGCAGCCACGTAGCTGCACCCTGGGAGCAGGTAGGGGGTTCTGTACCTTGCTCAAAAGCACCCCAGCGGTACCCAGGAGGTGAACTGGCACCTTGGCAGCTACCAGTCCGCTCTCCATACTTTTTGTTCCATGCTTGACTTGAACCGGTTCCCAAACCCAATCCTTAAGTTTGTTGTTCCCATACCGGGAGTCGAACCCTGGCTGACAGTGCCAGACATCATGTGGATGTTACTTTGACACGTACCACCTACCTAAGCATTGCTGCAGACCATGTCCGCCCTTTCATGGAACCTGTATTCCCTGATGACCTCCTTCAGCAGGATACTGTGCCCTGCCACAAAGCAAACATGGTTCAGGAATAGTCTGAGGAACACAGATCTCAATCCAATGGAGCATCTGTGGGATGTTCTTGACAAACAAGTCCGATCCATGGAGGCCTTGGTGCCAGATACCACAGCACACCTTCATGCCTTGTCCATGCCTTGATGGGTCAGGACTGGGTATTTAACAGTCTACTTCAGTCCCCGTGTGTGACAGTAGACTTGGACTGAAGTACCTGTGCTGGCTCCTCGGTGGAGTCGTGGTCGAGGTGATTGCAGGCTGAGCTTCAGTTCATTTAGATGGTGGCAGATGTGAAGGCTGAAGCTTCTCATTCATACTGTGACAATTCAATCTCTGTCCTTGATCAGTAAATCAGTGCCCTTCACACTCCCGGTCAAGCTTCATGATTGTCAGCTTCTCCCTCGCTCTCTGTTCTTCCTCAGTCTCTTCCTCTTATATTTTCTACCATTTACCATGTCTCCCATTCTATTCCTCTGTTTTGTCTCTCTCTTTTCTCTGTCTGTCCTTTTCCTCTTCATATCTGCGTAGGTAGAAAATGTCGACAAAATAAAGCACCTTGAAAAAAAGGTGTTGACCTAAACTCAGAAGTAATTTCATCAGAATTACAAACAAATGTTAAAGCGGTGATACCCAGAAGGTTCCAAGCTAGTTAGCAGCAATTACCTGGACGTAGTCTCTGTGACGTCCCCGTAGACTGTCTAAAACCTGGACGTAGTCTCTGTGACGTCCCCGCAGACTGTCTAAAACCTGGACGTAGTCTCTGTGACGTCCCCGCAGACTGTCTAAAACCTGGACGTAGTCTCTGTGACGTCCCCGCAGACTGTCTAAAACCTGGACGTAGTCTCTGTGACGTCCCCGCAGACTGTCTAAAACCTGGATATAGTCTCTGTGACGTCCCCGCAGACTGTCTAAAACCTGGACGTAGTCTCTGTGACGTCCCCACAGCGTGTCTGAAACCTGGACGTAGTCTCTGTGACGTCCCCGCAGACTGTCTAAAACCTGGACGTAGTCTCTGTGACGTCCCCGCAGACTGTCTAAAACCTGGATATAGTCTCTGTGACGTCCCCGCAGACTGTCTAAAACCTGGACCTAGTCTCTGTGACGTCCCCACAGCGTGTCTGAAACCTGGACGTAGTCTCTGTGACGTCCCAGCAGACTGTCTAAAACCTGGACGTAGTCTCTGTGACGTCCCCGTAGACTGTCTAAAACCTGGACGTAGTCACTGTGACGTCCCCGCAGACTGTCTAAAACTAGACATAGTCTCTGTGACGTCCCCGCAGACTGTCTAAAACCTGGACGTAGTCTCTGTGACGTCCCCGCAGACTGTCTAAAACCTGGACGTAGTCTCTGTGACGTCCCCGCAGACTGTCTAAAACCTGGATATAGTCTCTGTGACGTCCCCGCAGACTGTCTAAAACCTGGACGTAGTCTCTGTGACGTCCCCGCAGACTGTCTAAAACTTGGATGTAGTCTCTGTGACGTCCCCGCAGACTGTCTAAAACCTGGACGTAGTCTCTGTGACGTCCCCGCAGACTGTCTAAAACCTGGACGTAGTCTCTGTGACGTCCCCGCAGACTGTCTAAAACCTGGACGTAGTCTCCATGACGTCCCCGCAGACTGTCTAAAACCTGGATGGAACATCAGAGTTCATGACTGGCCTCAGAAATAGGTCTTTAAGTACTCGAGTATTCATGCCCTGGTAATTAGCACTGGTGGAATTTGAAGATGTCAGAAGATTTCTTTTTGCACCGATGTGGATGACTGGACCGTGGTAAGGACACAACTCCAGGATCTGTCTGCAGCAAAGAGAGTCTGACAGCACCACGGCCCAGATAACATCAGCAGCACTGAGATTATAAAGCTGTGCTCTGAATGGGATTTAATCGTCCATTTGATTGGACCTGGAGCTCGTTATTGTTCTGACCGGGTCATAGGCAAGCAAGACTCAGACAGATGAGTCCGATTCAAAGTTTCTCAGATGGAAGAAATACAAGAATGAAGGCGCCAAGTGTCTGACAGACGCTTCATGAAAAGGATTTTAACTGTTTAGGCCTGAAACTATTTTCTTCAGTCATTGTGGAGACTGTTCCATCAGTTACTTCTTCTCTTGTCAGAGAATAGTTAAGCAGTGTTTCCAAGATGATGTGTTGGATGAGGTTTTATCCAACCAACAGTCCAAAACAAAAAGATATTTACAATAATAAACTTCAGAGAGAAGAACTCCTGAGAAAAATATCTGTCAGTTGATAGTAGTGCGCTCTTTGATGCTGAGCAGAAACAGTCTTTGTTACTGCGTCATTATATTGACAGTTTAAAAAGATAAATGCTAATTTCCAAATGTTGGTGACCATTATTCGACGTCGTAATTACAGTGTTAGAATAATGACAAACTGATTCTCAGGGTAGCTAATTATCACCTCGGCTGAAGGGCACGAGCCTCTGTGTTACCTGCAGATATTCAAAGACTCTCTGCAGTATCCCGTCGCTCTGCTTCAGAGCCAGAACTCATCATCGTGCTCACCTGGAAAGTCAATTACAAAAATAACCTTCCCCTTCAACCTCGGCCTCACCTGAGCGCCCACGTAGCTCAGGTCGCTCATCGGAAGAAGAGGTGCTGACGAAAAAAAGTTCGTTTTGACTTTGCAGGTTTGGCCTGGGAGTGAAGTGCTGTCCTGTGACCGGCGTGGAGTCGGCGGTAGTTTATCAGGATTATTAAAAGGCAGCAGCACATCCTGTCACTGTCAGCCCGAGGCCCGTCGGATCCCAGAGGAGTGCTAACGAGCCCACAGACAGCTCAATCAGTCCGTCCTGCTGTTTTCACCCTCTCACTCTCACAGGATGGTCAGGACACATGCAGATGGACACTCAGTGTTTACTGTTTGAAACAAAAGTCTCGTACAGCATCAAACCTGAGTTTGACCGATGACACGTTTTTATATCTGGCTGGTGTGACCACAAAGCTGACGGCGTCCCTTCACTGTTCCTACAGCCCGTTAGGATGCTGCACTCGTTAAATCTTCTGCTGGATATTTCCATGGTCAAGCCTGACCCCCCTGCTGGCAGAGAGACGGTTCAATAAAATGTGGCACCTCGAGCAGTCTGGTGATTTTTGTTCTGCTGTTGCTTGATGAATCTCTCAGTCTGTATTGTGTTTCTCTTTTCCTTCATACGGGAACATTGATTTTCAAAAGGAAATCAAACAGAATAGACCATTGACATGGTGGATGTTATCTTACTCGTCAAGAGCTCCTCTGATTTTTAAACCACTGATTTCAAATTGTTTTCGGTCGACGTGTGACATGAACTATGTGCTCACTCTTAGTGAACTTTCTACACCGCCTGAATTCTTAAAACTTAAATACCAGTATTTCTAATCAATGCTAAGTTGGACTGATTGTTGCAGCCAGCGAAGCTGCTCACTGCTGGACTGGAAGGATGGAGGTCGAAGACATGTCCAGAAGCTCTGTTGACTAAATGTACATTACCAATAGTTTGCACACTTTACTGCTTATCTCGTGAACAAACAAAATATATAAGAATTTCCTAAAATTAATCTAAAATTTGTGGTATCAGGTCGCTAACGAAGAGTCCATCAGCTCCCTCGTGGTGTCATGATTTTCATCTTGAGCGGTCAGCAGCTGTCGGCTCCCTGAGCAGTTGTACAGTTCGTGTATGTTCCTCACAGATGCTCCATCACAGCTCTCCTCTAGCTTTTCATCCCAGTTATCGATTTTTGCTGCATCGAATCACTCCATGGCTTCATAAATCCTTTGGCCATGTGAGTGCCTGGCAGGTTGGAGACGAAAGTGAGAATATCTCGGGCTCCTTCGTACCAAACTAAACCACCTTCCTCCTCCTGAATGCTGTTTTATGCTCTTGTCAAATGAAACCGATGGTACAGCCTTGTTTAGAGAGGGGATGATGTGCAGCCGCATAGATCACAGACAACAGTAAATAATCATCCCACACACTTGAGTGAAATCTGTAGCTGGAGGAAGTTGGTGTAGGATTCTGCATCGTTTCACCAGAGTTAATTAGAGCAGTCGTAAAAAGTGCTTAAAACCTCCTTCCTTATATTTTGAAGCCGAACGTCAGTCGGCATTTATGAACCCTGCTCTGGTTCTCTGCTCCTCCTCATATCTTTTCTTATTGTGCTTTGAATCACAGCGTTGGTAGTTGTAAATGAAGCGTGTCCTTGAAAGAGCAAACCCCTGATGGAGGTTTATCGTTCATGGTTTTTCTTGTTTTCAAACAGGATACAGATAAAATCTGAACATTTGGACGTCCTGGTTGTCCCATCGGTTTAAGAAAGGCACAGTGTAACCAGGCAGCAACCTCCTCCGCGGCTGTGGAGGGCTCTTCTGAAAACCTGTGGGGATGTCACAGAGACTACGTCCAGATTTTAGACAGTCTGCGACGAGTCACAGAGACTACGTCCAGATTTTAGACAGTCTGTGACGAGTCACAGAGACTACGTCCAGATTTTAGACAGTCTGGAAGAGATGCGAAGCTGCGAAGCAGCAAACATCAGATTGTTCCAGTTCTTCTGAAAGAAGACGTCCTAACCTGCATCAGCACCACTCTTCTATTTTTATGCATCCAGTTTTACACATTTGATTCACCGCCGGCCTGCTAAAATTAAGTGTGGAGAGTCTGGCTGACTAGTTCGCAGTCAACATTGGGAAACTTGGGAGAAGTTTAGAGAGTCCAGCTTTCTGCAACAGACCATGATCGAGAAACTTCCCATAGTATACAATGTATAGAAGGAAATTGGGGAACTTTTAGTAAGTAAACTGACTACGAACTACATAGAAAGAACAAAATGTCGTCACTGCAGCATCTTCTCTGTTTTATATCGTCGGGTTTTGGACTGTTGATCGGATAAAACAAGACGTTTGAAGTCGACTTCCTGGGTTGTGGGAATGTGTGATGGATAGTTGTTGTTATGTTCTGACATTTATAGTCTAAACTATGAACAACGAGTGATAGTTAAATAATGAATAATGTCAGTCGGACCTGACGGATGATGTTTTGTTGGTATTTGCTTCTTGTTGTTGAAACCCAGAAACTGAAAATCTTCCAGTGCGCGTCGAGCTTCAGATGTTTTTCTGCTTTAAAAGGAGAAAATCTGCATATTAATTAATGGCAAAGCCTGCAAATAGGATACGCACTGTGCAGTCAGTTAAACACAAACCATGTCTGAAATGAATTCTTGCTGTAGTAAATCCCTCATGAAACACTTCCAGCGAGCTTTAATTCCCACATTTGCAGCTTCATTTCATTTCATGTTTTGGTGATCCAGAGACGATCACAGGGGAGAAAGAAATCATTTAAATGAGAGCGCGTGTCCAAACATCCACGATCTGTGCATGCAGCTCAGACAATCATCTTTCTCATGATGATTTGCACGCTGCAGTCTCTGCTCCTCGACTTCATTTAGACGACGATGTTCCATCCATCTTGTTGGCAGTTTCTGCAGCAGGCGGCGTGAATATCTGAGGCCTCCGTGTCGAGCTCTTAATATTAATAATAATATATAAAACATACAGTGCACACCTGTAAGAGACGGCTCAAACACAATAACACACTCCAGCTGATGTATGAGTTATGCATGTGTTTTTTTAATGTTGCATAAGTCATGTTTGAAAACACATTTTCAACGTATGCAAATCACAAACTGTCTTTGAATCAATAAGCTAATATTCAAAGATGGATGAAGCAGCAGAGATGTCATCTCATGGCAAGCTTTCTGCTAATGAGCCATCGCTCCACTGACTCAGTAAGTGTGGTGCATGGAGAGGTAAACTGGACTGAATCTGGCAGTAAGTGGAACGTTGTTGGAGGTTTCGTTTATGAAACTATCCAGCAGTTGGTGGTCCGAGCTTGCTTTTCTCAGCTGGCCAGCTTTGCTCTAGTTTAGTGTGGTAATAAAACGTGTACCTTACACTGTTAACCTTTAACTAAACTGTGTTTTTTGTATCTTGTGTTGGGTAGCGATAATGTTCTAGGCTAAAGTCGCGGGTCAGATTCCCATTACACGAAGATTCAACTGAAATCAACTGAACTTTAGGCTCGTCTAATAAAGTTAAAGGTTTCTGACTCTGAAGCACTTTGTGTGTACGAGGATCTCTGACCTTTGCACAGATACACTTGTGATGTGGTATTCTCTGAATGGCATTCTTTGTAGGCGATAACATACCCCAGCTTGAGGTACCAAACTTGTGCAATACATCAAATCAATCACACTTCCGTCCAGACAGCTAGCAGCGATGTGATCTTTGCATGCGTAGCAGCTGGGTACTTCTTCTTAATGGTAAATGGATTGTACTTATATAGCGCCTTTCTAGTTTTCTGACCACTCAAAGCGCTCTACACTACATATCTCATTCACCCCATTCACACACATTCATACACTGGCACTGGCCACATGCCGCTGGATGGCATTGGCTACCGTGCAAGGTGCCAACGTCAGTTTGAGGATCTAACCATTCATACACATTCACACCGATGGCACAGCCTTCGGGAGCAACTTGGGGTTCAGTATCTTGCTTGCCAACACTTCAGCATGCAGACCGGAGGAGCCGGAGATCGAACCGCCGATCGTCTGATTAGTGAGCCACAGCCGCCCCGGCTGTGTGGTGTAACGTGGTTCTTCACAGTGCTAATACTGCTGAAATGAAGAGTAGCATCACACGAGCTGCCAGCTATTGAAGCCGGTCAGAAATATTCTCTGTCTGTTGTAGGGATCGACCGATACGGGTTTTTTGATGGCCGATGCGATACCGATTTTTTCCCCATGGCCCATGGCCGATACCCGATTTCCGATACCCGATTTCCGATACCGATATGGGTTAAAAAAAGTTTAAAAAATGACAAATATTCCAGGTCAAGTTAAAAATAAATAGCCATTTATTTATAATAACATGAATAACAGGAAAATGACAATCATGTCTGAAGCCCATTGAGCATTTTTTTTTAAGTGTCTGCTTAATGCTTATACAGTATTATATCCACTTAAAAAGGAATAGCCCACATACTTCGGTGCTTTTATTCATTTTTATTTATTTAAAAAATATATATTAGTTTGGCTTGACACATTCAAAGGACTGTGGCTTGACAGTGGCAACAGAGCTTGACTGCACATTTGAGAAATGTTGGGGATGACACAAAGATTATTTAGAGTAAATGTTTAGGCCTATTTTACAACTGTAGGCCTATATTGTACTTGATATACCATTGCCTTTGAAGCAGGCAGTGACAGTAAATAGCCTGACTTGATCATCATCCGCATTGCAAAGTGAGTGAATGAATTGTAGATTTGTCACTTTTTAAAAAAATAAAAAATGGGCACACCATAATTTGTTTTAGTTGTGGAGAAACAAAACCTCGCTGCTTGCCCCCTGCTTTGTTTCAGGAAGAGGGGAGAGGGGCGGGACAAATCACAACAATCTCCCTTCGACATTGTCTTAGTTAATATCAAATCCCACGCCACCTCTAACTCTAACGAAGTGTACCCTTATATTGCACACAATATGCGTGGCGAGTTACGTTTAGGAGGGATTTAGAAGTTTATTCAGTGATAATCACTCGCATGCCATTATTGCTCCCGCGGTGTCGACATGCACTGACACGGCGCTACCCCATGTGTTGAAAAATATTCCCGTACGTAAGCTAAAGTAGTCTATGGCTTAGCAAGCCTCTTCTCGAAACCCCAAAACGTTTCATTAGGTCCTGAACTGTTGGGTTCGTTGTGCAGTTATCTGATTACAGCAACTGTTCCGCTCCGCGCTGATCACTTTTTCTCGCTCCATCTGTCTCTCCCTCACGTGCGTGCACACTCACTCACACACACACACACACTGGGCTGCTTCACCGGTGTTCGCCGGTTTAACTCCTGCAAACGCCGAATTGACAGTGACTGATAACAACACCGACTTCATTTGAACTTTAAACTGCGGGTGATTGCATCATAGCCTACTCTTAGTGTTACAGCTCCCTAGTTTAGGTTGGCAGTTTAAATGCGACGCACTTAAACAGCATTCCCGTTTTTTTCGACTCACTTAATGACTTTCAGGCACACGCATGCTACTGTATGCAGTGCAATGCCATGTGCATACTATGCTGCGGGGGCTGCAGCAGCGTGCATAGCGGGTCTTCACAGAGCTGCCCTTGAACGCCTGTCTGTAAATGACGCTGGATGCGTATCGGCCGTATCGGCCATGTGTATCGGCCGATGCCGATACACCTAAACAACGCTAATATCGGTCGACCCTTAGTCTGTTGACCGTTGACATCCTTAATTGGGGATATATGCTCAGTTGTCACCCTGCTCTTGCTGGAAGTAAAAGCATGGATGAATTAAAAGTTTCATCATCGTGTTTAATTCCTGTGTGAACTGACAGATCGAGCGAGTATCGCTGGGTTTCAGTCGAAGCACTCAGGGGCAATAAGCTGTAAACACTAAGCTGACACATTAATAAGATGATCTGGGGAATGTGTTCGCATCATCCCACCGGAGCGGAGTTTCCATCGGCTCGTGATAAAAATATCTGGCTCTTTAGCTGCTCGATGTTCTTCAGCAGCTGGTCTGCGTCCGTCTGCTGGGCGGCGTACAGTGAATCCATCAGAGCTGGTTTGTTACAAACTGCTGCCTGCTGGGACTCGAACAGTGGCTGTGAAATCATATAGCATCAAACTGATAGTGAAGATTTTATTTAAAGGTAGGTAAAACGTTTGGAGTTGGTGACAAACGACAAACAGTGAGACACAAAGAGCCAGTAAAATGTTATTGATTCCACTTTTCAGTCATCCGTCGATGCCTGAAACAATCCATCAGTGTAGCCGGAGAAACAAAGTTTCCAAGAAAGGTGAGCTGATTTGTAAGATGTAAAGAACACGGTGTTCTCGCTCTCCGGAGCAAAGTGCAGTTTTGACATGGTCTAAGTGGTGTGTGTTCGAGTGTGTGTGTGTGTGTGTGTTCGAGTGTGTGTGTGTGTGTTTGGGGTTAAGTGTTGTTGTTGTCACTTTCTGTCAGCTCTCTGGAAGCTTAAGCCTGGAGGAATACCTGACAGCCATCTGGCGTTTGTTTTTCCTCGTGACATTTCGCACACTCACATATAACTTTCACACACACACACACATTTACAAAGGCACGCTGAAATACAGCCTGGAAGCATCCAGGAGCGTCTGTTTATTTGAATAATTAAAATTCGGTTTGCAGGGCTTTGTGAGTTTTATGCCTTGAACTTGACTCAGTGCGTGCTCTGAAAATAACATGACGCAACATGATCTATCAGTCCATCATCACTGAGGGATTCCTGCAGCTTTGTCTTATGGCGCTTCTCCACTGGCTGGTACCAGCTTGACTCGGTTCGACTCTACTCGACTCGACACGGTTTGGTTTGGGAGCTACCGTTCTCCACTACAAAATAGTTGAGGTACCAGTTGCTATGGTGACCGGAACACACACACAGGAAGTATCTGACTTTAACGCGCGCGCAGAGAGGAGAGCACTAGATGTTTATATGTTTAAGAGAAAGATGGACGAAAGTATTATATTTCTGATTCTTGGCCTTTGGCTGTTTGCCACATTTCAACGGCAAGTGGCTTATCGAGCAAGGCTGAAAGCAGCAAGGCGGCGGACCGCAGAAAAAAGACGAAGAGTTTGGGAGGTCGTTTTATCGTGTGAGGGAGTGACTCGGAAGCGACACTTGGCAATAATGACTACGTCACCATTTAGTATCGGCTCAGCCCGTTTGGAACCTCAGCAAAGGTGGTACTAGAAATGGTACCGGGTACCGGGTACCAAGTTTTAGTAGTGGAAAAGCAAAAAAGCTGAGTAGAGTCGAACCGAGTCGAGCTGGTACCAGCCAGTGGAGAAGCGCCATTAGTTACTCTTGCTTGGATTACACTGATCAGAAATGCTGGGACGTCGTGTAGTCTAAAGAACTTCCTGGCTGCTGTAAAAGAAGAAAAGCGTTCTGTGCTAGTTGACCCCGAGGATGTTGCAGGAAGCTCTGACATATCCAACATGTGAGAGTTCAAAGCTGCCGTTGTGGAGGCTGCTTCTCTCCAAGATGTGGCCAGGAGGTTGCAATGGCAGCAAGCCAAGATCCTGTTAGTCAGCAGCGAAGATGAAGGAAGCTCTCGACATCGGGTTTGGTTAGCCCAAGGGCTCCAGCCTCCATGTGAGGATTTCCACCTTTAAGTGCATTTGCCAAGAAAAATGCCTGAGAGATTGTGTCGAATGTGTTGAAAATGTATAAATCTACAAAACCTTTCAAGAAAATTTAGCGTGGTGACGTCAGAGTCTATCTCGATGTGCTGCCTCCATCAGTGATGAGGAGCTTCTTCCAGAACCAGATGAGGAGTCTGTCCTCACGGGGCTCCGTCACTCCACGAGCATCAAACCAGGACAGGCCTGAGGGGGTCTGATGGGGTTTGAAGGGTCTGTGGTCCATGCTCAGGACTAATATACACATTATTATTATTATGTGGGTCAAGGGAAACTAAATAAACTCAGACTACTTTTTCGCAAACCTGATCCATCCATCTTCTCCCGCTTATCCGTTTGAGTCGGGTCGCGGGGGCAGCAGCTTCAGCTTCCAGACTTCCCTCTCTCCGGCCACTTCGTCCAGCTCTCCCAGGGGGACCCCAAGGCGTTCCCAGGCCAGCCGAGAGACATAGTCTCTCCAGCGTATCCTGGGTCTTCCCCTGGGCCGCCTCCATCAACCTGATCCATCAGTTCTGACTCCTATCAGACTTTATTGATCGCTGGTTTAAACAGATGTCAGCAGACTCCTGGACACCCTGACTTGTTGTGCTGAGTTGTACTTTCATCAGCCGCTCTAACAAGAAACTCAAACTTTGCCTGAAAGTTGCGATTGCAACGATGATGATGGTTCTTCTATCTCATGTTGTCCTTGCATTTCCACTTACTGCAATGCAAACCATAGCCTAGCAAGTAATTCTTACTTTTCTAGTCCGCACAGCACTTTAACATCGTAGGTTGATAACTAATTTCATCCTGATTGAACACATTTACACTGTGAAAGCAGAAATGTTTGGGTCTCTTTCAACAGACGAAGAAAGTAGAAGTTATTCAGTCTCAGAGCGCTTTGATTTCTTGCATTGTAATAAGTGAAAAGAACAACATGAGATGGAAGAACCATCATCATCATTGCAAACTTTCAGACTTTCAGGCAAAATTTAAGCTTCTTGTTGGAGCGGCTGATGAAAGCAAAACAAGTCAGGGTGTCCAGGAGTCTGATGACATCAATTTAGCTAGAAACCAAACCAGTGATAAATAAAGTCTGATAAGAGTCAGTGCTTTAAATTTTACTTTCACCACCTTCGTCTGTGGAAACTGAGGACCATAATCAACCCAAACATTTCTTCACATTGACGCGTTCAATCAGTTCAACTCTGTGTTGGCAGCAGAGCTTGACAGGTCTGCAAAAGGTTTTTCCGTTGGCCACAAGGCAAACCTTCAAATGCATCAATAAGAGGATCAATCTGCTTCTGGCAGGCGTGGACAACTTGTGACCTCGGCTGGGGATTTTATCGGGCAGGTGAAGGAAACACTTGGAGCAACTTCTGAACTCAACTGTCGAGTCATTTGTGGAGGAAGTTACTTCAGGGAAAGTCTTGCTCTCATCTGCCAGAGGACATTGAGGTTGTCAAAAATCTCTGGGGGGGTTGACGTCAGTGTCCAGAGTGGATGGACAAACTGAGATGGTTGAGAAGCCTCTTCACTGTTGCGTGAAGGTCAGGACGCTGTTGATCATCTGGCAGCCGCTCAAATATTGGTCTTTTCCATCATGACTTGAGCAACTGCAATCTGATTTTTGGTCTAAGTAGTTTCCTCAGTCAGGGGCAGTCTGGTTGTCCTCATGTAAGTCCTTTACTGAATGAAGCTGAGTGAATACAGTGTCTCTTAACAGATGTACAAGACTTTTCTATGTGACGGTTTGCAGAAGTCTGCCTTTATTGATTGTGTCGTGGTGTGTCTTGGAAGTGGTTATCAATGGACTCTAACATTGACGTTACTTTCTAGGAGCCGGACACCTCAGGACTCGAAAAGTTTCCCACGGACCAGTATCAAAACTCGTGCTACCTGTTCTGGATCCTGGAGGAACTCCTGCAGAAGTCAAAGGTACCGTACAGGGTGGAGGTTGGGTCGGAGCAGATGGGCTTCCTGATTCACCTGGAACAACGCGTTTTTCAATTGTCGAGGGAGTTTCCTTTGTTTTGCATCTGCATGTGGAGGATGGGAAGACTCCTCACCTGCTCTGGCAGGTAGGATACGTAAAGTGGAAAGAACAGGGAGGCCTGCAGTAAGAGGTTTGTTTTCCACTGCTGCAACACCAATGACCAATGACCAGCATCTAGAGACTGTCGGCCTCAATTTGGTCTGTAAATAACAACACAGAACAAAACATATGTAATGATGTTTTTAATCTCTTTACAGCCTCAGTGAGCTTTGTATTTCCATGTCAGGAGGAAAATATTCCTCATCAGGCTTAGTTTGTTTTTAATTTGTTAATTCTGCTAAGTGGTTTGAAATGCATAACTGCACAACTGAGTGCAACAAATAAATCCAGTATAATAGTCGTCTACTGCTTCATTCCAGCAACAAATGTTTCTGTAATTGAGTAATCACAAAAGTTGCATCTGACTCGATGTTGAAGTGACTCGGGTAATGAGGCTGAAACGGTCGCTGTCAATTGTTACTACAAATCTGGATTCTGCTTCCTGCAATGGATCAACGAAGAGCGCTTATTTCATTTCTGAGTAACGAGGTTTTAAATATTATTATTCCTGGCTGTGGTGATGAGCAGCTCCCTGCAGGAGTTCAGTGCAGATCCTAAAATACTGCAGAAGTGTGACAAAGAACATTTGGATCATTTCCAGTGTTAAAACTTTAGAGAACGATGTGATGAGACGGTTATGATTCATGTTTAATTGCATCAACTGTCGTTTGAGCTTACAGTAATTAAACAAATATATAAAAACAGAACAATGACAAAAACAACAGAAAGGTAAAGTAGAGCAACAACATGACAGACTGAACTGAATGCGATTAGCTGATAGTAAACCAGATCAATAATCAATATGCAACCAGTAACTAACAGCAGTCAACATTAAACAACTTTATCGCACTTAACAGTTACCTGGTGTTTCTGTGGCGTTGACAGAACGTTAAAAAATAAACATCAGTTTGAAGTGAATATTAAAGATTTTCACAGGTTCATACAAACGTGCTGTTATTCTGAGTATCAGCACGGTGTGATTAACTTAACAGCTGCTCCGTGTCTATGACTGATCACACCTGTGCTGATATTCAGGATAACAGCACTCCCTCGACTTCATTCAGGTGAGCTCAGAAAAGTTTTTATGATTTTGGCCTGAAAGGTTAAGAGGAAAACAGAGAGGACGCCCCCGCCGCTTCTTAGAGGAAACTACACCCGGACAGTGATGGACTCTCTGTTTTTGGTTTTGTTTCTTCCCTGCTGCTTATTTGCTGTCTGCAGTAATGGCTGAGGCTTCACCAGCGCGGCTAAATAAGTTTCCTGGTACGTCACAAATTACCAAAGGGCTCACGGCGGCCCCGGCGGCACCGATAGCCATCGCTGCTATTGTGTCTGCTTTGGGTTCGTGCTCCGTCTCCGTCTGTGATCTCCTCATCTTTCATATCCTGTTGAGAGCAGAGCAGGGATAGGCCCACGCTTTAAAAAATAAAAATGGACTGCTCGGACGCGCTGACAGTTAATGTCCCTCAGCGGTGAAGTGAATCTGTCTCATCATCCGGGGGGGATTGGAGGGCGAGGACATGGAGGGTGTTGCGTCATCAGCAGAAAACCCGGGGAGAGTCTCCGTGTCGTTCCATTAGGAGACAAGATTAACATTTGGATTATGAAAAAACTGCCTCCTAATTCATTGTTAACAAGAGAAGACCGCTGAGAGGCTTCTTTGTTTTTCTTAATCAACTAATCCCTAAACCAACAATCAGAACACGGATCCAAACCCTGACAGAGCTCGCTCCTCTGTGCTCTGAGGGCTGCACAGTTTAATACTATTAAGATCTCATTTCTATGTGACAACGTTCCTTCGTGTTTCCGTTGTATCAAACCGATGTCTCCCCGAGCTGTACCAACAAATGACGAGTGTTCATTACTCCACATGACGGAGCGTTCCCAGGACGAGGGGACGTGAATAACTCTGATGTGTGAAAGAGGAAGCTTATTAGGAACTCAGACACCGGATGGTGAGGACGAAAGATTGATTCATCCAAAAACTGTCTGTGCAGTCTGTTTGAACAAACTTCTAAATGTGCCCTATATTTATTTATCTGCTCCGCCTCAGCTCTCTGTGATTTACAGAGTTTATGATGGACAGTGAAGTAAACTGCTGACAGCTGTAGCTGCTGTTAGCTCATGTTAGCTCAGTCTGTTAGCTGCTGTTAGCTCATGTTAGCTCAGTTTGTTAGCCGGGCTGTGAGCTCACAGCACCGGGGGAGTGTTAGTGTTTGGCAGAAGAGTTTTACAGGCTAAGCAGTCAGCAGCTTCTACAGACATGATGGCAGAGGAGAAGAGAGTGAAGAGGACGCTGACAGAGGAAGCTAAGAAGCCTAGTTAGCTCATTTTAGCTCAGTCTGTTAGCTGCTGTTAGCTCATGTTAGCTCAGTCTGTTAGCTGCTGTTGGCTCATGTTAGCTCAGTCTGTTAGCTGCTGTTAGTTCAGTTCGTGAGCTTGGCCAAGCTGACTGCTGCTGCTGCTGGGTCTGGTTCTGGGGACCTGGGTGATGATTGGCTGTGGATTTTTTTCTGCTACTGGTCCAGAATGAAATGGAGACTTCTGCCGGCCGACAAGGTTTTTATTTTCTTTGCAAAGAAAAGGTCGGTTCAACATGCGAGCGGTGAAAGATGGAGAAAAGACCCCGAGCATGGGGACACCTGGATATTTATACCTGAGGGACGTCTCCTTTCAGGAAGTGTTTCCACACCCTTTTGTCTGTTGCAAGTATCGGCGCTGACCCCTCGATGACGTGTTTCACACCTGAAGTATCTTGCAGGATCTTGTATTGTATTGTATCTAGTTTACAAAGACAAAAGGAGCTGGTGTCCGGTGTGAAGAAGGGGAGACGATGTGCGTCTCAAGTAAATAAAACAAAGACGTTGAATTTATTATTACAGCTGTTAGCAAAGTTGTTGTCTCGCTAGTTAAAGTAATTCAAGACGCTGCAGCTCGGTTAACAAGACCCAAGAGACCCACCGCCCCTAACCTGGCGTCCCATTTACTTCAGGATCATTTTTCAGAAACCTTCTAATTGTCTACAGATATCTCCCCGGTCTTGACCCGGCAAATCTCAGAACCGGCAAACTCCTCAGATCCGACCTGTGGCTCTTTGCTGCATGTCATTCCCCCGTCTCTCTGTCTCCACATTCCCGTCACTCTTCAGCTGTCTCTGTCAGAATAAAGCTTGGAAAGGCCAAAAAATAATCTAAAAAAGAAGAAGTACAGTAGCCGTAACGAGGCGCGTGAGAGCAGGTACAGTACAAGGACATAAATAAATCAGCGAGGCTGCAAAGTGGCTCAGTGTGCAGCGTCTGCAGGCAGCGTGTGCAGATTGTGTAAATAGTGCTTCACTAAGGCGGACCTCTCTGATGATTTACGAGCTCTCTGACTCCTTAAATCTACACGACCTTGATTAATATGAAAATTAATTTTTCCATATGTTCAGCCGCTGCTGTTATAGATCAGAGATGGCTGCCCTCTGAAGGCAGTCGAAGGTCAACAAAGTCTGTTCAGATTAAAAACAAACCGTGTTTTCTTTAATCGATTCAGCGCACACTTCCTCCTCTGTGTGTTTTTATGGATGATTAAAAAGGGAGTTTAAGTGTCAGACAGGCCAGAAGAGTCGAGCTCCGTCTGCTCGAGGTCGTTTGTATGAAGGTAAGACGACAGAACAGACCGCAAGAGGCCGACGTGATACATCCAGTGAAACATCAGAAGAGACTTGTATTCTCAACCTGGGGGAGAATTGATTTAAAGAAACATTCGTCAAGCACAGCAAAGAGGATTACTGGGGATTGACACCGGGGACGTAAGCGCCGTGGTTAAGCTCCGTCCTCTGTCCGGCGTCGATCCCCACCGGCAGCGTGACGGCAGCGTGACGGCAGCGTGACGAGCCGGCCGTATTCACGCAGGAATCCTGAACGTACGCAAGACCCCGCGATAAACTGTGTAAAGAACAACAAACAGCTGACTTTGCTATTATAAAGAGGATCTGTTGTGTCATAAATGATTGTGTGTTCTTCAACAATTAGTCTCTCGTCGTTCATGTTGAGACCCTTTGATCGATTGACTGCTCACCTGGTGTGAATGGTTTGATTGATTAGACTGGCAGCGATCAGCTCCGGTCTGAATGAGGCTTTAAACTCTGCGTGTCGACATAGTTTGAATTCAAAACGGAGTTGAAAGGAGGATGTGAAGAGTTTCCTTTTTATCTGTCAGCCGTTCGGGTCAGTAAAGATGACTTCCTGAGGCTTTCTGACCTTGATTGATACACAAACTAATTGAATGTTGAAGCTCTTCCAGATGCTCGGCGTCTGATGTTCGGGATCACTGGCCTCTATCTGACAGCTGTTCCAGAAATCAACTGTAACCAAAGCTGATGATTTTATTAGCAGAGAGCAATTAACACACCAAATTAGACCGTCGGAAAGATCTTCATAACCGGTGGGAAAGGCGGATTGACATGAGAGAATGCCGATGAAGTCAAACTGTGAAAAATGACAGTTCAACAGAGAATAGAAAACTCCCTGCTTGTTTCCTCCCTGACATGTAGTATATGAATGCAAACGATCGTGGTGCACCAGCAGATGTTAGATCTTGTTTCTGTTTCGAGTCGAAGCACCAAATCACGATGGAGTCTCTCACTTTGAACGTTTGTTCGGCTGTTTTTCGGTTGTTCAGGGAGAGTTTCCGTCGAGCTGAGTCGCTCGAGCCTCGCTGGCATTGTGCGAAAGACGAGGTGAGAGCGGCTGCTCTCCCTGTGGATGTGTTGAAGCTTTGCTGGTTAGCAGAAAACTCAGGAGGAGCTCGTCATCTTGTTGTAACAGCTGACTGCAGCTTGTACTATTCCTCCCTGAACTGGAAACTGATCTGCAAACACTTCAAATATCTCCCGGGTTTGTTACGAGCTCTGCATCTTCATTGACTACAGTGAAATGTACCTTTTAGGGACCAACTGTGTTAGCTCGATGTGAGATAAGCAACATCAGCAGACAAGTCCTGAATATGGTTGCAAAATTCAAAGTTGGAAAAAAACAACCAGGTTTCATGCAGGTACACTTGAATATCTGCTATTTGGAATATTCCCAAAGATCCCAGACGTCATGTGACACAGTTTGTTCGCTGTTAAAATAGATTCCAAGAACAAAGTTCATGCTCAGATCTGATTGGTGTTAATGGTACTATGGTTTTTCAAAGCACTTCCACAAAGTTGGGCGACTCACAAGAGACTGATTAAAACAAAAAAATCAGGATTTTTCCACAAGTTCTGCATTTAAAGTCCCCGAAAGGTGCCAACGAAATAAAAATACAACTAAGGGCTCGCCATAAACTCCGAGCATGGATGTCTTAATGTTTATCCCTGTAGTGTTAGAGCCAGAGAGCTTTAATAAATCTGTTCTTTCCCAGGAAGAGATATACTTCTTAAAACAGAACTGTTGGTGTTCTTCCAGTTACCTCCGTCTGTTCAACACTTCGAGTACAAACAGTCGGCTGCAGGGCTGAGGAATGTAATCTGCTTTAGCAAAGCTGTAAACTGGGGACGACTTCTGCTCGTTCATCTTAATTTTACAGGTTGTTGCCTCACCGGGTGACGACGGCATTATTTTTACTTCAGCCACTTTCAGTTTGAGACATGAGAGGAAATGCAGGAGGAGGAGGAGGAGGAGGAGGAGGAGGAGGAGGCGGCAACATCCATCCATCTCAATGTGTAAAATGATTTTTCAATACACACTCGACTGAACAAATATCAGGACAGTCGGGATTAATGCTGGAAATCAGTGAAACATTTTTAGCTCCTGATCATCATTATGTGACAAATGGTGATTAATGGAAAACTTTGCCTGCACACTTACAGTTTTTGAGCATCAGATAGACTTATTGTGAAGTCTGAACTCTACAACAACTCTACAACAACTCTACAAAACTCTGCAACAACTCTGCAACAACTCTGCAACAACTCTGCAACAACTCTACAACAACTCTGCAACAACTCTGGCAACAACTCTGGCAACAACTCTGCAACAACTCTGCAACAACTCTGCAACAACTCTGCAACAACTCTTGCAACAACTCTGCAACAACTCTTGCAACAACTCTGCAACAACTCTGCAACAACCCTACAAAGACTCTGCAACAACTCTGGCAACAACTCTACAACAACTCTACAACAACTCTGCAACAACTCTGCAACAACTCTTGCAACAACTCTGCAACAACTCTACAACAACTATACAAAAACTCTACAAAAACTCTGCAACAACTCTGGCAACAACTCTGCAACAACTCTGCAACAACTCTGCAACAACTCTTGCAACAACTCTGCAACAACTCTGCAACAACCCTACAAAAACTCTGCAACAACTCTACAACAACTCTACAACAACTCTACAACAACTCTGCAACAACTCTGCAACAACTCTTGCAACAACTCTGCAACAACTCTACAACAACTCTGCAACAACTCTGCAACAACTCTACAAAAACTCTGCAACAACTCTACAAAAACAACTCTACAACAACTCTGCAACAACTCTGCAACAACTCTGCAACAACTCTTGCAACAACTCTGCAACAACTCTGCAACAACTCTGCAACAACTCTGCAACAACTCTACAACAACTCTACAAAAACTCTGCAACAACTCTACAAAGACTCTACAAAGACTCTACAACAACTCTACAAAACTCTACAACAACTCTACAAAAACTGTACAACACCTCTACAACACCTCTACAACACCTCTACAACACCTCTACAAAAACTGTACAAAAACTCTAAAACAACTCTGCAACAACTCTACAAAACTCTGCAACAACTCTACAACAACTCTACAAAAACTCTGCAACAACTCTACAAAGACTCTACAAAGACTCTGCAACAACTCTACAACAACTCTACAAAAACTCTGCAACAACTCTACAACAACTATACAAAAACTCTACAAAAACTCTGCAACAACTCTGGCAACAACTCTGCAACAACTCTGCAACAACTCTGCAACAACTCTTGCAACAACTCTGCAACAACTCTGCAACAACCCTACAAAAACTCTGCAACAACTCTGGCAACAACTCTACAACAACTCTACAACAACTCTACAACAACTCTGCAACAACTCTGCAACAACTCTTGCAACAACTCTGCAACAACTCTACAACAACTCTGCAACAACTCTGCAACAACTCTGCAACAACTCTACAAAAACTCTGCAACAACTCTGGCAACAACTCTACAACAACTCTACAACAACTCTGCAACAACTCTGCAACAACTCTGCAACAACTCTTGCAACAACTCTGCAACAACTCTGCAACAACTCTGCAACAACTCTGGCAACAACTCTGGCAACAACTCTGCAACAACTCTGCAACAACTCTGCAACAACTCTGCAACAACTCTTGCAACAACTCTACAACAACTCTACAAAAACTCTGCAACGACTCTACAAAGACTCTACAAAGACTCTACAACAACTCTACAAAACTCTACAACAACTCTACAAAAACTCTACAAAACTCTACAACAACTCTACAAAAACTCTACAACACCTCTACAACACCTCTACAACAGAGTCTCGAAATAGTAAAAAACTTGCTTTGTGCCGCTAACTCAGATTTACATGAGTGCCTCGTTAGTCAGTCCAGTAAACGGATGATTCTGTCTTTAATTCAGACTAATTTGACAGCCAGCGTCTGTCCTCCCGGGCTTCCTGCTGGCTGTCTCTTCGGTTCGAGCTTTCCAGGAACTGATTGTGGCCGTCGGTGCCAGCCGCTCTCTGCTGCTCATCAGCGACATTCATTTGTCAAGAACACGAGCGAGTAATGGACTCACGTTGTCAGGAAAACGCTTCCTCGTCAAAACCGGACATTGTCGAGTGAGACGTGTAAATGATATTTCCATCACTGTCTTGATTCCACCGTGCACCTGAGCCTAATTTAAACCCTAACGAACAGGCATGGGCCTCACCTGTGTGCTTCAATTAGGTCCTGTTAGAGTAAGTGGAGGAAAAGCAGCAAAACTTTCAATTCTGAAATAGTACATTGTGTGCTCAGCTTCAGCTGACAGTTAAAGAGCTGCAGGTTTCCAAAGAGCCGCTCTGAAGTTGCTTCTTATTTCGTTATTGAGTTATCGAGTTATTTCTAACCAAACATTTTGTCACCTGTGAAGTCTACAGGATATTCTGCTTTGTATTTCAATGTTAGTTTTTTGGCACAACAACAAAAAAAAAGTAATCCCACGCCTGTACGTTGTTAATTAACTTTTGCACGGTAGAAAAATGACTCTGAATTAGCTCCAGATGCACTTAGAGAACTCTGTTTAATAACTTCCAGCAGCAACAGATTTGTCAAAGAATAACCTCAACCCAGAATGACCATGAGTTGGATATTTTCCTAATTTAACACGATGATGCTAAAGTTCAGTTTTAATTAATTTTATCTTTTGCTTTGCATGTTGACCCCTGTGGGAGATTTTCAATGATTCGCTGGGAGCAAAGCGAACGGTGAGGACTCTCATTTTCTCGTGTTACTGGTTGGTTTGATCAAACTTCTGTCAGACTAATTCACTCGACAGTGAAACTTTCATGACTTCTCTCTGAAATATTCAACAAATGATATGTTAAACTCTGGCTGCTGTCTCCTCAGATTGTCTTTGTTCTGGAATGCATGGATGCCTTTATACCATCACCGAGTGTTCACCCTTGTTATATCTTCTGTCATTCTTCTATTGATCACTTTTCACCTGCCGGGAAGGGCAGCACCTTGTAAAGCTGTAAATTCAGTGACTTGTTGAGGAAACTGCAGCACAATGGCTTTCAGTGGTAGAAAAGAGAACAAGGGGATCAAGATTTTGACTGTCGCAGCAAGAAGTGTCAATCAATATCTGTCAAAATCGGCTTTGCTCTGAAGCTTTGCTGCTTTACTGAGGTCTGGCTCTTTCAAGTAGTGTTGGTGCATCGGTTTTAGGCATTTCTACATCTGTTGGGTCGTGATGGCAGCAGGTTTAGCAGGGCGTTCCAGACATTCCTCTGCCCAGCAACGTTTCCAGCTCCTCCTGGGGGATCGTGAGGCGTTCCCAAACTACATGTTCTATGTAGTCCTTCCAGTGGTCTCTGGGTCTGCCCTGGGGTCTCCTCCCAGTTGGACATGCCCCCAAAGAAGGATGCCCAGGTGGATCCTAATCACATGCCCGGACCACCTCAGCAGGCACCTTTCAATGGTTCAGTCAGTTCTACTCCAAGCTGCTTCTGGATGTCTGAACTTCCGAACTTCTCACTCTATCTCTAAAATGTGTCTAAGATCAAGAGCTCATGACTATAGGTGAGGCTTGGAACGAAGATGGACTGGAAAGTTGAGCTTTGCCTTCCGGCTAGACGCCACACCGACCCGCTGGTCCATCTCACGCTCCATTTTTCCATCAGTCAAAACCAGACGATGCGATACTTGAACTCCTTAGCTTGGAGCAGCAACAAGCCTGGGACAGATCAGATGTGAGTAAACTTCACACAAAATGTTTCATCATTGAACAGAAAGAAAATTGATGATCCAACGATTACTCAACAGAAGTCTTTCCTCGATCTACGGCGACTTAAAAGTGGCTTATTTGTCACTTTGGACAAAAGCACCAGACAAATAAATAAACGTAAATCTCGTCATTCTCAGTCGGGTCTTCAGTGACTTCTCGTCTCGTTAGCACTGCTCTCAGTCTCACCTATAACTGTGCTCGGGATAAATTCGACTCATGACGTTTCCAGAAACAAGTTAGAAGTTGAACGAATGGCGTCACTTTCAGTCTTAAAGCCCAAAACCAACAATGTCTGAGGCTCTTGCTACTGTCTCACTTCCTCTCTGTGGCTCTCAGCTCACAAATACAGTTTGTTTGTTTTTCCAGTAATTTCCTAAAAGAGCAAACATGACAAATTAAATTCCTTCGTCTAGATTTCCAGTGCAGCATAACAAATTACTAATTATCTGCTCTGAACTGTCATCGCCACATTTAGCAGAAGGCTGATGCATGTTGATGAGCTTTTCTTGTGTTTGAATGTCTGAATAAAGTCATCCTGCCTCAGCCGGTCATCTGACGTACGAGAGCAGACTTGAAATGCAGTTCAAGGAGTCTTTGTGACACTTTGAACAATCATGTGTCAAACTGTCAGAGAGCCTTAAGAGACGCGAGAGCGACTCTGTCAAGCGTCATTGACCCAATCATCAGGCCTTTTCTTCGTTGCAGGGTTGAGCTGCTGCAGACGTGTTAGAGAATCTCTGCAACTTTTATCAAACTTTTGTGTTTGTTGGGTCATTTCTGTTGAAATCATTTCTGCTTCAACAAGAGTTCTCTCTCTCTCTGAGGTTGTATGTACCATGACCCTTATAATAACCCTGCAGGTTTGAGGAGCTGGTCCACGACCGGGACAAAATCTGGTTAATCTTCTGGATCTGAGGCTTGACAATAGGTCGGCTATAATCCAGCCCTGTGGCATGAGCTTTCCCCGCGAGGTTAAGCAGGTTTAACAGGTTGGCTACCTGAAAATCACAAAAGACTGAGACGATCTGTAGAAGTCCAACTGGAACTGCATTACAAATGTGGCTTTTAACTTTTGGACTGGTGTTCTGAACAATGCCCAAGTCTGAGGCCAGAAAATGGCAGGTTCCCCCCTTTGGGTTAGGAGTGAGTTGCTATCAGTGAAGAAGTCTTGTTGTCTTGTTCGAGTGTCCGTTACGTAGAGGACGTAGGTGGATTGGTACAGTGCCGTTGTTCTATGTTCCAACACCCATGGTCATTTGATCAGGATCCGTCCTGGGCACTTCCATCCAGTCCAGTAGGAGATCCCAGGGTAAACCCAGTCCTACCAAAAAGTGTTTCACATAGTTTGAATCATATATTTTCTATTTCACAGATGTTTCATTATCAGTGTCAGGATCAGTCTACGGTTTCCACAGAGTTTACTTTTTGCACGGCTCCTTTTATAAGAATACCAAACGACCTGTTATTATTCCAGTCATAGTGCGGCCTGCTGATAAGATAAATTAGTCTCCACATGTTGATACTTTTCATACTTTCCTTATAGGTTCCTGTTTGATTGGCAACTATTGATAAACCAGATTCTGTAGAACTCAATTTTCTAGTCTCGTGCACATCGAGACATCGAAGGCTTTTCTGAGGAGTGAAACCGTGTAAATGTGAAGCAGTGACACTCAGTTAATCACTGTCTGTTTGAATTAGGGCGTCCCTGTTTAAATTACCTGTAACGTCACTGCAAGATGACTCAGCAGGAGGAGCTTGTAAATAATGTTAATATGTGAGCTTGTCAAAGTTTTCTGCTTAGTGAGCAGTTTAACAAATTAGCATCGCACATTAATGTGGCTGTTTTTTAATTAATGGTTTGGTCTACAAGATATCATGAACTCACCAAGATCTCACCAACTACTAAAAGTCAGTCCCACATTTACTCTTGTCCGGCGGCTTCTTGCTCGCTCACTCTCTCATTTTCTCTTCTTAGCTTCCTCCGTCAGCGTCCTCTTCACTCTCTTCTCCTCTGCCATCATGTCCATAGAAGCTGCTGAGCCTGGTTACCTCCTCTTCTTCTTCCTGGTCGTCCGTAACGCCTGTTGGTACAAACACTGGGTACCCGTCGCTCTGAGCTCACCGCCAAGCTGATGAACTGAGCTAACATGAGCTAACAGTAGCTAACAAACTGAGCTAACAGCAGCTGACAGACTGAGCTAACAGCAGCTAACAGCAGCTAACAGACTGAGCTAACATAAGCTAACAGCATTTAACAGACTGAGCTAACATGAGCTAACAGCAGCTAACAGACTGAGCTAACATGAGCTAACAGCAGCTAACAAACTGAGCTAACAGCAGCTAACAAACTGAGCTAACAGCAGCTAACAAACTGAGCTAACATGAGCTAACAAACTGAGTAAACAGCAGCTAACAGACTGAGCTAACATGAGCTAACAGCAGCTAACAGACTGAGCTAACAGCAGCTTACAAACTGAGCTAACAGCAGCTAACAAACTGAGCTAACATGAGCTAACAGCAGCTAACAGACTGAGCTAACATGAGCTAACAGCAGCTAACAGACTGAGCTAACATGAGCTAACAGCAGCTAACAGACTGAGCTAACATGAGCTAACAGCAGCTAACAGACTGAGCTAACATGAGCTAACAGCAGCTAACAAACTGAGCTAACAGCAGCTAACAAACTGAGCTAACAGCAGCTAACAAACTGAGCTAACATGAGCTAACAAACTGAGTAAACAGCAGCTAACAGACTGAGCTAACAGCAGCTAACAGACTGAGCTAACAGCAGCTTACAAACTGAGCTAACAGCAGCTAACAAACTGAGCTAACATGAGCTAACAGCAGCTAACAGACTGAGCTAACATGAGCTAACAGCAGCTAACAGACTGAGCTAACATGAGCTAACAGCAGCTAACAAACTGAGCTAACAGCAGCTAACAAACTGAGCTAACATGAGCTAACAAACTGAGTAAACAGCAGCTAACAGACTGAGCTAACAGCAGCTAACAGACTGAGCTAACAGCAGCTAACATGAGCTAACAGCAGCTACAGCTGTCAGCAGTTTACTTCACTGTCCATCATAAACTCTGTAAATCACAGAGAGGTGGAGCATCAAATATGATCCAGTTTCATTAAAATCAGTAAAGTAGTTGGTGGTTTCTTAAAAACGCCTCACAAACTTTATCCTCTGCTCTGTAGATGTGCAGACTGAAAACACCATCTGCTTCACCGGTGACTCACAGTCCTGCACAGTACATCCGTGAACTGTCTGCATACATTACGTGTTCAATGCAGAACGTTAGACATCTTTCTCGACAATAATTGAAGGTTTACTGATGATTTTTACATTTCTTCTTCCACTTTTCCCTGTGGGAACAAACAGAATCACTCTCTTTGTTTTCAGCATATTTTCTGTTTCAGTTTGACATTTGAGAAATAAAAATAAACGTGTTTTTCTTATATTAAATTCAACGGCGTATCCCGGAGTATCGGCAACTTGATCTCCCATCTTCAGGTGAGATCTGTGAGACGTCCCCTCTCTCCCTGCTGTGTCCAAAGGTCAGCAATAACACTGATTGTCTGAGTCAGCAGAGGATGATCCCATTGTCTCTGGCTGCTTGTTTTAACCTTTGTTTTCATGGAGAAGTTTTGCTGAGCAGGCGTGTTATTCCTCAGAGCACACTTCTGCACGCTGAACACTAATTTAGTTCAGGATTGAGTGCCTTGTTAAAGTGTGACACCTCAATGGAGGACGTTAATGCCTTAAAGGGACCATGTGGAGGTTTTCATCACTGTCCGACCTGTGACGTCCCCGCAGACTGTCCAAAACCTGGACGTAGTCTCCGTGACGTCCCCGCAGACTGTCTAAAACCTGGACGTAGTCTCTGTGACGTCCCCGCAGACTGTCCAAAACCTGGACGTAGTCTCTGTGACGTCCCCGCAGACTGTCTAAAACCTGGACGTAGTCTCTGTGACGTCCCCGCAGACTGTCTAAAACCTGGACGTAGTCTCTGTGACGTCCCCGCAGACTGTCTAATACCTGGACGTAGTCTCTGTGACGTCCCCACAGACTGTCCAAAACCTGGACGTAGTCTCTGTGACATCCCCGCAGACTGTCTAAAACCTGGACGTAGTCTTTGTGACGTCCCCGCAGACTGTCTAAAACCTGGACGTCGTCTCTGTGACGTCCCCTCAGACTCTCTAAAACCTGGACGTAGTCTCTGTGTGGTCCCCGCAGACTGTCTAAAACCTGGACGTAGTCTCTGTGACGTCCCCGCAGACTGTCCAAAACCTGGACGTAGTCTCTGTGACATCCCCGCAGACTGTCTAAAACCTGGACGTAGTCTCTGTGACGTCCCCGCAGACTGTCCAAAACCTGGACGTACTTTCTGTGACGTCCCCGCAGACTGTCTAAAACCTGGACGTAGTCTCTTTGACGTCCCCGCAGACTGTCTAAAACCTGGACGTAGTCTCTGTGACGTCCCCGCAGACTGTCTCAAACCTGGACATATTCTCTGTGACGTCCCCGCAGACTGTCTAAAACCAGGACGTAGTCTCTGTGACATCCCCGCAGACTCTCTAAAACCTGGACGTAGTCTCTGTGACGTCCCCGCAGACTGTCTAAAACCTGGACCGAGTCTCTGTGACGTCCCCGCAGACTCTCTAAAACCTGGACGTAGTCTCTGTGACGTCCCCGCAGACTGTCTAAAACCTGGACGTAGTCTCCGTGACGTCCCCGCAGACTGTCTAAAACCTGGACGTAGTCTCTGTGACGTCCCCTCAGACTGTCTAAAACCTGGACGTACTCTCTGTGACGTCCCCGCAGACTGTCTAAAACCTGGACGTAGTCTCTGTGACGTCCCCGCAGACTGTCTAAAACCTGGACGTAGTCTGTGACGTCCCCGCAGACTGTCTAAAACCTGGACGTAGTCTCTGTGACGTCCCCGCAGACTGTCTAAAACCTGGACGTAGTCTCTGTGACGTCCCCGCAGACTGTCTAAAACCTGGACGTACTCTCTGTGACGTCCCCACAGACTCTCTAAAACCTGGACGTAGTCTCTGTGACGTCCTCGCAGACTGTCTAAAACCTGGACGTAGTCTCTGTGACGTCCCTGCAGACTGTCTAAAACCTGGACGTAGTCTCTGTGACGTCCCTGCAGACTGTCTAAAACCTGGACGTAGTCTCTGTGACGTCCCCGCAGACTCTCTAAAACCTGGACGTAGTCTCTGTGACGTCCCCGCAGACTGTCTAAAACCTGGACGTATTCTCTGTGACGTCCCCGCAGACTCTCTAAAACCTGGACGTAGTCTCTGTGACGTCCCCGCAGACTGTCTAAAACCTGGACGTAGTCTCTGTGACGTCCCCGCAGACTGTCTAAAACCTGGACGTAGTCTCTGTGACGTCCCCGCAGACTCTCTAAAACCTGGATGTAGTCTCTGTGACGTCCCCGCAGACTGTCTAAAACCTGGATTAGTCTCTGTGACGTCCCCGCAGACTGTCTAAAACCTGGATTAGTCTCTGGTTTGGTCTTTCACTGTCTAAGAAAACAGATTTTTCATCTTCTGGCCTCTTTCCGTGGTTTTTGTCCTACATGTGTGACTTCCTTGAAGTTTTTCCTTGTTCTACATCTTTGGCAGTGACAAAGGACCCGTCCTCTGCAGTCGGCCGTCACTTTCTCATGTTTTACCCATGAGAGTCACATTTCTGGGTCTTCTGTGGATTCTTATGACCATGAAATGAAAGTTTCAACACAAGGTCAAGCAAAACACTCGAGGTTTCCAGGAACATGGCATCAAACTTATAAACTGTAATAATAAAGCATGAGTGATGTAATCTGAGCAGGGACGTCTGTCTGGTTCAACCATGTAAAAACATAAACACAGTCACAGAAATCCAGTTTGGGTCAGAACCGTCCGTCCAGGCCTGACGGGCTTCACCTTTCAGGCTGCTCCTCAGCCAGATAAAGGAGGACACAGACTTTGCAATCAAACTATAGCTTGAGGGAGCGAGGAATAAACTGTGTATAATTAAAAAGGATTTGCATGTGATTAGTATTCCCTGACATTGTCGTCAGTGACCCTGGAGGCTCGCAGAGCAGCAACAGCGTTTGCAGATACATAAATTAGACTTTGAGAAGAAAAACAGCTGCTCGGGAGATTCTGTGTGAGAGCGCCGTGACACCAGGTGGGACTGTTCCTCCTGGGACGGGTTAGAGATCGTCCTGAGGTGGGGACCGGGTCATTAAACCACCAAATGAGGTTCAAACCAAACTCATTTATTTAGTGGAAATACAGAGAACACACGTGTGCACTGTCAGAAAGTCAGAAAACTGCTGAGTCTTTGCCGCCTTGACTGCGTCGACCTGTGAATGAATGCAGCCTTTGTTAAAGCCTGCTCGAGCGCTCAGATACTTTAGAGACAAACCTCCTTTTTTTCCAGACTGAACATTTTGTAAATCACCTCCTGGATTATGACGAATCTGTCCTCTCGCTTCAGGTCTTTCACCAGCTCGTTACAGAATCCGTCACACTCTGACGTTTCTCAGCGTACAAGCTGTCAGCTAATTGAGACGTTTGTCTGAGACTCGGTCAATAGCTCCCGTGGTGAATAATTAACACATTAACACACAGTGTTTGTCTGAACGGCACCAATCATCTCAGGTTCGAGTCATCTGTCAAACCTTCTCTGCGTTCAGAGGAAGCGTCGTATCAACTCCTTTCTGTCAACCGTTGATCACGATGCTCATGTTGCTGAAATCTGGCTTTTTAAAGGACGAGGGAGCGGCCCGATCACCTGTCACGTTCGATTTTTAGCTTCACGGGAAGTAAAGCCCTGACAGGATTTAGTCTGAGGCCGTCAGGGACCAACGAGGTTGAAGCTTTATCTGGAATTACAAAGTAAATCTCCTCAAAGTCTCGTCTGTGGTAAGAGACTCTGTGCTGAGCTGCATGTGGCTGTTTTCATCGAGAGGACAATAGATGTTCACTTGATGTATGGAGTCGTATTTGCAGAGAAACCTCCAGATAATCTCCGTGACGTCCCCGCAGACTGTCTAAAACCTGGACGTAGTCTCCGTGACGTCCCCGCAGACTGTCTAAAACCTGGACGTAGTCTCCGTGACGTCCCCGCAGACTGTCTAAAACCTGGACGTAGTCTCTGTGACGTCCCCGCAGACTGTCTAAAACCTGGACGTAGTCTCTGTGACGTCCCCGCAGACTGTCTAAAACCTGGACGTAGTCTCCGTGACGTCCCCGCAGACTGTCTAAAACCTGGACGTAGTCTCCGTGACGTCCCCGCAGACTGTCTAAAACCTGGACGTAGTCTCTGTGACGTCCCCGCAGACTGTCTAAAACCTGGACGTAGTCTCTGTGACGTCCCCGCAGACTGTCTAAAACCTGGACGTAGTCTCCGTGACGTCCCCGCAGACTGTCTAAAACCTGGACGTAGTCTCTGTGACGTCCCCGCAGACTGTCTAAAACCTGGACGTAGTCTCCGTGACGTCCCCGCAGACTGTCTAAAACCTGGACGTAGTCTCTGTGACGTCCCCGCAGACTGTCTTAAACCTGGACGTAGTCTCTGTGACGTCCCCACAGACTGTCTAAAACCTGGACGTAGTCTCTGTGACGTCCCCGCAGACTGTCTAAAACCTGGACGTAGTCTCTGTGACGTCCCCGCAGACTGTCTAAAACCTGGACGTAGTCTCCGTGACGTCCCCGCAGACTGTCTAAAACCTGGACGTAGTCTCCGTGACGTCCCCGCAGACTGTCTAAATCCTGGACGTAGTCTCTGTGACGTCCCCGCAGACTGTCTAAAACCTGGACGTAGTCTCCGTGACGTCCCCGCAGACTGTCTAAAACCTGGACGTAGTCTCCGTGACGTCCCCGCAGACTGTCTAAAACCTGGACCGAGTCTCTGTGACCACAGACTGTCTAAAACCTGGACCTAGTCTCTGAGACGTCCCTGCAGACTGTCTAAAACCTGGACGTAGTCTCTGTGACGTCCCCGCAGACTGTCTAAAACCTGGACGTAGTCTCTGTGATGTCCCCACAGACTGTCTAAAACCTGGACGTAGTCTCTGTGACGTCCCCGCAGACTGTCTAAAACCTGGACGTAGTCTCTGTGACATCCCCGCAGACTGTCTAAAACCTGGACGTAGTCTCTGTGAAGAAACATAAGTTTGTTTCCACGAGAACTTTGTAACCAGCTGACATCAGCTAAATAAAATCTGCCAGCAAATCTGTTTCTAATAAAAAGCTCATTAAGTTTATTTCATGTGAGCAACAACATGTGGCTCATCAGGAGGGAGAGGAGCCACTACACTAATTACACTTACAGATATTTTTAAGTCTGCCGGGCTGCATCGATTCACACATCAGTCAAACTGCAGAGCTCGACCGCCTCAACACACTGCTGCTTTACCTGAGCAAACCTCTGTCTGCTCTGACCTTCACACTGTTTTATTCATTAAAAATAAAGTGTCAGGTTCCCGTTGCAGTTGTTGGGGTCTCCTCTGTCGGCCTCATTATATTACAGCTGGTTCATGTGTGCAACGTGGCTAATGAGGTGTAAAAAAAATCATGTCTTTGCCTCTAAAGAAAGAAAAGAAGAAAGAAGTCGCGTCTTTACAGACCGGAGACTCGATAAGACGTGAAAGTGAGGAAGTGAAACACGATGAGGTGAACGTCTGTGAGATGTCCGGTTATCGGCTCAGAGGACTGATTTCATCTGGAGCTGAAACGTGTCGATGAAGAGACGATTCAAACAGTCGGGGTCAGTCAGCGGTCACAGTTCACGGAGGCAGTGTGGCACAGTGCAAACACAGAGAGACGTTCAGGCGTTTTCTCATCTGTAAAACTTTGTTGTAATGAACAATGAGGGAGTGAGTCCAACAGTCTGAATCATATCGATGACTGTCGACGCTGACTGTATGTTGATCACTGGGTTTATTTTTTGTTTTATTGTTGTGGCGTCCCTCGGGTGGTCCACGTGCCACGGCTTGAGAACCCTAACGAAGCAGCAGGATGAGTCTGACCTGCCGAAGCCTCGTCAGTCGGGTTCATCACACTGAATAACGTGTTGCGTGTCCTTTTCAGTCCGAACCGCAGAGAAAGAAAGTGTCTCATCTCCACGGCAACTAGCTGTGTGTGTGTGTGTGTGTGTGTGTGTGTGTGTACAGTACATACATGTGTGTGTGTGTGAGGTAACAAATCGAGGCTGCGGTTTGCTCGCGGAGCTCCTGAAGCTTCATCACGCTCGTTGATTCTCAGATAATTGGAACAAATCATCCAAACTGAGATTTTCAGCTGCTACAGGAAGCTCAGAGAAACTCAGCTGCTCGATTTATCTCCATTCAGCTTTTTAGCTTCTTAACCACGAGGAACCAAACTGAACACAAACTCTCCTGAACTCCCACAAACAGTTTCTGTCAGCTGTCAGTGATTCATCTTCAAGTCTGTGAAGTCGGAGTCGTCCTCGTGTGTTTCATGAACGTTCTTGACGTCGTCCTGTTTACCTGTCGTGCATCCATCTGGTTCCTCCGTGTGCTGTGGACTCATATCGAGCCCGTCACAGCCTGCCATCAGCGGGGCAGGAGCGAGCTCAGCGAGCGAGCTGACTGACACAAATACCCAACGAGCTGCTGCAGAGGGACGGGCGGCGTCCAGTCGACAGACAGGAAGTTAAAGTCAATCAGAGCAGCTCCGGTGTCGATGCTAATGAGTGTGGGACTGTCACCGAGTCACCAAGAGACTCCACTGCTGTCCACATCCAGTACAAGGAAGTTAGTGAGACAGTTTCTCTGTGTTTGCGCTGAATTATTGAGCTGAATGTCCGATTAGTTTGAAAGTGTGAAGCCAGCTCGGCGTCTTTCAGCCTTTTATTTCACCAGCAGCGGCTGATATCAGTGACTAGTCCAGCAGCAGCTGATATCAGAGACTAGTCCAGCAGCAGCTGATATCAGTGACTAGTCCAGCAGCAGCTGATATCAGAGACTAGTCCAGCAGCGGCTGATATCAGAGACTAGTCCAGCAGCAGCTGATATCAGAGACTAGTCCAGCAGCGGCTGATATCAGGGACTAGTCCAGCAGCGGCTGATATCAGAGACTAGTCCAGCAGCGGCTGATATCAGGGACTAGTCCAGCAGCGGCTGATATCAGAGACTAGTCCAGCAGCTGATATCAGGGACTAGTCCAGCAGCGGCTGATATCAGAGACTAGTCCAGCAGCTGATATCAGGGACTAGTCCAGCAGCGGCTGATATCAGAGACTAGTCCAGCAGCTGATATCAGGGACTAGTCCAGCAGCGGCTGATATCAGAGACTAGTCCAGCAGCTGATATCAGAGACTAGTCCAGCAGCGGCTGATATCAGAGACTAGTCCAGCAGCTGATATCAGCGACTAGTCCAGCAGCTGATATCAGAGACTAGTCCAGCAGCAGCTGATATCAGAGACTAGTCCAGCGGCTGATATCAGCGACTAGTCCAGCAGCGGCTGATATCAGTGACTAGTCCAGCAGTGGCTGATATCAGAGACTAGTCCAGCAGCGGCTGATATCAGAGACTAGTCCAGCGGCTGATATCAGAGACTAGTCCAGCAGCGGCTGATATCAGAGACTAGTCCAGCAGCGGCTGATATCAGAGACTAGTCCAGCAGCGGCTGATATCAGAGACTAGTCCAGCAGCGGCTGATATCAGAGACTAGTCCAGCAGCGGCTGATATCAGAGACTAGTCCAGCAGCAGCTGATATCAGCGACTAGTCCAGCAGCAGCTGATATCAGAGACTAGTCCAGCAGCTGATATCAGAGACTAGTCCAGCAGCAGCTGATATCAGAGACTAGTCCAGCAGCAGTCAGTCCAGCTCGGCGTCTGTCTTTCAGCCTTTTATTTCACCAAGCTCTCACCAACCACTAAAAGTCAGTCCCACATTTACTCTTGTCCGGCGGCTTCTTGCTCGCTCACTCTCTCCATTTCTCTTCTTAGCTTCCTCCGTCAGCGTCCTCTTCACTCTCTTCTCCTCTGCCATCATGTCCATAGAAGCTGCTCACTGTAAACATTTTAGCGTCGCTCTTAACCTGCAGTGAGCAAGAAAACATGAAACGACTTCAGTTTAAACAAACTCTGTTTATTCTGACCAGTAAAATCTCCTTTGATGGACGAAGGTTTGAGGCTTCAGTCTTTCTTTTATGTTTGACATGAATCTGCACTCACTCATGTTGCATGAGGATAAACGCTGTGGCCAGGCTGCAGATCTGTGTGAAGAAGACTCCTATTAGTATTCTGCCGAGGAGGGCTCATCTGCAGCCGTCTGCAGGGCAGCAGCCGCCTCCTCTGGTGAGCGTCTGAACTCTGAAATCTGGGCTAAATCTCAGGCCTCCTCCTCCTCCTCCTCCTCCTCCTCTGCAGGTCATCCCCTGGCCTGCAGCAGCAGAGTGAACCGAAGCTGTGAGTGGGAAAAAAAAAGCAAAAAGACGTTTGAAGTGGAGGAAATCATTATCATTGCAGCAGGTGGATGAGGATCTTCACCTGTGACCTGCCGGTCCATGGGAGGCCTGACGTCCTCTGGGGACCTCTCGGTGGATTCAGTTTAAACTTCAGAGTCTGCAGACGGACCAGGACCGCCGCCGTGCAGCCGAGCCGCAGCTCGACATGTAACTGTGTCTGAGTGTGTGTCTGCATGTGTGTGACTGTGCAACAGTCTGTGTCTAATAGAGCTGATGTGTGTGTCGCTCCGCATGTTAATGTGCACATGAATATTCATGAGACATTTATTACAGCCTGCTTGGAGTCGTCTCTTCACATTAAAATCAAGACTTTAGTGTTGCATGTATAAAAACTCTTTATCATTAAAGTTCTTAATACAACAATTCCCATGAGCCTCAGCCTCCATGTGATGCATTAACATGTACTTAATATATATACAAGTACACATTTGAGGACCTCGTACTTTGAACGGAGCCTCGCCTCCGACGCCGTGTCCAGTTTTCTTTATGAAACCATATTTTAACAAGCAGCGACCTCCGTGGCTTTGAGGCAGTTCCTCTTGTCGTCCACTTGAGGCTGGCTCCAGAAGTGAGTCAGTGTCCATAAGTCCCCATGTTCAAACCTGTAAATGGGTAAGGATGCAGAAACAAAGAGCTTTGTTTGACCTTAAGAAACTCACACGGCTAAAAACAGAGAAACTTATGATGATCTCATAGACCGCGATGCAGAATATGAATCCTTACTCTGAGTACTTTTACTTTTGATATTTGAAGTACATCTTGTTGATGTTTCTCTGATGTATCCAAAAAGATTCGACTGTGACGCTGATTTAAATCTGCACGTCGGACTCGTGAGCGTTAATTAATTCCGTCAGGATGTTTGTTGATCGTTCTCGACCCCAGACGAAGGACACAAATATGAGCGAACACAAACGTGTGTGAGCAGGTTTGGTTCATAAACATCAAAACAAACTTTCATTTTAATTAAATTAACTTCCTGCTCGCTCGTATTGTGACAGGCAGTGACTCGATTGGTCGTGTCTTTGTGTTTGCTTCCTAATTACACCTCCAACCCAGCAGTCAGCCTGCTGCACGCCGTACAATGTGCCCGGTAATCATTGTTGAGCCAGCTCAGGGGGAACCGCAGAGCTAATTAGCTTCTGCTCGGCTTCCTCCTGAATTATTTTGGGTTTTTTTTTTTTTTTGCTTCTCTGCATGTTGAGGAAAAGTTTCCAGAGAAAACCTCAGGACTGTGGGAAAACAGAACGAGAGGTGAGTTTTAAATATTCAGTAAAAGGATCAGTGCTGCGCTCAGTGTGACGAAGGCCTCGTGTTCAATCAGCCGTGTGATCAGCGACGACAACCCAACGAGTCCTGAGGGCGTCTTTACAGGCGACAACGTCTCAGCGGAGAATTAACGGATCAGATGTTTGAGACGGGAACGAACACGCAGATCTCAGCTCAAATAATCAGACGAGAGACAGAAATCCTATTTCCCTCTTCAGGAAATAAGAAACATCATCATTGATTCTAAAGTTCAGGACAAAGAACAGGTGATGAGTTTTTTGGAAAGGATGTAACGCTCAGAGCTGAACTTTGAATCCTTTATGGCGCCGACAGATCGGCTTCGACGCTAACGAGTATTGAAAAATCCTAAATCTCATCAGTGTCAGTGAGACGAGCGCGGAGACGCCGCCAGCTGCTTCTCTGCACAGATAACTGAGTGTACTGCATCACCACATCGTCCACCGGGGTGGAAGCCTTGATGCAACAACTCCTCGTCCATGGGGGAGATGACCAGGAGCCGAGGTGGGCAGCATGTCTGACGCTGGTCTCTACCTGCTGCGGCGTGAACGCAGGTTTTATTTGAGGAGTCTGTTTTGGCTGCGGCAGTTTGTGCTGCAAGAAAAGTTTCATTTGTTTTGTGTCCGCTGGTTTGAGAGAGAGTTTTGATCGAGAGACATAGACGGTGAATGAGAGTGAGCGAGCGTCAGCTGGACGGTGTTGGACAGACTGTGCAGGTGAAGCAGGAGATGATGGTGTCTTCAACTCTCGCCTACGACTGGTGGCAAACTGAAGCAGGTCCAATGATGTGACAGGACCAGCTTCTTCAACGAGTCCAGTCCTGGTCATTGGCGGTGATCCAAGTCCAGAAGCAGGCAGGATGTTTTCTCCAGGCTCACCTGCCCGCCATGATCGAGTGAAGCGTCACAGAGTTTTTTAGAGTAGCTGACGTTGAGGATCATAATCACGATGATTATAACCTGAGAGACGTTCACGGGTCGTGACTGACTCCTCCACCTGCTGCGAACTAAAAACATCCGACACCGAACACAGTCGAGACCCTTTCAATCAGGAAAAGGTAATTTCATCTCGGGGACTCCCTCCCTGCGGAGGTGTTGCTAAGCAACCGCATAAACACATCATGTGTGAGGAGGAGGAGAGGATGGAGGTGATGATGATGATGCGTTTTATTTTTCACGCTGACCTCGGGTCAGTTAGATTCTACGTAAAGGACGACTTGAAAAATAATACTACTACACTGAAATATAACTTAAAAACTCCAGGTGACTAAAAATGAAACTACAGAAACAAAAAAAAGTTCCAAGAGCTGCAGTTCCTCTAACGTCCACTTGAACGTGGCTCCAGAAGTGAGTCAGTCTCCATAGGTTCCCATGTTAAGATGGGAGGTCCACAGTTTGGGCTCAGTATCAGAGAGACTGCTGATCTACTACTGAAGTACAAAGAGTCTCAGTCTTAGTCTCAGTCTTAGCCTCTCAACTTGTATTTTCTGTTGGTCTTGTTAAATGTTTCAGCGACGTGGTTGGTTCGATCTCCTGACGTCTGTTTGTGGTTGTAGCTGTTCTATAGTCGGCTCGTCTTCGATCGATCCTCCTTTATTATTTCCCCTGAAAAGTCGTTGGAGCTCGTTTAGAGAAAGTCACTCTTTGGTTTCGCTTCTACTCTCCAAAAACATGAAACCAGCCTGAACAGCATTTCATCTGGACCTGCATGGACGTCCCGAAGCGCCTCGGTACCGTCAGTTTCCTCACAGAGTCCTGACAGACTTTCTTTGTTGTCGCTTGTCGCCGCACTCTTCCCACCAACACAAACCTCCGTGTTCTTTGTACTCTGTAATTAAAGCGGTTCTGATTCAGGAGCTGCACACCCATCCATCTCCTGTAATTATTTTTGAAGCCTATTTTAAGTGCAGGGTTATTAATCATGTCATGGTTGAAGTGCCCCTGGGTCTCTGAGCATGCTGGGAGATATTTCCTTTCATGAGCAGCAGGCTGCCGTCCATATCGAATCATCTCCAAACCAAAGTTAACCATCTGGCTTTTGTTGCCTCGACTGAAGACGGATCAGAAAGATCGTCACGACAAACTGTTGTCGTACTTTGGATGCAAATTTATGCCATGGACGAAATCTGATTTTATCTTTAAAGATCTGCAGCATCACTCGTCGTGTCCTCTCTGCAAACCTTTCCATCTTTTCATGGAGAGAAGTCACTCCTCACTCCTAACTCCTCCTCCTCCTCCTCCTGCTGCTGCTATAACTTTCTGGTGTCGTTTGCAGCCTGGTCTCAAGGTTAGAAACGTGGGAGCGTCTGAGCTGCAAATCACTGGTGCGAACTTTTCAGACCATCTGGGACAAACATGCGGGAAAAGGAAACGAGAGATTCATGCTCAGAATGTTTCCCCCAAAAAACAATAAAGAAACATGAGGCTCAGCATCGTCTTTGGAAGGACCCTAAAACATCCTGCACACTTTGTTCACTTGTATATTTACAATGTTATATATATATATACAAACATCAGCAGCATCTCTTCACATAAAGGTCAGAAACTGTTCTTCCTGCACAAAAAGCTGAATCAACCGTCTCCAGAGTGTCAGACTGAGAGAGCGCTCCTCTCTTCGGTCTGTCATTTAGGCTGGATGCGGCTGATGTAAGCGATTGTTACCGTCACCTCTGATCTGGCAGCTCTGCAGCCGCATAGAAAAACATTTTCAGAATAACCTCCCATGTCCGCTTCAGTGAACGCACTGTGACATAACGCTGGAAGATCAGGTTGACACGCGGTTATGTAATATGTAAGGTATCAACATCAGACATAGCAGCCAGCTAATATTACTTACTAGTCCAGCAGTCAGCGTCCTCTTCACTCTCGCCTCCTCTGCCATTATGCCTGAAAACCTCTACAGCAGCTGAATTAATGAGCTTTAGAGGATGGAGGTAAGTGTATCTTTGAACTCTGGACAGAAACTTCATTTCAGATTTGAATCTAACTGCTGAGGATGATGGCGACTTGTTTCTAAGATGAGATCTTTGTCTGACGATTGGGAATGAAACCATAAAAAGCTTTTAAAGATTCCGTCGGCTGAGAGTCGAGATGAAAAGGAACAAACAGGATGAAGTTTGTTCCGACGCCGGTTTGATCTCAGCCTGTTTTCTATTTTCGTGTCCTCAGATCTCTCATTAAATCTTTCTTATTTTTGCATCAGAAGCTGATTATTTCCACAATCTTTCCCCGAGAACGACTTCCTCTTCCTCGCGTCTGATCTGTGAAATGAGATATAAAAATAGAGCTGCAGGAACACGGTGCCGTTTTGTCTCTTTTGAACTGTATTGATCTGGAAGGTGATCACCTGTGGCTGAACATTACATCAACCTGTGAGGAAGACTAAACGCCCTCCGTCATTTCAGACGTCCTCCCGGTGTTTCCTCGTGTCTCTCTCTGAGACGTCTTCGCTCAGATGTGGACAGGATGACAGGTTTAATTGAGGCTGAGGTTCTGACGCTGTGACAGGCGGCGCTGCCCTTCAGACCTCCTCCAGTGTTCGCTGTGGCAGGCTCTGGCAGCTGACATGCCCTGATGACCGGAGAGGAGATCAGTGACACAAATCACAACGCATGGGCTCTTTTTCAGGTTCACACGAGGAACGACTTGAAAGATTATGTCCAACTGTTTTTTTGTCAGTGTGAAGGAAATCTTTCTCCGGTTTTTGACCTTTGGTGGTCCTGTGGAGCAGCTGTCGGTGCTTTCACTGATTGGTTGACAGGTTGGAGCAGTCAGACTTTGAGAGATGTTTGCTGAACCGAATATACAGTCCGACAGTCAGGAGCACACAGTGTTTGTTGAAATACAGTTCAGAGAATCCAGAGAAATCTCTGCAGACAAGGTCCAAAAACCAACTGACTGTCCGTGACCTCCGACCCATCAGTAAGCAGCATCTACAGATGAAGTTCAGACTGTACCACGCAGAGACAAAGACAGATTCTGGAGTTCTCTGGACCTGAACTCATCTGAGACCGACTGATAGACGTTTCAAAGTGTTTTTGCACGTTCATGCACATCGTGTTAGCAGTGGATGTGCTGTGGAGACCTGAGATCATGAGGCTGATGATAGGTAGATTGAAGCAGCAGTGTGGAACTCGTGTGCATGCTGCCTGCTATGTTTTCTTCTTCCTCAGGAAGACGTGCTCATGCTTGGCTGCAGAAAGTCACGTTAAAGTCACGGAAAACAATCACCGTCACTGTGGGAATCAGCTCCTATATCCAACAACGTCCTTGAGGACAATGCTGAATTCCAAGCGGCTGCTGGGAATTCTTCTCTGTGGGCGACTGTGACCCCCGACCTCCCCGCCAACGAGATGAGCGTCCCCCTCGGTAATCAGACGAGTCGCTCAGACGTGAATCCAGAGGACACTGGGCTGTTATCAGCAGGGTTCAGAGTAAGCGGCCCTGTCAGCCGCCTCGCTCGCCCTCTGATCGTCTCATTATCGCCGGGATCATTAGAAGGTCAACGCAGTGAAGAGGAGTTTTTTATTGATTAGTGAAGATGTTGGTGTGAAGCTCGTCATGGAACACTTCAAAGACGAGGGATTAAAATCACAAAGTCAGCTTTCCTGTTCCTGACAGAGTGCTCGAGAGCAAGGCAGTGACCTTCAGTTGGACGTGTGGAGCTGTCCGGCAGTTTGCAGCACGACAGATTTTTAATGATCACATCATGACATAAATCAATCAACAGCAACATGATCATGATTAATTATCCAAAGTCCTGTTCAGATGGGATTAACGTCACCGCGGATGGCATTTCAACCTTCATGAAATTACAGACTGGGCTCCATCAGGACTGAGAGGATGAAGAGTTCATCAGTAATAGATTTTAAAACGTCTTGAGAGAAACAACATATCAGTCAAAGTGTATGTTATATTTAGAATGTTTGCACTGATTTACCTTGATGTCAAACAGACCCTTCCAACAGGAAACTGTAGCTTTGCAACAACTTCATTGACAAAAACAGTAATTTCACATTGCAGACAACGGTTGCTGGTTTACTGTTTCCTCGAACCGCAGCTCAGTGGCATGTGGAGTCATTTTGGGGGTTGTGATTCTGTTCCCCAATGTAAACTTGTGGGGAAAAGTCTTATTGGGCCACTGTGCGTCACGTGACGGCTGTCATTGCTGTCATTACACAGTTTTACCACTAGACTACTGCCTCAGCATGATCAGACAGGTGAACTTAACGAACCACAGGTATCCATAACGAACCACAGGTGAACTTAACGACCCACAGGTGATGTTAACTAACCACAGGTGAACTTAACGACCCACAGGTATCCATAACGACCCACAGGTGAACTTAATGACCCACAGGTATCTGTAACGACCTACAGGTGAACTTAACGACCCACAGGTAGCCATAACGACCTACAGGTAAACTTAACGACCTACAGGTGAACTTAACGACCCACAGGTAGCCATAACGACCTACAGGTGAACTTAACGACCCACAGGTGGCCATAACGACCTACAGGTGAACTTAACGACCCACTGGTAGCCATAACGACCCACAGGTGAACTTAATGACCCACAGGTATCTGTAACGACCTACAGGTGAACTTAACGACCCACAGGTAGCCATAACGACCTACAGGTAAACTTAACGACCTACAGGTGAACTTAACGACCCACAGGTAGCCATAACGACCTACAGGTGAACTTAACGACCCACAGGTGGCCATAACGACCTACAGGTGAACTTAACGACCCACTGGTAGCCATAACGACCTACAGGTGAACTTAACGACCCACAGGTGAACTTAACGACCCACAGGTGAACTTAACGAACCACAGGTGAACTTAACGAACCACAGGTGAACTTAACTAACCACAGGTGAACTTAACTAACCACAGGTAATGTTAACTAACCACAGGTGAACTTAACGAACCACAGGTGAACTTAACTAACCACAGGTGAACTTAACTAACCACAGGTAATTTTAACTAACCACAGGTAATGTTAACTAACCACAGGTGAACTTAACTAACCACAGGTGATGTTAACTAACCACAGGTGAACTTAACTAACCACAGGTGAACTTAACTAACCACAGGTGATGTTAACTAACCACAGGTGAACTTAACTAACCACAGGTGATGTTAACTAACCACAGGTGAACTTAACAAACTACAGGTGATGTTAACGAACCACAGGTGAACTTAGAAACCCACAGATTACTTTAATGGTCCACAGATTATTTACATATCGTCCCATAATGAGCCGGTTTTAAAAGGTTCTGGTGGTTTTAAAGATTGATAAACTCTGACTGACGATGAGGTGAAGCATTGAAAATATAGCATACGCGTAGAGTGCTATTGATTTTACTAGGTGGCTAAAAACATGTTTTTACTGAAGCCAGCAATGTTACATGTTCCACGCCTGAAGAAGGGATTTGTTATGTTGGGTGACTGAAGGCCACGGCACAGGATTCCCATCTGCTTATTGAGATTTCTCCTTTTAATGTTTCTGTTTGTGGTGGCTCCAATTTCACTGCACACAAACAAAAAGGTGAAACAAAGACGACACCACATGCTCCGTCACCTTCGCTGCCAGATTTGAGCTTTGGCGCGGCGAGCGGATGAAGGATGGATCCATCAGACAGCTCAGAGTATTAATGCAGGATGGAGCGGATGAAGGTATGAAGGTGGAGTTTTATTGTACGCTGCTACATTCTCATTCTCCAGATCCACTCGGCTGTTCTCTGGAGAGCTGCTGTTATCTGTCAGCTGAGAAAAGGCTGCGTCACTCTGCTGTTCTTCATGCCCTCGTCGAGTCCTTTCATTCACCCACAGTGTCAAAAGAAGCAAGCGTTCCTCACGATGACACTCCACTTCTGCCTTTTCATGTTTCATACCAGTTAGTAACGTGCAGGAAATGTGGCCTCACATGTTGACGTGTGGTGTATGAATGCGAGAGCCTCTGCTGACTCGTTTCTTGCACTCTACTGCCCTCTGCTGTGACCAGCGTTCATGTTCGACAGACTCTGAAGCCACCAGCAAAGTGCAGCTGAATCCTACCTGAGGTTGATGAATCGTTCAGTCTGCTGGCGGCTGAGGCCGATGCGGTGGTTAAACATCTGAGGTCGATAAAGACGTCACCTGACCTGTTTATATGAGTCATACCTGCACCGGCAATGATAGTCGCTGCAGCTGCTGTTTGGAAAAATCTACACACTGATCATGAAGCAACACTGCAACTTTCTACCATGAAATAACCGATTCATGCTGCGCTCATCTGCACCGACAGACGACCTACAGGTGAACCTAACGACCTACAGGTGAACCTAACGACCTACAGGTGTCCTAAACGACCTACAGGTGAACCTAACGACCTACAGGTGTCCTAAACGACCTACAGGTGTCCTAAACGACCTACAGGTGAACCTAACGACCTACAGGTGTCCTAAACGACCTACAGGTGTCCTAAACGACCTACAGGTGTCCTAAACGACCTACAGGTGAACTTAACGACCTACAGGTGTCCTAAACGACCTACAGGTGAACTTAACGACCTACAGGTGAACCTAATGCCCTACAGGTGTCCTAAACGATGTCCATAGCGGCCTACAGGTGAACTTAACGGCCTACAGGTGAACCTGATGACCTACAGGTGAACGTAACCACCTACAGGTGAACTTAACCACCTACAGGTGAACTTAACGACCTACAGGTGAACTTAACCACCTACAGCTGTTCTAAACGACCTACAGGTGATCTTAACGACTTACAGGTGAACTTAACGACTTACAGGTGAACTTAACGACCCACAGGTGAACCAAACGACCTACAGGTGTCCTAAACGACCTATAGGTGTCCTAAACGACCTACAGGTGTCCTAAACGACCTACAGGTGTCCTAAACGACCTACAGGTGAACTTAACGACCTACAGGTGTCCTAAACGACCTACAGGTGAACTTAACGACCTACAGGTGAACCTAATGCCCTACAGGTGTCCTAAACGATGTCCATAACGGCCTACAGGTGAACTTAACGGCCTACAGGTGAACCTGATGACCTACAGGTGAACGTAACCACCTACAGGTGAACTTAACAACCTACAGGTGAACTTAACAACCTACAGGTGAACTTAACGACCTACAGGTGTCCTAAACGACCTACAGGTGAACTTAACGACCTACAGGTGAACTTAACGACCTACAGGTGTCCTAAACGACCTACAGGTGAACTTAACGACCTACAGGTGAACCTAATGCCCTACAGGTGTCCTAAACGACCTACAGGTGTCCTAAACGACCTACAGGTGAACGTAACCACCTACAGGTGAACTTAACGACCTACAGGTGAACTTAACGACCTACAGGTGAACTTAACGACCTACAGGTGTCCTAAACGACCTACAGGTGTCCTAAACGACCTACAGGTGAACTTAACGACCTACAGGTGAACCTAATGCCCTACAGGTGTCCTAAACGACCTACAGGTGTCCTAAACGACCTACAGGTGAACTTAACGACCTACAGGTGAACTTAACGACTTACAGGTGAACTTAACGACTTACAGGTGAACTTAACGACCTACAGGTGAACTTAACGACCTACAGGTGAACTTAACGACCTACAGGTGATCTTAACGACCTACAGGTGAACTTAACGACTTACAGGTGAACTTAACGACCCACAGGTGAACTTAACGACCCACAGGTGAACCTAACGACCTACAGGTGACCTTAACAAACTCACAGATTACTTTAACGGTCCACAGATTATCATCTTACCATAATGACCCAGGTGAGTTTAACGATGAACGTAGCAGCCCACTGGCTGGAGGCGTAAATGTGCTTGTACCTCTCAATGATCCCACAGAGGTAAATACCTGAGGAAGCCTCTTGGATGAGAGTCGAAACATCTCCAAGAAACTAAGCGAGTAAGTAATCGAGTAAGTGAGAGCAAGTAAAAATGAACCAGTGGGATCATCTCAGCTCTGCACTAGTTTTGTTGTTGTTTTGGTATCTGACCTGATGATGGCGCTAGACGGAACGTTGTGGGATCACATGTCAGTATATACAGTCTTCTTTCTTTGACCCAGGCTTGTTGTCTCTGACTCAGACTCGGCTTGTGTGTTAGTTCATTCCTTGCTGTCTGCTGCCCTCTAGTGCAGCAAGACACTAAAACCTTTTAATGAGAGGGTGCGTGGAGGGAAGCGACCACAAACCTGCTGCTCAGCCTGCAGAGGAAGTGAGCTGCTGTGTGAGAGTTTGGTCAATGTTTGAACTTTTTGTCCTCAAAGTTATTTCACATATTAACTTTGCCCACACATGAGTAATCTATAGTAATGTGGTAATCCAGCCTGGTTCACTGGATGTCCCTGTGTCTGTTTGTTTGGACCTTCAGAGATGAATGGTCCTGTTGTTAACGGAGCGTTTCTCTGCTACATGGTACGCTGTGTGTTGGTTCTCCCTCCTGCAGCATGCCACACATTCCTCTGGTTCCCAATGAGGGGAGTGTTGTTACGGAGCAGCCGGCTTTTCATCTCCTGCGTGTTGGTTACGTCAGCCGAGATGAGTCGAGCAGCCCACTCTGCACCCAGGGGGGTCGAGATCAAAGACGCCGCTGGTGTCAGGATGTGCTACAGCATCTGCATTCCTCTGGAAAGTAGGCCACGTCTTCACTCCCACACAACACGCATGCATATGTACCGTAACATGTAAGAAGCCGCATAAATTATAATATTTTACAATTTACATAAAAAAAAATGTCAAAGATTTCCTGTTTCCAGCTGCTCACGTGTGAATCTCTGCTGGTTTTCTCTGTTCGGGTTCACTTAGATAGAACAAGAAGACGTCGCCGTGGGAACCAGTTAGAAAATAAAGAAAAATAAAGCTCCAGTTTTTCAGAGAAATGTAACATTCTGTCCGTGCGTAACAAAACGTTGATGCGCTGCAGCGTATCGTCACCACATGTTGGATTTTGGACAAGCAAAGTGGAAAAGAAACACTTTACACCTCAAACTGACCCAGTGAGCTTCATCAGCTCCTTTTCCCACCGCGGTCTTCCTCATTAAAGGTTTCCTGGTCTCAGTTTGAGCTTCTGTGGTTGTTGCACAGTAACGATGACGTACATGATGCAGGATGTTACAGCAGCACTACAGAGAACACTCGATGCTGTGGAGCTGCAAGCCGACATCGGCATCTCCCGATTCAGGCACCTCGACTCGCGTCCTGCCGATACGAGTACGGATCTATGAAATCTGTAAAATGTAAGAATGAGAATTTGGGTCTCGACAGTAACGGTTACTCAGTTGCAATGAACTAACATCTTCTGTGCATTTTTCTACCAATCACAGCAGCAACAGTTCAGGAAATATGAGGTAGAAATTTGTTGTTTTTTAGCGAGTATAATCCCACTGTTGTAGATCTGGACGTTACTTATGTTAGGAAACAAGTTATTAAAGTTTTATTTCCTGTCTGACTTCAACCAAAAACCCTCGAGTATGTTTACTCATCACATTCAGTCCAACCAGTTGGTTTGGTGACTGCGTCATCATGAATATTGAATAGTTTATAGAGAGTTAAGACTACTTAAAACCAGGTTTAACTGTCTGAATGCTTCTTTAATCTCTGTCTGAAGGATTGGATCGAGCACTCGAGCGTTGTCGGGCATACACCCTGAACCAGTCGAGCTTCTGCAGGAGGTGCATCTTTATCTTACGGCCTCGGAGCAGTTTGGTTCAGCCGTGAGGTGAAGCACTTCAGCCCGCTGAGTCATCCTGTCTGATTTTCTCAAACAAAGCTCATGTCCTTGGTGTTGGCTAATAAACAACCAGGTGTGTGTTTGCAGCAGTTGGTGCTTTAGAGCAGTGGTTCCCAACCTTTATTTTCAGGGACCCATATTTTTACCATTGTAAGCTTTGGTGACCCCCCCCCCCCTCTGATGAGGATTGCTTCCTCGGACACGGTGGTTGTTTCATCCAGTTGGATGGAAAATTGATCGGTCTTCAGCTTTTCGATGAGTGTCTTCTCAACGTTTCCTGTCATTCTGTCTATTGTGGCCTGTTGGCAACAAGGAGCTCCTTTTTTCTTAGAAAAAACTCCTTCGGTTTTCCCACCGTCTCTGGATGTTTTGTGGTCTGGTGTCGTTTTAGCTTGCAGGGCTTCAAACTTTCGTTCGCCAGTTTGTCATGGCAAAAAATACATTCAGCTCGAACTTTATCCATTGCTTCTACGAACCCAAACTCTATAAATCTTTCTTGGTATCCTCTCTTTCTTTTTTTAACACATTCCTCCGCAGTCTCTCCAACCTGCCGCGTAGCCATCTTTCCCCTTAGCTCAGTAAGTTGCTAGGCAACAGCGACTGCACGAGAGGCAGTGACGTGATATGCGGAAAATAATTTTAGTCACTTTAGTTAGGCTACTTTAAACAGAATAAATGTTAATTGTTATACTTCAATGTTGTTGCTTTTTCACATAATAATGAAATGCTTTGTCATTTATTTATTATGGTTATTAAATTGTGGTTATTAAAAATTAAACCCCTCAAAATCAGGAGGGCTTCGCGACCCCACGTGGATCTTTGGCGACCCCATTATGGGGTCGCGACCCATAGGTTGGGAACCACTGCTTTAGAGTGTGTTGGTTAATAAACAGCGTAAAGCCTCGTCTGTTGTTGGAAACTGCTGGAAAGGTGAAGGTGTTTAACCCCGAAGCCTCGGTACCAACCCTGCTGAGGTTCCACCAGTAAGGTCGAGGGTGGAGGTGCGTGTAGGTTTGTTGGGAATCTGGCTTCATAGTTCCTGATGTTATTGTAAGACTAAATCTAGTCAGTGATCTGAACGCAGACTACCGAGACACGTCTGAGTGAGGAAAGGAAAACACCAAGAAGAAGCAGAATCATTAAACATGTCCAAACTCTGTCCGTCTGTGTTGGACTGTGTTTCCAGAGCTTTGCTTGTTTTAGGTATTCATTAGCTCTAGTTAGGGAGTTGAACTTCCTGTGAGCAGTACCAGACTGTACAGGTGTGATCACAGTGGTTCTGCTGTGGAAACCACAAGACACTCCTCAGTTTGTTTCCACGGTGACGTTCAGTCGGGTTCGGCCGCGTGTGGTTTGAACCTCGGAGCTGTGTGGGAGTGTTTAACGAGTGCTGGGCCACTTAAAGATCAGCTGGAGACGATTCAAACTCCCACTCAGGACAAATGTCAGGATGACTTTCACTCGCAGTGTTGAGTTCGTTGTTAGGATCTTGTACCAAACAGAAACTGATGGACCTGAACTCATCAGGCTGAAATAAATACACCTCCAAATGTCTCCTGGTTGTGTAAACTGACTCGTGTGTCCTACACATTAGCCCTGACGTGGACGTGAACGTGGACTTGTTGGTGGATTTTGGTGGTTTTCGTCTCCTGTGGACAAACGTTCATTTATCCTGAAACACTCTGTGTGGGCTGGGAGGGTGCAGCTCCGGTTTAGAAAATGAATAAACTGCATCACCAGAACTCTGCTCCTGCTCAACTTGTTTCAGTTCTTTAAAACTTTCTGTATCTGGTTTTGGATCCTTAAAGAGGTCCAGATTCAAGACCACTAATGTCAAACCAGAATAATGCCACAACTACAGATTTACTTCCAAACACACAAGACGAGGTCTGCCGGGTTATGTCACGGCCCGTAGAGAGTCCCGTACATGTGGCGTCCTTTTGGGTTCAGGTTTTGCAGACGGCAGCAGTGACTCGATGTCGGCGTTCAGATTTTCCTTCAGCTGCTTCACTCGCTCTCGTTCATTATCAGGAGTCTGAAGTGAGCTGAGATACGCGTGGGCTTTAAATAAACGTGTCTGGATATGAAGTGACGTGTCGGATAGCAGAGCTGAGTGACGATGAACATGAGGTGTTTGTTCACAAAGTTTATTGGGGTGTGTCACTTTCTTTCCTTCAGGTCTGGACCCGTCACAGCGCCGTGATCCAGCTGCTCTGCTGCTGTAAACTGCACGCAGAGTTAAACAAGCAGAGGCTGAATGACGCTGTGTTTCTCTGCCCTTACATGGCTGTTATGTGCACGCTATAGGCGGGTCCCCTGTGTTATTCTGAGCTGAGGTGAACCTCGTCTGGGTGGTCGGCACCGATTTTATGTTTGGGATCTGATCTGAGCTAACATGGTGACCTGGATCTGATCCACTCAGACCTGAACCACGGTGACCTCACAGTGCACAACAGCATTATACTGCAGCGTTCAATCACTGAGATTCAAACGTGTCTAAAGTTCACCAACGTTTCATCAACACAATGATCTTCAGTGATCTGAGACCATCAGGTGGATCCTCAGACCTCCATGACAGTCCATCAGGTGGATCCTCAGACCTCCATGACAGTCCATCAGGTGGATCCTCAGACCTCCATGACAGTCCATCAGGTGGATCCTCAGACCTCCATGACAGTCCAGCAGCTTCAGGTTGTGTTGAGCTGTGTCAGGATGTTTTTGTCAGAGCCTCCATCCAGCTGCTTTTACTGCACAACTGAACCAGTTGAAAAAGAAAGAGGCGGATCATAGGAACTAAAATCCTCCTCCTCTTCTTCATCCTCCTCCTCCTCTTCATCCTCCTCCTCCTCACGCTCCGTCTCTCTCCCTCAGTCCGCTCAGCATGTAGTTTCTCCGGGCTCTTGTTTCATTCATGAGGATACCGTGAGGAGCAGACAGAAGGAGGAGGGAAGAGACTCATGTGAGGAAGAACCGGCCCCGTCCTCGGCTTCCTCCTCAAGTGTTTGTGCGCGGATCGCGCAGAGATGGGAGCGGTGCGCCGGGAGAGGAGCGCTCTGCCGCGGCTCTGCCTCCTGCTCCACCTCCTGCTGGGCTCCACATCCGCGGCCTGGGACCTGGTTCTCCTGCACACCAACGACGTACACGCACGGGTGGAGGAGACCAGCATACACTCGGGGAAATGCAGCAGCAGCAGCCGGAGCCGGAGCGGCTGCTTCGCCGGAGTTGCGCGCAGAGCCACGATGGTGGAGCGGATCCGCGCCTCCGAGCGCAACGTGCTGCTGCTGGACGCCGGAGACCAGTTCCAGGGGACCGTGTGGTTCAACTACTACAGAGGAGCCGAGGCTGCGCACTTCATGAACAAACTGCGCTACGATGCCATGGTAAGATCCGCAGAGAGAGCGCCAAGCACCGGCTGCAGACTGCTGGAGGTCTGCGCAGTGTTTTATTCTAATGATTATTAACACATTACTGATTTATGCCCAGCGTGAGTTTATAGAACAGTAAAACGTGTTTTATTATACATGAGTAAGAAAAAAGTCAAAGTGAAGATGCATCAGCAAAATATGAAGTTTTCTTTATGTGTTGAATTATTAATTAATAAACTCATCATGCTTCAGATGTAAAGTCTTAATCTGCATGGGAACTGTCAGATAATGGAGTTCAGTAAATTATATTAGAATATAAATAAAATATTAAATATTCACAGCACGAGGAAAAAAACCTCGAGCAGAACCAGAAAATGAAATATAAAGATTAATGTATTTGTCATTTGATTAATATAATTACAACATTATTATATGACATACATTATTACAGCAGTTTTTGATAACAAACATCACTGAGATTAAAAATATTCTGACGAATCCGACTGTGAAAGGTTGAATTTATTGATCCGGGTCTGAGGCCTCGTCCGGGTTTAATCAGCTTAATGGAAGTGAAACGTTTTAACGGATCAGCTCAGAGAGGATTTTAAAGTTTGATTTCATCTGAACCGTGAGCTGAAGAGTTTCTACCTCAAACATGTTTCACAGTGTGACTCTGTACGGAGGCCGGGACGGGTCGAGGTCGTTAAATTTAGGTTGGATTGCGAGTGGACGTCTTTATTTCGGGTGACGGGTTCACAGAGATTTCTCAGAAATCAGACGTTCACCCTGTTTGAAGCAGAAGATGAAGTCGTGTGTCGTCGGCATAGAAACAAAACCGCTGGAAAGTTTGAGCTCGATTCAGATTTTATATTTCTGACGGCTCCTTCGTGCTTTTAGAAAGTTGTTGTACAAAGTCCTTATTACAAAGAAATGTTATGTCCTATGAAGGTTTTTTTTAAAATATATGTTTGATACGTGAAGGACGATATCTGAGAGGACAGAAGACAAAGAGCGACGATTAAATAAGAATGAAAAGGAGTTAAAGTTAAATCACCTCCTGTAAGCTGCTGGATGCAAACATCCATCTCAATCCGTCTGAGTCACTGCTGTTCGCTTTCCTGTCGCCGACTTGATTTACATTCTCACCGTGCAATCAGCCAAAGCAGAGCAGGGACCACCGCACACGGGGAGTGGAACATCTTCATGTTTTTGAATAAATCAAGGTCAGTCCTGTTGGTTCATTCAAGCGGGACTGATTTTAGAGAACCATTCGCAGTCGATCAGGTGTCTCTCGTGGCTCCAAACATTATTAGAAGTTCCCTCTTTCTCAGTTTGTTGGAAGGAAGTCGTCTTTGTTTAGTTCAGGACTTCCCTTTTTTGTTTTTTCAGGCTTTTGGAAATCACGAGTTCGACAACGGAGTGGACGGACTCATGAAACCCTTCATGCAGGAGATCAAGTGTCCGGTTCTCAGCGCCAACATCAAACCGGATCAGACTCTGGCCTCGACGTTCGGCAAATCGTACTCACCTTATAAGATACTGACTGTCGGCGGCGAGAGGGTCGGCGTGGTGGGATACACCTCGCAGGAAACTCCTGATCTGTCCAACTCTGGTGAGTCCATGGTTTCTCATAAACACTCTGACTGCACTGTGCACTGTTTATGTGAAGTGGATGTTTGGGATGTTTCAGGAAACTCAACATGTACAAATGTAGAAGTGGTCGTCCACTAATGACACGGCTGGTTGTTGAATCTCCACCTCCAGCCTCGGCACGTTACAGCGTTGGTATTCAAGCAAGCATTTGTGATTCTTGGTGGTGTCTGTTGTTTTAATCGTGTCAGTGCTCAGGAAGTTTGAGCACGCCGAGTCAAAGCGGACAGAAAGTCTGAACAGCTGGTGGAAACGATGAAGACGAGGGGGAAGTGAGGAGTCAGTCAGAAAGGTCGATAGGTTGACAGAAGTTAGGAAACATATTTTTAAACTAATGCAACAAATCAGGACGTCAGAGTGTCAGGTCTGTCTGGACTTCTTTTCTGTCTCTCTCCTCTCACCTGTCCGTCTTTCAGGACCTCACCTGGACTTTGAGGACGAGGTGAGCTCGCTGCAGCTTCAGGTGGACAAACTGCAGACGCTGGGCGTCAACAAGATCGTCGCTCTGGGTCACTCCGGCTTCACCGTGGATCGGCAGATCGCCAAGATGGTCCGTGGAGTTGATGTTGTGATCGGTGGACACACCAACACTTTCCTCTACACAGGTAGGACGGTGAACGTCACAAACAAAGCGATTCAGACCAACTACGTCCAGGTTTTAGACAGTCTGTGGGGATGTCTCAGAGACTACGTCCAGGTTTTAGACAGTCTGTGGGGATGTCTCAGAGACTACGTCCAGGTTTTAGACAGTCTGTGGGGATGTCTCAGAGACTACGTCCAGGTTTTAGACAGTCTGCGGGGACGTCACAGAGACTACGTCCAGGTTTTAGACAGTCTGCGGGGACGTCACAGAGACTACGTCCAGGTTTTAGACAGTCTGCGGGGACGTCACAGAGACTACGTCCAGGTTTTAGACAGTCTGCGGGGACGTCACAGAGACTACGTCCAGGTTTTAGACAGTCTGCGGGGACGTCACAGAGACTACGTCCAGGTTTTAGACAGTCTGCGGGGACGTCACAGAGACTACGTCCAGGTTTTAGACAGTCTGCGGGGACGTCACAGAGACTACGTCCAGGTTTTAGACAGTCTGCGGGGACGTCACAGAGACTACGTCCAGGTTTTAGACAGTCTGCGGGGACGTCACAGAGACTACGTCCAGGTTTTAGACAGTCTGCGGGGACGTCACAGAGACTACGTCCAGGTTTTAGACAGTCTGTGGTCACAGAGACTACGTCCAGGTTTTAGACAGTCTGCGGGGACGTCACAGAGACTACGTCCAGGTTTTAGACAGTCTGCGGGGACGTCACAGAGACTACGTCCAGGTTTTAGACAGTCTGCGGGGACGTCACAGAGACTACGTCCAGGTTTTAGACAGTCTGCGGGGACGTCACAGAGACTACGTCCAGGTTTTAGACAGTCTGCGGGGACGTCACAGAGACTACGTCCAGGTTTTAGACAGTCTGCGAGGACGTCACAGAGACTACGTCCAGGTTTTAGACAGTCTGCGGGGACGTCACGGAGACTACGTCCAGGTTTTAGACAGTCTGCGGGGACGTCACGGAGACTACGTCCAGGTTTTAGACAGTCTGCAGGGACGTCTCAGAGACTACGTCCAGGTTTTAGACCGTCTGCGAGGACGTCACAGAGACTACGTCCAGGTTTTAGACAGTCTGCAGGGACATCACAGAGACTACGTCCAGGTTTTAGACAGTCTGCAGGGACGTCTCAGAGACTACGTCCAGGTTTTAGACAGTCTGCGAGGACGTCACAGAGACTACGTCCAGGTTTTAGTCAGTCTGCGGGGACGTCACAGAGACTACGTCCAGGTTTTAGACAGTCTGCGGGGACGTCACAGAGACTACGTCCAGGTTTTAGACAGTCTGCGGGGACGTCACAGAGACTACAACCAGGTTTTAGACAGTCTGCGGGGACGTCACAGAGACTACATCCAGGTTTTAGACAGTCTGCGGGGACGTCACAGAGACTACGTCCAGGTTTTAGACAGTCTGCGGGGACGTCACAGAGACTACGTCCAGGTTTTAGACAGTCTGCGGGGACGTCACAGAGACTACGTCCAGGTTTTAGACAGTCTGCGAGGACGTCACGGAGACTACGTCCAGGTTTTAGACAGTCTGCGGGGACATCACAGAGACTACGTCCAGGTTTTAGACAGTCTGCGGGGACATCACAGAGACTACGTCCAGGTTTTAGACAGTCTGCGGGGACGTCACAGAGACTACGTCCAGGTTTTAGACAGTCTGCGAGGACGTCACGGAGACTACGTCCAGGTTTTAGACAGTCTGCAGGGACATCACAGAGACTACGTCCAGGTTTTAGACAGTCTGCGGGGACGTCACAGAGACTACGTCCAGGTTTTAGACAGTCTGCGGGGACGTCACGGAGACTACGTCCAGGTTTTAGACAGTCTGCGGGGACGTCACAGAGACTACGTCCAGGTTTCAGACAGTCTGCGGGGACGTCACAGAGACTACGTCCAGGTTTTAGACAGTCTGCGGGGACGTTGTCCTGCAGAGAGATCACTGTCGACCTCTGAGGACTTCACACTGTTTGGATTTGACTGTGATGCATTCAGGACCTTCTGTAAAGTTCAGATTTGAGCTGTAACGTTCACTTTAACTCACACGGACAGAAAATGAGTCACTGAGGCTCTGAGAACTTTTAATTTGATGACGATATAATTCATCTCAGACGAGTTACTGGATTTAAAGTCAGTGATTTGTAGCAGCTTCAGGGTGACCACGGGGAGACTCCCTCTGAAATATTCCCCTCTGGCTCAAACAATGAGAGACTGAAGGGAAATGACCTCAGCGTTAAAAACAAACCTCGAGCTCAGCAGCTCAGTGAACTGGCACAGGTTACCACACTGAAGCTGTTTGTGATTCGATCACGCCCGGAAAGAGACACTGAAGACACTGAGGACACTGAAGACACTGAGGACACTGAGGACACTGAAGACACTGAGGACAACTTAAAAATGTGACAGTCTGCAGCTATGAATCATCCTCAGGGCACGATGTTGTCATGTTTAGGTGGGACTGAGCTGGAGCTTTGTTTGGCCACATTACAAAAACTTCCAGATGTTCTGAGTGTTGGTGGCTGCTACGTTCATGTCAGTGTTGTGTTAACTCGTCCTGTTCAGTCCCGTGTCGTCTTTGATTCTGGACGTGGTCTGGGTGTTATTCAGGTCTTGACTTGTTTAAAAAGATTTCGTCTCCTCTTTATCTTCCAGGCACACCTCCGTCCTCTGAAGTACCAGCCGGTCCGTATCCGTTCATGGTCCGTTCTCTGGACGGGCGGCAGGTTCCCGTCGTGCAGGCCTACGCCTTTGGAAAATACCTGGGTTATCTGAAGGTCACCTTTGATGACGCCGGGAATGTGATGAGGTCCACTGGAAACCCCATCCTGCTGGACAGCAGCATCCCACAGGGTAACGGCGGCTCCACCTTCTGCAGACATGAGACGTTTACTGGTTGATAGATTCTTGTGTTGTGATGCTGCGTCCATGCATGTTTCTCTGACGTCTGTGTCAACGCTGCTGGAAACTTACAACAAGCAGTCATGGCGTTACAACATCAGATCGACAGTGTTACAAAATATGTTTCTACACATTCCAGGAATGAAAATGAAGATTTCATTTATCTCAAACGATGACAGTCAGCTCGACTCGGCTTCACTTTGTTCCAGAGGAAGTAAAACTGTTGGGTCGATGCTAAAACTGTCGGAAAATTCATGAAATAATAAAAAATCAAACGATAAGCTGACGTGATTGATTCGAGAGAGCAGCAGCTCTCGAGGTACGATGACGGGAACGTCGCGGTCTCAGCGTCCGTGGTTGAATGTGTTTGGTAAACAGCGTGTGCAGATCAGCAGGTCGAGGACGATGCAGGAAGTCTCAGTTTAAACTGTGCTGGATGTTTACAGCAGGTGGTTTGGGTTTGTCTGACAAACATTCAGCACTGACTGATAATCACGCTAACTTTCTTACCTCCAGATCCAACCTTCCTTGCCGACGTGGAGGAGTGGAAAAAGAACTTGGCAAACTACTCGGCTCAGGTTGTGGGAGAGACTCTGGTCTTCCTGAACGGGACGGCTGAAGAGTGTCGATTTCGGGAATGCAACCTGGGGAACCTGATCTGTGACGCCATGGTGAGTCTTTAACTCCGGACGCTTTGTCGAATCTGTCGTTTGAAAGGTGAAAGCCGGATGTTCCCGTCTCCGTCATTCAGGTCAACAACAACATCAGATTCTCAGACGAGGAGGAGGAGTGGAACCACGTCAGCGCCGCCATCTACAACGGAGGAGGAGTCCGCACGTCTATCGACGAGCACACCAGGAACGGTGCGTCGCTGATTTACGTTCAAATAAAATAAAAAGCAGAGCAGCAATGAATCTAAATATCAAAATATTGCGTGTTGCTTCATGAAACGAGTTGCTGATGTGACGTCCTGCAGGTTCGATCACCATGGAGGACCTGCTTTCCGTCCTGCCTTTCGGAGGAACCTTTGACCTGGCACAGATGAAGGGCTCCACGCTGAGGAAAGCCTTCGAACACTCGGTGAAACGATACGGCCAAAGCACCGGAGAGTTCCTCCAAGTGTCCGGTATCTTTGTTTTATACACCCTCCATCTGTAGATTTATATCGTCGTATATGTGGAAGGAAGTCGGTGAACTCAACGTGCATAAAAGTTGCCTGATCTGTGTAAAGTTCGATGTTTGGTTCTTGATCGACGATGTTTCCGACAGGACTCCACGTAGAGTACGACCTCTCCAAACCTCCGGGCCGTCGCGTGAAGAGCCTCAGCATCCTCTGCACGAAATGTCGAGTTCCTCAGTACGAACCGGTCGAGGACGAGGCGGTGTACACGGTGGTGCTGCCGTCCTACATCATGGCGGGCGGAGACGGATTCTCCATGCTCAAAAACGAGACGCTCAAACACAACAGCGGTGAGTTCGGACGTTCGGGCGAGTCCGTGTTCTGTCACCGAGCAGAGACGAGAGTTTTCATTTCGCTTTTTTATGTTTCCTTCCAGGTGATTTGGACATTTCAGTCGTGTCCAAGTACATCACGCAAAGACAGAAGATTTATACGTCTGTTGAAGGACGCATCAAGATCTACAACTCAGCCTCTGGACAAACTGCTTCGCTGGTTTTACTGGTTTCACTGGGACTTCTGTGGACTCTGTGTGGGAGCATGTAAGGCCGACTGTACCCAGGGAACCAGGCGACACGTGAACTCGAAGAATTGACTGAAAATATGATCTTACTTTTTAATTTTTCTACTTTTAAAGACACTCTGTGGTTTTTTCCGACTTTTAAAAGAATTTTGGTGTAAAAACTGACAATAAATCTCTTAGTGACAAAACTAAAAATCTGACTTCCTGAGACCAAACACGAGCAAACAAACACGCTGACGATCTGAAACTTTGTTTGGAGGTAAAACTGGAAACCGAAGTCGAGGTGCGACGTGTGATGGGTGTTTAAAACCGACAGTCTGGATATTAAAACAATATTACGCTCGAGGTCATGCTGAAATGTTTTCTGGTTTTCCCTCTGATCTGTTAGCTGCTGTTATCTCATGTTAGCTCAGTCTGTTAGCTCATGTTAGCTCAGTCTGTTAGCTGTGTTAGCTCATGTTAGCCCAGTCTGTTAGCTGCTGTTAGCTCATGTTAGCTCAGTTTGTTAGCTGCTGTTAGCTCATGTTAGCTCAGTCTGTTAGCTGCTGTTATCTCATGTTAGCTCAGTCTGTTAGCTGCTGTTAGCTCAGTTTGTTAGCTGCTGTTAGCTCATGTTAGCTCAGTTTGTTAGCTGCTGTTAGCTCATGCTAACTGGGTTTGTTAGCTCATGTTAGCTCAGTCTGTTAGCTGCTGTTAGCTCATGTTAGCTCAGTCTGTTAGCTGCTGTTAGCTCAGTTTGTTAGCTGCTGTTAGCTGCTGTTAGCTCAGTTTGTTAGCTGCTGTCAGCTCAGTTAGCTCAATTTTTCAGTTTCCTGATGGACAGTGAAGTAAACTGCTGACAGCTGTAGCTGCTGTTAGCTCAGTCTGTTAGCTGCTGTTAGCTCAGTTTGTTAGCTGCTGTTAGCTCAGTCTGTTAGCTGCTGTTAGCTCAGTTTGTTAGCTGCTGTTAGCTGCTGTTAGCTCAGTTTGTTAGCTGCTGTCAGCTCAGTTAGCTCAATTTTTCAGTTTCCTGATGGACAGTGAAGTAAACTGCTGACAGCTGTAGCTGCTGTTAGCTCAGTCTGTTAGCTGCTGTTAGCTGCTGTTAGCTCAGTTTGTTAGCTGCTGTTAGCTCATGTTAGCTCAGTTTGTTAGCTGCTGTTAGCTCATGTTAGCTCAGTTTGTTAGCTGCTGTTAGCTCAGTTCGTCAGCTTGGCGGTGAGCTCAGAGCGACGGGTACCCGAGCTGGGCTGACTGCTGCTGGACTAGTCGCTGATATCAGCTGCTGCTGGTTCTGGTTCTGGGCTGACTGCTGCTGGACTAGTCGCTGATATCAGCTGCTGCTGGTTCTGGTTCTGGTTCTGGGCTGACTGCTGCTGGACTAGTCAGTGATACTAGCTGCTGCTGCTGGGTCTGACCACGCTGATGGTTTGAGTCCTGGTAAAGTTGCAGCGGTCTCTTCGGCCTGTTCTGTGGTCCAGAACTCCTCCTCGGTCGAACAAGGCCTCCTCTGTGTGACGGATCTCCCGAACAACGCTCGCTGTCTGCACAAGAACTCCTCGAGTCAGTTCACTGAGCGTCACGCAGCTGGCACCGGCCTGTGACGGCACGAGCTGCCAAAGGAAAACAACCTTATTAAGAGTCAGTGGAAAGTGTTGCAGACACACAGTCCTCTGAGTCGCATTCAGGGAGCTTTATTTCAAGGTTTATGGTAATATTTGGTTATTCAGAGTTTCCAGGACGGCCTGGAATTTGTTTGACTCTGAGGATTTCAACATTTACTGTAACGGCTCGGGCTCATCTTACCCTTTCACTTTCACTGGACGACAGATCATACAGAAACAAACCGGATGAGGCAGTTGCTGTCTCTGTGTCCGGATGTTTCCAGGAATGAAGACACAGTGTCACAGTGTGGATTCATACAGAGGAAGTCCAACACGATCACTGTAGGCATCCTCTGCAGACGGAAATCAATCATCACGTTGTAAAGTTCACTTCAGACATTCGTTCTTCGGTTCTTACAAACAGATTCAACTTTTTTTTTTTTTAAGATTACGACCCGATTACGGATAAGCGGGAGAAGATGAGATGAGACAAACATCGAGATCATCGAAGCCATCGTTGGACGCCGTTTTTTCGACCTGAACGAACGCTGGCTGCTCGTTTTGGATCTTTATCTTCTTCGGTGAAACTCTTGCAGGTGTTCGCAAAAAATCGAACATATGAAAGAACCGACAGAGTCTCGTGTTGCGGGTCAATAAATATATATCTTTATATCTTTTATTAGTGCATTCATAAACATTGGAATGTGAAGGTTCTCCAGAGGTTTGGAAACAGTTAGAGAGTATTGCACTTCCATGATCAGGATGTGGTCGATGAGTCAGTGTTTGGTTCATGTGATGATCGCGTCCTTCACGCCCTGAAGACCACAAACATCATCATCATCATCATCGTCATCATCATCGTCATGAATCAGCAGATACTCTGATCATCTTAAAGACTCTCGTTACCTTGGCGAGTTCAGGAAACAGTTCCTGCACGGCGACGTCCAGCAACACGTACGTCATCTGAAGACACCAAACAAAGACTGTTAAAGACCGTTAAGACTGCTTAGGACTGTGTGTCTGATGTGACGTCGTTGCCGTGGTTACCTGCTTGTTGAGCAGAGGCTGCTGGAGTCCGTCAAACAGGAAGCGGATTCCTTCGTACTTCGCCTCCTCGCCGATACATTTCCCCACGAAGTCTGAAAACAACAGAAACATTTCTGAGACGCTGTGCTGACGTTTAAAGAGAACGTTCGGAGAAACGTCACAGACGCCTCATCACTTCGTTTAGACGATGAGCAGACGGTCCGCGGTCTGACCTGGTAGATACTTCATCATCTCCTCGAACGTCCGCTTGGCTCGGCTCTGTTTGTCCTCGACGGTTCGCTCCTCACAGCTCTCGCAGAAAACTGCGTCTGCAGGAGAAGATCGCTAAATCACACTCTGATTTATTTATTCGTTATTTAAACATGCAGACGTCAAACTGTGAAAACTCTTCCTCAGACCTCGGAGCTGCGTGATGAGCGACACCATGTGGTGCTCCTGGAGGATCTGCTCCAGCTTCAGCTGCATGTACTGATCCATGTAGGCCTCGAACGAGCTCTTCAGCACGATCCTCCCTGCGGCCAGGACGTGGTGGAGCCAGTCCGAGATGCGGAACACCGTCCGACCTGACAGACGGAGACAGACGGACCTCACGTTAAACAGAAGTAACGTGTTGCAGTGAAGTCTGAGCAAACCGCCGCGGTCTCACTTACCGATGAACATCATGCAGTCGTACATGCCGTCCACTGAGATCTTCTCCAGGAAGTAGTTGTGGTTGTGTTTCCTCTCCAGACTCTCGCTCAGGTTGGCGTTGTTCTTGAAGAGGTCGCTGAAGAGCTGCAGGTCAAACGGTTACGTTAGCGTGACGCAGACAGGAAACACTCTCTGCTGTCTGAGCGGCGTCCGCTCACCTTCTTGTTGTTCTCTGCAGACGGGCTGAGGATGGTCAGCTCGGGTCGGCTCGGTTTGGGTTTGGGCGCCTCGCAGGAGTTGAAGAAGGACTGGATGAACGGCTCCAGGTTCTGTCCTTTCTGGAAACAGTTGAAGGTTTAATGAGGCTGCAGCTCTTAGCTGAGCATGAAAACATGAAAACACCACAGTGCCACACACTGACCTCTTTGATGAGCTTCCCCGGGACCGACTTGAAGATTTTTCCTGGAAAACAAAAACTTGAAATTCAGATTTTACATGAACTTAAAAGTTTGAGTCAGTGTGAGGAGCGTTCACGTCCGTCCACAGACGCTTAAAGACGGAGGTCAGAGTCGGTGTTTCGTACTAGAGCTGCCACGATTAGTCGATAAATCACGATTATGTCGACGAACAAAATCGTTGACAACTAATTTAATAATTGACGCATCGTTTTTGTTGGTTTTACTTTTTTTTACCAACTCGGGTCAGGGACGGCCGCACGGTGCGAGGGATCCCCTCGTGGGACCTCTCCCCGGCGCATTTCCTCCGAGGCGGTGCGCCGCGACCGACTCTGGGTCGGCTTGGAAAGGCTCGAGGGCGAAGGTGCTTGGACAGCGCCCGCCCGGACCTCGCCGTTTCCCGGGGCCGTGGAGTTAATGAGCTGTCATGTTAATTGTTTTTATTTTCAGTTAGCTCATACTAATGATCTGATCAGCTGCATGCTGGTGCGATAGGCTGTATGTTTTACAGTCAGTGTACGTATGATCCGATTAGTCGAATAATCGAAAAAAAATAATCGGTGATTAATCGACTATCAAAATAATCGTTTGTAGCAGCCCTATTTCGTACCCAGGTTGACGTCGGGCAGCATCCTGTCCAGGAACTGAGACTCCATGCTGTACGGAGACAGGAAGTCAGCGAGCAGCTGACTGTTGCTGAGCTCTGGATGCTGCAGGAGCCTCTGTGTACACACACACACACACACACACACACACACACACACACACACACACACACACACACACACACACACACACAGTAAAATTCAAAATTAATATCATCAGCATTTAATAACCAACTACATTCAGCCACATGAACACACAGTTTGACTGTTATTAAATAAACTGGCGTTCCCCAAGGCTCCGTTTCAGGACCTCCTCTTTTTAACCTCTATGCTGCCGCTTGGGGACGTCCTCGGGAGACACGGCATTTATTTCCATCGCTTTGCTGATGACACACAGCTTCACATCGTCTCCTGATGACGATCCTCTTAAAACTGCATTTTAGACTTAAAACTATTTTAATTTTTTTACAGCTCAACCAGGACGAAAGTTTGAATTATCGGTACTGAAGCTCAGAGAGAGAAATTAACTTTGAAACTCCGAGCACTGAATTTAAACTTGTCAACGAGTAAAAAACCTGGAAGTTATTATTAAATCTGCCTTTTTATGTTAAGAACTTTGACAATTAATGCAGCTTTTATTACTGGTAACGCTCGACCTGACAGTTATTACAAAGTTCAGCTGCTCGTCGGTCGACGAAGACCAGAAGGAGAGAACACATCAGAACCGATTGAGATTATTTTACTGGTTTATAATCTCTTAACGGTCTTAGTCCAGCCTATTTATCTGACTTATGAACCTCGAGGACCCTCAGGTCAGAACAAAGTCCACGGTGAGGCGTCATGTTCTCACGGTGAGTCCACGTCTGTGTCAGACCTGAAGACCTGAGAATGTTTTTAAGACTTTTCTTTTTAATTTGGCTTTAAAATATTTTTCTACTCATGCATTTTAATGTTTGATATTTATTTGTCTATTACTATTAATACTTTTTATTTATTTTTAATCTTTTTATCTATTATTACTTATTTATTACTACTGTTATTATTTTATTATTATTATTTTATCTAATTCATTTCTGCCTCCGACGTTGAGATGGGGCTTCCTCAGTTTGTTCACAGCTGTTTCTATGAACTTCCTGTCATACCTGTAAATATTCCTCGAACTCTTCTCGTTTAGACGCCAGGAACTCGTAATTCTTTGGTCCGATGATTCTCTTGGAGGGAAGCTGAGCGTCGGCGAACGTGCCTGGAAACAAACGAACGTCATAACGAGTCAGAAACCTGTGATGACTTCACGTCTCGTCAGAGTTTCTGCAGGTGAGCGGCGGCGTTACCGTGGAACTCCGTGAGTTTGGACTCGAGGACGTAAAACTCCAGATACCGTCTGTAGATCGACCACCGCTCCGGTTCATGACCGACTGAAACAGAAATATAGAATCACGTGATGCTCAGCCTGACGTCATGACGGCGCTCTGAGGTCAGAGGTCAGGGGTCGCTCACCTTCCTTCCTGTCGTTGCGCTCCACGTCGATGCAGAACACGGGGATCTTCTCTCTCTTGACCTCGTCGTCGTAGCTGTCGATGTACGGGATGCTGATGCTCCACGCCGACAGGTTCCTCAGGGTGCCCGGCGTGCTGGCCGGCTCGGCGGGGGAGTCGTCCTCCATCACGACCGTCGCCTCCTCCACCTGTGGGAGGAGCAGAGGGTGAAACACGAGCTTCACGTGGAACTCGTCCCGGCCTCGGGTTTCAAACGCGCGACTCACCAGGTCGTCGTCGAAGTCACCCATGGCGCTCGGCGGCAGCATGGCGCCCTCCATCGTCGTGCTCTTGAACACGCCTTTGATTTTGCTGCCGATCCTGCTGATCCCGAACGACTCGCCTCGCTTCGACATGATCCTGTGAACACACACACACACACACAGAGGACACACAGACACACACACACACACTGAGTTAATGCTGCATGAACACACACATACACACACACTGAGTTAATGCTGCATGAACACACACATACACACACACACACAGACCGAGTTAATGCTGCACACACACACAGACTCGTCACATGACGTCCGTGCAGCAACACACTGATCACCGTTTGCACACACACACATACACACACGTCACACACTGTCGCTCGTGCAGGAGGTGCGCTTGTTTTGTCCACAGCTGCAGCCTTCAGCGGATAAACTCCACCTGCATGCAGCAGACTGAGAGCTCAGGTGAACATGCTGACTCACCTGTTGTCCTCCAGACTGAAGCTGTTTCTGGAATCACACACACACACACACACACACACACACACACACACACACACACACACACACACACACACACACACACACACACACCGACAGCTGGACTAAATTAATCTAATCACACACCTGGAGTCGCAAAGTTAGAAACTTTCCATGGAAATTTGTGTGAATGAATAATTTAAACTGTTTTATATCCAAATGTAAATATAAACCAGTTTCTTCCTATTGATTCCTATAAATTCCCATGGAAAGTTTCCCTACTTAGAAATAAATCTGTTGAAATGTTTGGATGTGACACACACTGTTTAAATTCACATGAAGTTCTTGATTTACAGAAACTTTCCACCCCTCTGCAGCCCCGCGGGTCGGTTTAGTCTTGTAGCTGTGAAGGTTCTGTCTGTGAGGAGAGTTCGATCAGAGGAACCCGGACACGGTCGTGGATCCACGATGAGATCTGAGACGTCTTCACGGGTCTACAGACGAGTCCGGTTTCCTCTGATCGAACTCTCGACTCGTCGGTTTGTTCGTCTTCCGGTCACTCAAACATTCAAGATGAATCAGATTAAACAGACCTGTTGATCTTGTTGTTCCTGGCTGGAGACTCGGCTCCTCTCAGCAGATGTCTGAAGTACTGAACACACACACACACACACACACACACACACACACACACACACACACACACACACACACACACACACACACACACACACACACACACACACACACACACACACACACACACACACACACACTTCATTACAGCTGGACTTCAGGATGTTGAAACATGGCGGTGCAGATGTGAGTGAGTGTGAGTTACTTCGTCGCTGTGGCAGAACATCGGGGTGAACACTCTCTCCAGCAGAGACAGGACGTGTTCGTACGCCTCGAACAGACAATGCATCGTCTGCAGCTTCACCACGTCGCCGTACGGACCTGTAGCGACTGAGACACGACGCGTTACACTGCAGTGATGTCACAGAGCACCAGGGTGCACTGTGACATCACAGCAGCCGGGCGATATGGATCCACACTACAAGTCCCATGATGCAGCGTGCTCTTACTGTTCCTGATCTCCTCCACGATGAACTTGTCGAAGCTGATCTTGTCGATGCTCTCGTCCAGGCAGTACGTCTCGTAGATGTGCAGCACCTCGCCGTGCAGACGCTGCAGCTCGGCGTCGCTCAGATCCGGGCTCAGGATCTTATCGTTGAACTCCTCTGAAGGACACGGACGCAACGGAGACGTCATGAGCGACACACAGGAGACGGAGACAGTGATGACAGCATGAGCTCGAATTCATGTTCTCACCCACGGTGAGGCAGAACTGCAGCACGTGCACGGCGCCCTCCTGCTTCAGGAAGTTCATGAAGCGGAACAGGAGGTCCTGCTGGTCCCGGATCTCCTTCAGCTCCAACTTCAAGACCTGCACCACCAGAAGGAGACGCTAAGGAGTCATCACTAGGACAGGAGACGCTAAGGAGTCATCACTAGGACAGGAGACGCTAAGGAGTCATCACTAGGACAGGAGACACTAAGGAGTCATCACTAGGACAGGAGACACTAAGGAGTCATCACTAGGACAGGAGACGTTAAGGAGGAGACACTAGGACAGGAGACACTAAGGAGTCATCACTAGGACAGGAGACGCTAAGGAGGAGACACTAGGACAGGAGACACTAAGGAGTCATCACTAGGACAGGAGACGCTAAGGAGGAGACACTAGGACAGGAGACACTAAGGAGTCATCACTAGGACAGAAGACGCTAAGGAGTCATCACTAGGACAGGAGACGCTAAGGAGTCATCACTGAGACAGGAGACGTTAAGGAGTCATCACTAGGACAGGAGACGTTAAGGAGGAGACACTAGGACAGGAGACGTTAAGGAGACGTTAAGGAGTCATCACTAGGACAGGAGACGCTAAGGAGTCATCACTAGGACAGGAGACGCTAAGGAGTCATCACTAGGACAGGAGGCGCTAAGGAGTCATCACTAGGACAGGAGACGCTAAGGAGTCATCACTAGGACAGGAGACGCTAAGGAGTCATCACTAGGACAGGAGACGTTAAGGAGTCATCACTAGGACAGGAGACGTTAAGGAGTCATCACTAGGACAGGAGACGTTAAGGAGTCATCACTAGGACAGGAGACGTTAAGGAGTCATCACTAGGACAGGAGACGATAAGGAGTCATCACTAGAACAGGAGGCGTTAAGGAGGAGACACTAGGACAGGAGACACTAAGGAGTCATCACTAGGACAGGAGACGCTAAGGAGTCATCACTAGGACAGGAGACGCTAAGGAGTCATCACTGAGACAGGAGACGTTAAGGAGTCATCACTAGGACAGGAGACACTAAGGAGTCATCACTAGGACAGGAGACGTTAAGGAGGAGACACTAGGACAGGAGACGTTAAGGAGGAGACACTAGGACAGGAGACGTTAAGGAGACGTTAAGGAGTCATCACTAGGACAGGAGACGTTAAGGAGTCATCACTAGGACAGGAGACGCTAAGGAGTCATCACTAGGACAGGAGACGTTAAGGAGTCATCACTAGGACAGGAGACGTTAAGGAGTCATCACTAGGACAGGAGACGTTAAGGAGTCATCACTAGGACAGGAGACGTTAAGGAGTCATCACTAGGACAGGAGACGATAAGGAGTCATCACTAGAACAGGAGGCGCTAAGGAGGAGACACTAGGACAGGAGACGCTAAGGAGTCATCACTAGGACAGGAGACGCTAAGGAGTCATCACTAGGACAGGAGACGCTAAGGAGTCATCACTGAGACAGGAGACGTTAAGGAGTCATCACTAGGACAGGAGACGTTAAGGAGGAGACACTAGGACAGGAGACGTTAAGGAGGAGACACTAGGACAGGAGACGTTAAGGAGTCATCACTGAGACAGGAGACGTTAAGGAGTCATCACTAGGACAGGAGACGCTAAGGAGTCATCACTGAGACAGGAGACGTTAAGGAGTCATCACTAGGACAGGAGACGTTAAGGAGGAGACACTAGGACAGGAGACGTTAAGGAGGAGACACTAGGACAGGAGACGTTAAGGAGACGTTAAGGAGTCATCACTAGGACAGGAGACGTTAAGGAGTCATCACTAGGACAGGAGACGTTAAGGAGTCATCACTAGGACAGGAGACGTTAAGGAGACGTTAAGGAGTCATCACTAGGACAGGAGACGTTAAGGAGTCATCACTAGGACAGGAGACGTTAAGGAGTCATCACTAGGACAGGAGACGTTAAGGAGGAGACACTAGGACAGGAGACGTTAAGGAGACGTTAAGGAGTCATCACTAGGACAGGAGACGTTAAGGAGTCATCACTAGGACAGGAGACGTGACGTTAAGGAGGAGACACTAGGACAGGAGACGTTAAGGAGTCATCACTAGGACAGGAGACATTTGTGAAGACGAGACAGAAAACAGAGACATGAAGACAAACTGTCTCTCAGCGACTCACAGACGGCTTCTTGTTGCTGACGTCGGCATATTTCTGTAGAAATGGAACCAGGACAGACGGAGGATCGACAGCCGGCTCAGGCTGCAGAGACACAAGACGGACACGTAAAGACACGAGGACACATGTGTGTCATGTGTATTAATGTAGCTGATGATGATGGTGAGTTCACTTACTGGAGTGTCGTCAACATATATGAGCACCATGAGGTTCACAGTGTCCTGGAAAAAACAAAGACACGATGTTACGTGAACAAATTTCATCATCACGTCCTGGATTATTCATTCAGTCGTTCAAACGTGTCCTGAGGACAGACGTTCATGTCCTGAGGGACAGACGTTCAAACATGTCCTGAGGGACAGACGTTCAAACATGTCCTGAGGGACAGACGTTCAAACATGTCCTTAGGGACAGACGTTCAAACATGTCCTGAGGGACAGACGTTCAAACATGTCCTGAGGGACAGACGTTCAAACATTACCTAAAGGGGACAGACGTTCAAACATGTCCTGAGTGACAGACGTTCAAACATGTCCTAAAGGGGACAGACGTTCAAACATGTCCTAAAGGGGACAGACGTTCAAACATGTCCTGAGGGACAGACGTTCAAACATGTCCTGAGGGACACATGTCCTAAAGGGGACAGACGTTCAAACATGTCCTAAAGGGGACAGACGTTCAAACATGTCCTGAGGGACAGACGTTCAAACATGTCCTAAAGGGAACAGACGTTCAAACATGTCCTGAAGGACAGACGTTCAAACATGTCCTAAAGGGAACAGACGTTCAAACATGTCCTGAGGACAGACGTTCAAACATGTCCTGAGGGACAGACGTTCAAACCTGTCCTGAGTGACAGACGTTCAAACATGTCCTAAAGGGGACAGACGTTCAAACATGTCCTGAGGGACAGACGTTCAAACATGTCCTAAAGGGGACAGACGTTCAAACATGTCCTGAGGGACAGACGTTCAAACATGTCCTGAGGGACAGACGTTCAAACATGTCCTGAGGGACAGACGTTCAAACATGTCCTGAGGGACAGACGTTCAAACATGTCCTAAAGGGGACAGACGTTCAAACATGTCCTGAGGGACAGACGTTCAAACATGTCCTGAGGGACAGACGTTCAAACATGTCCTGAGGGACACGTCCCTTTATTAATGTTTACTGAGGCTGGCAGGGTGAGGGAACGCTCAGGTTCATGTATGAACAGAATGAGTCAGGGACAGAGAGGAGGATCTCACTCGTGTAGTTCACGTCCAGCTGTGATGGAAACATGAGCGGCGCTGTACTCACGGGGTCGGCCACGAAGTCCATCGTCGGTAACATGACGGATCCGGCCATCACCTCCCTGAGCAGCAGAGCCAGAGACCTGCACACACACACACACACACACACACACACACACACACACACACACACACACACACACACACACACACACAGCAGTTAACACATGAAGTCAGTGATGATCGCGTCCAGATGTTACACACCTCTGTGTGTGTGTGTCGACCTGCAGTCAGTGGCTTTGGGCGGCATGACGTAGGGGAACAGCATCTCCGTCAGCTTCCTCAGGTAGAGCAGCTCGTCTTTGCGGCTGCGCAGAGCGATGTGAAGGTCGGCGCCGTACTCGTCCAGAGCCGCCTGCTGCAACGCCTCCGAGTTCTTCACTGCACACACACACACACACACACACACACACACACACACACACACACACACACACACACACACACACACAGGAAGACACTGGACTTTACAGGGTGTCCCTGAACGCAGCGAAGGTCAGCTGACACACTTATAATCAATGATCGGGTTCATCGACATGTGACACGGTTCATGTCTGCAGAGGTCATGTGACACGGTTCATGTCTGCAGAGGTCATGTGACACGGTTCATGTCTGCAGAGGTCATGTGACACGGTTCATGTCTGCAGAGGTCATGTGACACGGTTCATGTCTGCAGAGGTCATGTGACACGGTTCATGTCTGCAGAGGTCATGTGACACGGTTCATGTCTGCAGAGGTCATGTGACACAGACCTTTGTCTCGAGCCTTAGCGATGACCTCGATGTGCTTCATCGCAGCCTTCATCACTTTGCCTGCCATCAGGGCGGGAACGTCGATCTGTGGAGACGGACAGAGAAACAATAAAGAGAGTTCACGATGCTGCGTCGATGCAGCGACAGAGCGAGATCTGAAACGTTCAGCTGGTGAACGATGAAGTCACCATGTTACAGACGAACACATTTCAGAGTTTCAGAGTTCAAACTGAAGCAGACGTGATGCTGAGAGTAAAACCTGATTCATTCAAATCAATCTGAGGAGCGTCGTTAGTCGCTGACGTCTGCAGACTTTTATTTTGGAAAACAAACAGGAGGTTCAGATTCATCCGCTCGTCGTAAACGATGAATAATCTGTAACGATCTGTCGTCACCTTCTGAGCGCGGCGGACGAGCACCGAGGCGAAGAACCTGAAGGTCATCCTGAGCTCATCGACGCACGCCTCGTCGTCCGTGATGTCCCTGAAAACCAGAGGAGGACGTTAAAGACGTCGTGACAGCAGCACCGCGCGTTCGTAACATGATGCAGGATGGCTCACCTGTACCATGGGTACACAAAGTTCTCCAGAACCAACTCGAACACCTGAGAGACGAAGAACGCAGCAGACGACAAGACATTAAAAACACTTTGAATCTGAAGTTTGACCGTCCAGGTGTGTCGTCGCTGACCTCGGCGATCGAAGCGTCCACCTTCGAATGAACCTTCAGGTCCAGCCATGGCTGGTAGTTCTCCAGCAGCAGAGTCGGCCTGAAAACAATGAAAATGTTATTTATTAATATTAAATAAAAACTGTTTATGATCAGTGAATGAATCTGAGGGACGGCAGCAGTGACGTACCGGTGACGTTTGCACTTCACCTTCCCGCAGACGGCACAGCTGTGCCCGAGAGGAAACAACTCCTGCTCCTGACGCTGCAACCACAAGCAAGTTACCAACACATCTGCAACGTATATCCAACGTATATCCAACGTATGTTTACATATTAGACGCTGTGTGACTGACTTTGTTTCTCGGCTTCACGCTGAGGAAGATGTTCGGGAGGAGGGTGTCCGGTCCGATGGAGCAGTAGAACGTGATGACACCGGCCAGGAAGGACCAGAACACCATCAGGATGTGGATGTACCTGCAGAGAGGACGTCACCTGATCACAGAGGCTGATGGGTAATGAAGTTCTTACATTTTTTCCTTCATTCGTTCAGTCATGAAGGAATCACTCTTTGTCAGAAAATAAAGCTTGAAAAGATTCTCAGAGATTCTGGGACCAGGACCGAGAGAGATGGACTGGACAGCACCGACAGCAGATGTGTGTGGTGTTTTAATGACTTTAACTTCAGTCAGTCACGTCGTTATTATTTATTGTTGACAAAGCTGAAGGTTTAAATCTGCCCGGTCGTCTTTTGTCAGAACCTGAAGGAACTAGAGTTGTTTTGATTCCGATACCAGTATCAGAAATTGCTCCGATACATCGATATCAGCGACTACTGGAGTCCAGGCACCGATCCGATACCATGTAATTTATTAAATTAGTAATCTGATTACTGGTTAGCTCTGTTGTTTTATGCTGTTCTATTTAAAAATAAATGTCTTAGTAAATAAACATGCTGGTGTCGAGTCGTACTCGGTATCGTTGGACACAGCACAGGTATCGGGTATCGAACCCTCTGAATATGAAGCTCCATAATAATAAACATGCAGTTATTATTAAACTTTAGTTTGTGTCAGTTTTTTAATAACATTAAACTGAACCTGGAGTTTATCTGATCTCATGTTAGTCTTAGTCTCAGTCTTAGACTCCTCCTGTCACATGATCCTCCAGGCCCGGATCCTGTGACCTCTCCTGGCCGCTCAGGGCTCGCTGTCCTCGGGCTTTACCTGTTGAGCAGCACGGTCATGGAGAGCATGGAGAGCAGCACGCAGCAGAACAGCGGGTACTGACGGCCGGCTTCCCGCAGGGCGTCGAGCTTCAGCGCCCGCCTCACACACCGGAACACCCCGGCCATGCTTCGAACCGGAACCTGCCGACACGAACACGGTTAACGACGTGGACGACGTCACGGCAGGAAACCCGCCACAACTCGGATTAAAGTGACGTCAAACATTAAACTTTAAACTGGGTCAGCTAAGCTAACGCAGCTAACGTCGGTTCAAACTTACACGGTGACCAAACTAACCGGAGCACCGCCTCGTAGACTCAAACACATCCCGTCCGCACGGCTCGGTCCTCGGGCTGTCGGACAGACTCGTCCCGGTTAACGTGACTCGGTCCTCGGGCTCGTTCGGTTCACTTCATGTCCCAGACTGACTTCATGACGGAATGCGGCTAATCCGGACACGGCGGGTTGCCAGGTCAGACAGAAACACGTAAAGAGGACGGACGGTACACACACACACACACACACACACACACACACACACACACACACACACACACACACACACACACACACACACACACACACCCCTGTGTGTTCTTTAATCACACTTTAATGAGACTCTACAACAAACGATGACACGTTCATTACAACTTAATTAATTGTAATTGCAGCTCATTTAAAAACAAACTTTGATTTTTAATTGGAAAATATTCAGTTTAGTTTTATTTATTTTTGTAGAGCTAATCGTTATTTTCATGATCAGTTTATCTAAATCAGGGATGTCCAAAGTCAAAGCCAATCACAGCCCGCGGTCAGCTTCATGTTTATAATATATTATTTATAACACGCTGGATCGTCACATACTGTCTGACTGTTTGTGTTTTACTGTTGACATGATGAAGCTTCAGAACTGCTGCTGTTACAGTATATATCTGTATAAGATATATATATCCATGTATGTATATGTTGTTATATATCTGTATAACATATATATATCCATGTATGTATATGTTGTTATATATCTGTATAACATATATATATCCATGTATGTATATGTTGTTATATATCTGTATAACATATATATATACACACATGTATATATATGTTGTTATATATCTGTATAACATATATATACACGTGTATGTACATGTTACATATCTGTATAACATATATATACACGTGTATGTACATGTTATATATCTATATAACATATATACACGTGTATGTATATGAACATTTAGGTTTGTATCAGCTTCATTTAGTTTAACGTGTTCATACAGTTCATTCTGTGATCTGACTCCAGATGGACAGAAACAACAACTGAATTTGTTCACGTCTGATTGGTTTAGATTTGTTTCTTTCTACTGTATTTGTGGACTATCCACAGCCACCAGGGGCCCCCAAACTGCAAGTTCATCCTCATATTATATTATATTATATTATATTATATTATATTATATTATATTATATTATATTATATTATATTATATTATATTATATTATATGCAAACATTGTTAACCTTAGATAAATGTTAGCTACCTCAGCTAGCTGGTCATGAGTGTATGAATGTAAATAAAGTCAGATTTATACAGAGTTTGCTTCACAGATGAGCTCAAATAAATGTGTCATGTGAATGCACCGTGCACAGTTCTGCCATCAATAACAGTACGAGTTAATCCCATATCATCAGTTAGATGCAAGTTGTCCACTTTGTAATGTACTGCAAAATATATGCAAACATAAATCACATGGTGCTCATCGCTCTGTTTTTCAGGAACTAGCTGCATCTGTTATTGTACTCGACCTGTTTTCCTCTTTCCACTTTTTCTTTTAACAGAAAAGGTTTAAACTCCCTCAGAGTTTGACAAAGTAGCATCATGCCCAGGGCCCCCAAAAAGCTAGACACGGCTCTGCCTTTAAGTCTGCAAACACAGTAATTTAAAAAAAAAATACAATATTAATGTTTATCATTTCTCATGAACCTGTTTTATTTAATGAAAGTATAAAGAATAAATGAATAAATAAATAAGTAAAATGTTTTTGTACGGTTTTCCGGTTTGAGTTTTCAAAATAAAACTCTCCCCTTTACTGAAAAAGTCCTGTAATGTTGAATCCATTGCTTTATTGTGCGGTCCTGCTGCATTATTACATTATTACTATAAAGTTGGTGACGTCCGTGTGAGATCTGCGTGTCTTTGATGTTTATTTTAATGATTATTCCTGATAAAAGCTGTAAAAATATAAATTTGACCGGATGTTGAAACCTGAGCCGCCCGTGCGGAGCCGCGTCAGAAACCCCGTGCGTGCAGACGAGAGGCAGAGCTCGCGACGTTACGTCGCCGCCATTTTGTTTCACCGGCAGTGAAGAACCGAGCCGAGCGGCACCGGCGGGAGATTCTGCTGCATCCGAACCTTCAGCTCGGCGGAGCGGCACCGTGCACAGCCCACACCCCCGGTTTAGACTCGCATGGTAGGTACAAACCGACACACCGGGAGCCGCGTGTCTGCGGTCACGCGCTCGGTGCTCTCACCGGACCGGCTACTGTTAGCACCGCGCGGCTAGCCGGCATTTTGAGAACGGGCCCGGTTCGGTGGACGAACCGTGAGGGAGGAGAAACATGTGGAGAATACACACCGAGCGGGCTCGCGGGTAGGACTCGGGTGTTAACGGTTACCGGCTCCGGTATAGAACCCAAACACGTGCACGCGCACGGCAGAGACCTGGGCCCGTGCACAGCTAGGCTAACGTTAGCTGATGGAGGCTCCACAGAGGAGGAGCACCAGGTGGAGGTTAGAGAGGAGGAGGAGCTGCACCAGGTGGAGGCTAGAGAGGAGGAGGAGGACCACCAGGTGGAGGTTAGAGAAGAGGAGGAGGACCACCAGGTGGAGGTTAGAGAAGAGGAGGAGGACCACCAGGTGGAGGTTAGAGAAGAGGAGGAGGACCACCAGGTGGAGGTTAGAAAGGAGGAGGAGCTGCACCAGGCGGAGGTTAGAGAGGAGGAGGAGGACCACCAGGTGGAGGTTAGAGAAGAGGAGGAGGACCACCAGGTGGAGGTTAGAAAGGAGGATGAGCTGCACCAGGTGGAGGTTAGATAGGAGGAGGAGAAGCACCAGGTGGAGGTTAGATAGGCGGAGGAGAAGCACCAGGTGGAGGTTAGAGGAGGAGGAGACTGTTGTCACGTTCATGTTTGTCAACGATGGCGCCAAAGCAGCACACTTGTGTTTATGTTGCCCCTGTAACCATGACGACTGTCTCCCCCTCTCAGCTGTCTGTCTGTCTGTCTCCCCCTCTCAGCTGTCTGTCTCCCCTACAGATGTCTGTCTCCCCCTCTCAGCTGTCTGTCTCCCCTACAGATGTCTGTCTCCCCCTCTCAGCTGTCTGTCTCCCCTACAGATGTCTGTCTCCCCTACAGATGTCTGTCTCCCCTACAGATGTCTGTCTCCCCTACAGATGTCTGTCTCCCCCTCTCAGCTGTCTGTCTGTCTCTCCCACAGATGTCTCACTCCCCCTCTCAGCTGTCTGTCTGTCTGTCTGTCTCCCCCACAGATGTCTCACTCCCCCTCTCAGCTGTCTGTCTGTCCGTCTCCCCCACAGATGTCTGACTCCCCCTCTCAGATGTCTGCAGACATGGCCACGGATCACGTTAACGGGAACGGGACGGAGGAGCCGATGGACACGACGGCGGCGGTGACTCAGTCCGAACATTTCCCGGCTCTGCTGGAAGCTGGTTTACCTCAGAAAGTCGCAGAGAAGCTGGACGAGCTTTACGTAGCAGGTAAGACTGGACCAGAACCAGCTGTGGACCTGCTGTGGAAGCTGATGCTTTACACACAGAGACACACACGCACACATTGTGTGTGTCAGCTCGTCTGACTCTGGCTCTGGCACTGCTACACTAAATGATCCTGCAGTGATTTCATACAGACTGTCGTTTAGTTTTCTCTATATCTCAGAAGTGCAACTTACATCTTAAACAACAGAACTCATGACAGATATCTGCTTTCTTTAGAAACAGTCTCACAGTAAACTGCTGTTCACTGCTGTGATGTGCAGTTTTCCTCACGAGGCGTAACCAGGGCTCTGAATTAACTTTTCTGATCATCAGCCAATGTGGCTGGTAGGTTTTGTACATAACAATAAAATAAAAACATTAAAACTTGCAGCAGCACGCGTCAATTTCCACAGAGCACCTCGAGCGGGCGGAAGCCAGACACAGAAAAAGCAAAGAGAACCTGGTGGATTTTCAAAATAAAATACCCCGTGCAAACTGCCGGTCGTTAAAAACAGACAAAAGCGAAACTAATTAATTACGTAACAAATTTACACATGTGGAAGCATGTTTAGAAGAACATACAGCGGGAAAATGTCCAAATCTGAGCAAGTAAACAAAGTCTGGCGGGCTAAGCGCTCGCTCCTGAAACTCTCCCGGTGGGTTTGAAGTCGCGTGCAGGACGGACCAAACACGCCACGCTCACGCAACGCAGCGGGAAGCCTGTTTGACCAGTGAGAGCACGCGCTGTGCTGGTTCCCATTCAACAAGAATCGAGATTCGTTTTTTTGTGTCAAATGATGCAAGTCGTCGGTGCATCGTTACATCCCTAGTTTTTAGTCTTCAGTCTTTAGTCTTTGTCTTGTAACGTCAGCTCTGAGTGTTATTTGGATGAGTCCTGACTTCCCGTGTGTGTGTGTTTATCATATGTTCATGTGTGTGTTGATCAGGACTCGTAGCGCACAGCGATCTCGATGAACGGGCGATTGAAGCGCTGAAAGAGTTCAACGAGGAGGGAGCGCTGCAGGTGCTGGTCCAGTTCAAAGAGAGCGACCTGTCACATGTGCAAGTAAGTTAGTGTGTGTGTGTGTGTGTGTGTGTGTGTGTGTGTGTGTGTGTGTGTGTGTGTGTGTCAGGGCGGGTCCATGTCAAAGTTCTGACAGTTTGTCTTCTCTCCAGAACAAAAGTGCCTTTCTGTGCGGCGTGATGAAGACATACAGGCAGAGAGAGAAACAAGGCACCAAAGTGTCCGATTCCACTAAAGGACCCGACGAGGCCAAAATCAAAGAGCTCCTGGACAGAACCGACTACACGCTCGACGTCACGACGGGCCAGAGGAAGTACGGCGGGCCGCCGCCGGAGTCCGTATATTCAGGAGCTCAGCCCAACGTCGGGACAGAGGTACGGAGGCGCTGGCGATGTTTTCTCAGCTTGTTCTGAACAGACATGTCACGCAGAAATGTTTTCTCGTAGATCTTTGTCGGGAAGATCCCCCGCGACCTGTTTGAAGATGAGCTGGTTCCTCTCTTTGAGAAGGCCGGGCCGATCTGGGACCTCCGGCTAATGATGGACCCGCTGAGCGGCCTGAACCGGGGCTACGCCTTCGTCACGTTCTGCACTAAAGAAGCTGCCCAGGAAGCTGTGAAGCTGGTGAGCATCTCCTGGAGCCGGTAACTTGATCTTGACGCTCGCAGTGTGTTGACGTGTGTTTTCTCTGACAGTGTAACAATCACGAGATCCGCCCCGGCAAACACATTGGGGTGTGCATATCTGTCGCCAACAACCGGCTATTTGTTGGCTCCATTCCCAAGAGTAAAACAAAGGAGCAGATTGTTGAAGAGTTTGCTAAAGTCACAGGTAAGAACAGCTGAGCGTGTTTGTGTTGTTCATGCCGTGCGAGCTCGGCGTTAACCTGACAGAACCTCTCCGTGTCCCCGCCCACGCTCAGAGGGCCTCAGCGATGTCATACTGTACCACCAGCCCGACGACAAGAAGAAGAACCGAGGCTTCTGCTTCCTCGAGTACGAAGACCACAAGACAGCCGCTCAGGCTCGCCGCCGGCTGATGAGTGGCAAGGTGAAGGTGTGGGGCAACGTGGTGACGGTGGAGTGGGCCGACCCCATCGAGGATCCCGACCCAGAGGTCATGGCCAAGGTGAGCGATGATGTTCACACACACTGACGCAGCTGATATGACGCCTCCTAAATACTAAAAAATGCTGATGTGTGTGTGTGTGTGTCTGCGTCCGTCCTGCAGGTGAAGGTTTTATTCGTGAGAAATCTTGCCAACGGCGTCACAGAGGAGATCCTGGAGAAGTCCTTCAGTCAGTTTGGAAACCTGGAGCGAGTGAAGAAGCTCAAAGACTACGCCTTCATTCACTTTGAGGAGAGGGACGGTGCAGTGAAGGTATCTCCGCCCGTCTGTCTGCGCGACTCTAAATGTGAAACATTGGCGTGAAACGTTAACTGACATGTCCGACTGTGTTCAGGCGTTGGAGGAGATGAACGGGCGCGAGCTGGAAGGCGAGCCCATCGAGATCGTTTTTGCCAAACCGCCTGATCAGAAGAGGAAAGAGCGCAAAGCTCAGAGACAAGCAGCCAAAACACAAATGTAAGAACGTCGTCTTCGTCTGCTCCTCTTGTCCTGATCTGTCGAAGCCGAGCTCCTCACTGTGTCTTCTTCTCTGCAGGTACGATGACTATTACTACTACCCTCCTCCTCCCCACATGCCTCCTCCTGGCAGAGGCCGGGGCAGAGGTGGCAACCGGGGCGGCTACTCGTACCCACCTGACTACTACGGTTACGATGACTACTATGACTACTACAGCTATGACTATCACAACTACCGCGGCGGCTACGACGACCCGTACTATGGCTATGACGACTTCCAGGCTCCCAGCCGAGGGCGGGGCAGCAGCAGGGGTTCCCGGGGCGGAGGCTCTCCGGCCAGAGGACGCGGTGGCAGCGGCGGTGCCGGGGCGCCCAGAGGCAGGTCCAACTTCTCCCAACGTGGTGGCGGACCGGGACCAGGCCGCGGCGGCGGAGGACGGGGAGCAAGAGGAGGAGGAGGCCTGCAGCCGAGAGGGCGAGGAGGGGTACGTGGTGCTCGGGGTGGCCGCGGTGGAAATGTAGGAGGAAAGCGCAAAGCTGACGGGTACAACCAGCCAGATTCCAAGCGGCGCCAGACCAATAATCAGAACTGGGGCTCTCAACCCATTGCTCAGCAACCGCTCCAGGGCGGTGACCATTCTGGTAACTATTCCGGTTACAAATCCGACAACCAGGAATTTTATCAGGATTCTTTTGGGCAGCAGTGGAAGTAATCGAGTAGTTGATAAAACAAACAAACGTGTTTTTATTCTTTTTTGTTTTTGTCTTTTTATTTAGAGACTTGATCTGATTGGCTCTCAGTCCCATCACGGTTGCCTTTTTTTTGTTTTTGTTTTTTCCTCTAAATTTGGTGACATCTGGCAAGTTCTGTCTGTCTGTACATATTTTAATAACCGCTTGGACTCGAAGCGTAGTCACTCCCACCATGTTTGTTTCTGGCGAACTGGTTTTTATTTTTCCCTCCTTTTTTTGTGTTATTTTTATTTTTAAAGTTGGTCGGTAAAATTTTCCATATATAAAAAAAACAAAACAAAAAAACAAACCAAACAAGCGATTTTTAGCTGCAGTGTGCTCGAGCTGTCTATTTGGCTTCTAGCTTGTTCCTGTGTGTTTCTAGACGTTCTGGTTTTTCATGTTTTTAAGTAGCTGCACAGCGACCAAGCATCTGTCTCCTAAAGCTGTATTTAAAACACATGAAATACAATTTGTATTGTCACAAAGTTACTGCGTGTCTTGTTATTGAAAAGAAGATTTAAAAAAAAAAAAAAAAAGGGCCGTCGCTGTCCTTTTTTAACTTTTTGGCTTTTACATTTTGGCTTGTATTCTTTGCTGTTTGTCTGCTTTAATAAACATTTACACGCACACGTGTACAAAACTTCAAATTGTGTTTGCAAATTCATGTTTCGGCAAATTCTCTCTGCAAATTGCCTCAAAAAAAAAAAGAAATTTAAAAGGCTCCTTCATGTGGAAGAAAAAATGGATTTAAAGGTTTGCCAACGTTTGGCCACATCGCTACTTTTTATTTATTTATTTTTTTTGCATGTCATCAAATCAAATCTAGCCCACCTCCACCTCTGTACGCAGTTCTTCATTATCAGCTCATGTACAGAAACATCAATTGGTCTAAATTCACTGTGACGCCCCCACCACCTCCACCACCTCCACCTGTCTGTCACAAAGGCCCGTTTGTTCCTTGTGTGTGTGAGTGCGTGCGTGGGGGGGAGAGAAAATAAAAGCACAATTTGATTTTCTTAATTTCAAAATAAAAGCTTTTCCTTGTCCCAGAAGGATCTACCTCGCTGTTGAAGGCCTGGATACTAATCTGCATGTTTCAGTCTGATGTCTGTGCCGTCTGTCGTGGGAGAGAGCTGCCGCGCATGACTCGCTTCTTCAGCTCAGTGGCTGCTCTTTAACCTGTCTGTCCACCTGTCTGTCTGTCCACCTGTCTGTCTGTCCACCTGTCTGTCTGTCCACCTGTCGCACCTCCAAACCTTGTTTTTTTTTTCTGATCCCAACCTGTAGTTTTGTTTTTAAGGCATCGAACCTGTGCATGTTTACAGCTGAATGCTCTCCCTCTCTACAGCTGTAGCTGAGTGTGTGTGTGTGTGTGTGTTCATGTAACATGATCCTGGTTTCCTGTTGTCTCTAATTGCTTCCTTTTGTTACCTGACTAGCAGGAAAAAGGGGTCGAGGCTGGTCCTGACGTGTCGCTATGAAGACTGACCGCACACGCTGCAGGCCGCCGCCGACAACAGTGGACGGATAACGGTAAGGTCACCTGACTCTGGTCCAATGGCATCACAGCCGCCTCCTCCTCCTCCTCCTTCTTCTTCTCCTCCTGAAAACTGCCACGTTTGAAGAGAATCACCAGTTTGTAGACGCGTGCCATGTGAGACTTGCTGGACGTCCTCCTGGAGAAGCACTTTTTGTTGTTTGGAGTGTTTTTTTTGTTTTTGTCTTTTGAGCTCTTAGACTTCGTCTTAACGACGGACTACACGTCTCTGGTGATCAGAGGCGGCGCCACCTGCTGTTGGAGGTCGGGCTAACAGGAAACAAGCCACCGAGGGTCCGTTAACTACCTCAGTTTGGAGGACTCGCCTGCTCTGCCACCTTTTTGTCTTTTTAAATCTCAGAGACGCACAGGTGGCGACGGCGGCGCTTACTGAGACTGGACGAGCGTCGCCGTCTTCACGTGAACTAAGTGACTTTTTCCTGGAAACACGGCGCCATCTTCTTCCTTCGTCTTCCACGACAGGAAACAGTCTTAGTTTTTCTGTGTCGATGTCACTGAGTTTGTTCTGTGGACGGATCATCATCGTGCCGCCGTTACAAACTGTGAACTCACGTCAGACACGTGAATCTAAAGGAGCGAATCCACCGAGTGTCTGAACTCTGGCACAGGATGTTTACTGATCGTTCAGAAACTTGTCTTTGCATCAGTTTGAATCCCGTCTGTGGTGCTCGGCTCCAATCCCATCTTGGATCTGTAGTCTGACTCAGAAAGCTGCTCGCTGCTGGTTCTTCATGAAACAAACGTTTGTTGGACTGAGAATGAACCGAGTGTGTGTTTGGGTTTGTTGTTTTTAATGGGTTTTTAAGCACCACAGAAGAAGAAGTGACGTAACATGACGCGTTCATGCAGAAAGGCATTGTGGGAGTTGTAGTCTGGAGCCGGGTGGATTTCTCCTTTAAGATCTCGCAGCATGTTTCATGTTGAGTTCAGTCGGACGGTGCGGCTCGTTGTTTGATTCCTGTTTTCATGTTTCATGCTGACTCGTCGATTTTAAAGAGTCCACGATGAATTGTTTGTTTTTAACAAAAGAATTGTTTTATACTGTACAGTGAGGTGAGTTAAACCTATTTTTCTAATAAAGTTATTGACTTTGACCTCCGTCTGTGTGTTTATTAAAAATATAATCAGCAGTTTATCAGACAGATTTTCACTTTAGTGCTCATCTTAAACTCACATGATGATAAATGTCTTTTAAACGTACAAGTTAGATTTATTTATGAAGCTATAATGCTCAAATAATATATATATATATATATATATATAATCTGCATTAATAATAAACTTTATTTATAGAGCAGCTTTCAAACATTTACAATAAAACTTAAAACCAGTCATCAGAATCATAAATATATAATATTATATAAATGTTTACCTGAGCAGTAAACTCACTAAGTTTATAAACAGAAGTGACGTTTGGAGTCAGGGTTGCCATGTCTGTTCAGGAAAATACACATTCACAGTGTGTGTGTGTGTGAGTGACAGAGAGATCACGTGAGGAATCTGCCTGTTACACTTCGCTCTCTGTGCACGTACAGACAAACAACAAGGAGCTTCACAGGAAAACATAAAAACTATACACACACACATATATATATATAAATGTAGTTATTTTTTAATTGCTGTGTTTGGAATATAATATTTTAGAGAAATATATATATATATATATATATATATATATATATATCATCGAAATAAATACATCGATGCTTTTATTTTGAAACAAGTATATATAGCTGTTCCGGTAATGTCGTCACGTAGTGACGTAGTGTGTCTCTCGTGTTGCCATTGGCTGAGCGCGAAGTTTGAATTGTAACAGCGCAGCAGCGTCACGGAGCGAGCGGAGAAACAAACGATGAACGTTACCGGCGGAAAGTAACGATTAACGATTTAACGGCGGCAGAGCGACTCACGGACAGTCAGTCCACCGAGAGACCCGATAACGGAGTTACTGTAACCAGACATGGACATCACGGATTATTTACGGTGAGGCGGGAACCCGGGGCTAGCTCCGGGCTAGCGGTTAGCTTCAGCTCATTTACATATTTAATTAACAGTTAAATAAAATAAATAATGTTTGATGTCTGTTCGTTACTTTCAGCTCATTTACATATTTAATCAACTGTTAAATAAATAAATGTTTGATGTTTGTTACTTTGTTACTTTCAGCTTATTTACATGTTTAATTAACAGTTAAATAAAATAAATAATGTTTGATGTCTGTTCGTTACTTTCAGCTCATTTACATATTTAATTAACAGTTAAATAAAATAAATAATGTTTGATGTCTGTTCGTTTCTTTCAGCTGCTTCGAGAGCAGCCTGAGCTCGTACACAGGAGACGACCCGCTGGAGCCCTGGGACAAGTGAGTGTGTTACTGTGTGTGTTACTGTGTGTGTGTCTGTGTTACTGTGTGTGTGTTACTGTGTGTGTGTGTCTGTGTTACTGTGTGTGTTACTGTGTGTGTTACTGTGTGTCTGTGTTACTGTGTGTGTGTGTGTCTGTCTGTGTGTGTGTGTCTGTGTCTCTGTGTGTGTGTCTGTGTTACTGTCTGTCTGTGTGTCTGTGTCTCTGTGTGTGTGTGTCTGTGTTACTGTCTGTCTGTGTCTCTGTGTGTGTGTGTCTGTGTTACTGTCTGTCTGTCTGTCTGTGTCTCTGTGTGTGTCTGTCTGTGTGTCTGTCTGTCTGTCTGTCTGTCTGTGTGTGTGTGTCTGTGTTACTGTGTGTGTGTGTTTTTGGTTTGTTTTTGTTTTTTGCTGTCTACTTGTTTTTATCGTACGGTGTCCTTGGTGACAGGTGAAATAAAGTATGTTGTTGTTATTATTATTGTTGTTGACGTTGATCGCCGCTCTTACAGGCAGACTGTGTCATGTCAAACATATTTTAATGTTTCTGTTTTTCTGCAAACAAACGAGCTGAACTCTTAAAAAATGAGTCGCTGACTGTTTGTTTGTGTCTGTGTGAGACTGACTGACTTCCTCACTCTATCTTTATTTATTTATTTATTTATTTATCCCAAGCTGGTAAATTACAGCGCAGCAGCAGCGTTACACACACTGACAATAAACAACTTAAGAATAAAATATTAAGAACAAACTATACACAATAAAATATATTGTACAAAAGTGTAGTAATATAATGTAGTGTGTGTGTATATGTAACAATATAGAAATATTAATATACATTATAATGTTCACACGGCTCTGTCTCATGAGTGTGTATAAAGGTGAGTCTGGATCCGGGCTCACCTGACAGGTGGATGATCAGAACTGAAACATTTCTGTCAACAGAAACCAAAGTTAATGTTGGAGCCGTTCTCCGGTTCATGTGTGCTTTTGTTTACATTGTGTGTATTACCTGCAGGCCACAGCAGGTGGCGCTCTGCACCGTGGGCTGCAGGAAATTGTTCAATAGAAGCCAGCAGGTAACGAGTCGGCAGGTGTGCTGCTGACCGTCGTGGTCTGGTTATTGTGTTGTGGCAACATGTCTTTTGTTTTGGTCTGTTGACGTCGACGTATGAAACGTTTATTTGTAAATGTTGTGACTGCACAGAGCTCAGGTTGTTTTATTTTCATAAGAACAAGTCGCAAAAGTTTTATTATATTTTTCAATGTCGGATTAATTCTGAGTTTATTCTCGTTTTCTCAGACTTGTTCTTTGCTCGGTGTGTTTCAGGCTGTGGTCGAACATTCACAGTTAGTTATTTATGTGATTATGTTATAATAACAGGATCATTTTCCACATAAAGAAACTGATAAAGAAACTGATAAATAATGTGAAGACAGGAAACATTCAGCGTGTCTTCACTCCAGAGAAAACAAACGAACGTCGTCACCAGAAGTCGCTCGGGGCTTCACACGCTTCATCTACCTGTTCCCTCAGGTGTGCTTGTTCCACGATCATGATCGATCATCTTCTCTTCCTGTTGCAGGTTTGTGGATTACCTGGAGCAGACGTTACCTGCAGGCGAAGGCGGCGGCATGTCGCTGGTGTTCGACCGGCTGGTGGAGACATTTCTGAACGTGGAGCGATACGCAGACGACCTGCGATACGTCAACCACTGCATCCGATGTGTAAGTCCGCCTCGGACGCCGTCCTCAGCAGCAGCAGTCTGCGATTCAAACCTCGCGTGACCGCGTCCTCTCTCTGTCCGTCAGGCGAGTTTTTACTCCGACCCCGTCGCCATGTACGCTCACATCTTCAGCAAAGGTGTCGGCAGCAGGACCGCCGCCCTGTACGTGGCCTGGGCTCAGCAGTTTGAGCAGAGAGGGATGAACGAACAGGCCGACGCCGTGTACCAGAAGGCGCTGGAGAACCAGGCCCAGCCGGCCGACACTGTCCTCGACGAGTACAGGTGAGGAACGACAGCAGAGAGCTGCTCAGGTTTCACCTGTGACACAAGTTTAATGACTTTCATCTGATCCGCAGACAGTTTCAGTCACGGAGCCGAGGTCAGGCGGCCGCGTCAGGTGAGGCTTTATTCACTTTGTTAATAAAGATTTAAAGTTCCTGTTTTCCGTTAACGTCTTTTATTTTTATTCTCTCGTCAAGCCGGAGGTCGAAACCCGCTACAGAACTCCCATTTAACCAACCACATGTCGACCCACAGAGAGCCTGCAGCTCCGGTCAAGGTGCGGCTCTTTGAGTTCCTCTGAACTCGCTCAAAACTTCAGAACTGAAACTTCTCAGATCACTGACGATCTTTGTCGTCTGTTACAGGCGTCAGCTGACGGTCCGACCAAACCGGCCACCGTCAAAACCACCATAACGTGAGTCACTGTCCGTCCACCAGGTTCTACTTCTAAAACAGGAAACAGAGAAATGACCTCTTCTTCTTCTCGTCCTCAGCGTCTCTCGCTCGGAGACGTCCGGGGCGATTCCCTCCGCTCAGAGCTCGGGCGTTCAGACTGTATCCGAGTACATGACGGACGAGCTCGTCTGCGAAGGCTCCGAACTTTGTTTCGAGGAAGTCCGAGCGGAGAAATATTTCCAGAAGCTCCGGGAGAAACAAGAGAGCCAGCACGAAGAACTGGGCGAGACGACGAGGGAACAGTACGAGGAGAAGATGCTGGGGGAGCAGTACCAGAACATGCGGAGCATTAACGACATCCTGGAGAAAGCAAACCAGGACCTGGAGCTATGGGGAGGGTTCACGAGCCAGGCGTCATCACAGAGGGTACCACACACACACACACACACACTCTGCACAGAATAATGTGTCTATGTGACGGAGCGATGAGGACGCTCGTACAACACACAGAACATCAGACGACAACGTGTCTCACAGACTGAAGTTAAAAAGTCTGTGACTCATTAATCAACGGCGTCAATAAAACACAAACAGTTTCTCAGCCTCCAAATCAAATTAAAGGTGCCGTGTGCAGGATTTAGTGTCATCTAGTGCTGAACTTGAAAACCCTTCGCCTCACCCCCACATTTCACAGCTAGTAGGAGAACCTAACCCCGAAAACACACAGCATGCGGAACGTCTGCGCACTCCGCTGTCCACCAGCTCACACACGATCCGTTTGTGACGCGCTCAGGTGCGTCTCCGCCGGCCTCGTGAATAGGTGGGTTGCAGTTACGTCATCACGGGAGCGCGCGAATTTGAAGTGGTGGACAACCTGCGCTTGGAGCCATTGAAACCCATTCAAAACTTCATTTTTTCGATCTGACACAGAATGTTTGTAATTAAAGGTAGCCCACTTTAAGTGCGGAATTACTTTTCTAAAGATAGCGTTTTGTTTCCTTGGAAACGGGCGTGGTTTATGTGTTAGTCATTGTTGGTGGACAGGAAGCTCCTGGAAGCGAACGGGGCACCGGCGGGCGCCGTAGCTGTCGGACACCGCCCAGCGAAGAACCCCCCACGCCCGGCGACGCCGCGAGGCGCCACGCGGACCGAGGGGCCCCGCGAGGCGGGCCTCCGGCGGCGGAGAGAGGAGGGCGACGGGGCGACTGCTCCCCCAGCCGCGGCTCGAGCCCAGCCCCGCTTCGCACCCCAGCCCGACCGACCCAGCCCTTAGAGCCAATCCTTATCCCGAAGACACACATACCTTTAACAAAGTGGTCGCCGCAGACACGAGCATAAGCAGTTTCAGCTCCCTTAGTCTTTAAACGAAGATTAGCTATCCACTTTTTACGTCGTTGTTCGGACAGTTTTTCCATTTTTCACCTCTATGAACGATTACCTTAGGTACTCGGTAGTAACCCTTTCCCTTCTCTCGGTTAGACCGATTGGAACAGCCAAAAACTGCACAAAATTGAGGCATTGTGGAAGCTGAAAACACTGTGATATCAATGGGCTGTGCGACAAGTTGACCACCACTTAAGGTTCGCGCGCAGACGTGACGTAACGTGCAACCCCCCTTTTCACGTATAATCGTGCGATATTTCCAGCTGTAGTGAACACGGAGTATTTTATTTTGAAAATCTGCGTGTTGCGGAGGGCTGCCGGACGCGGCAGTCGATCCGGAGCCGTGACACAGCGGGGACGGAGACTGTGGCTGTGTCCGAAATCACTCCCTAACCACTATGTAGTGCACTATATAGTGACCACGCCATTTTGTAGTGGTGTCCGAATGTTTAGTGTCCACTATATAGTGCACTGAATGTATCCCACAATTCACCGCGAAATGTAGTGAACATCCGATGGTCCCTAACCGAAGCAAGATATCCCATCATGCATTGCCAGAAGTTCTCTGGGCGCGGAAAGGAACATAAATATGGCAGATGGACGGGAGTCAGCAGGGGGTGTAGTTTGACGGAGGATGGTTTATTAAATTAATTAAAGAAAATGATATCTACTCTAATTAAAAAGGCGCTAATTTGACGACGTCTTGCTAGTCTTAGAAGAGCAGCGCATCTTCTCCTTTCTCTCTCCCTCTCACTATTCTAGTTCTCCTCCTGATCATCAATAATTTAATTATTGATAAAACACAAACTATTTTATTTTATTTTATATTGTTTATTTTATTACACATTTCAAAACTAGGCAAAAATTCTTTCTACGTTCATTTAAAAAAAGTGTAAAACGAACAGCATATAATTAAACATTGCAGTAGATTACACTGTAACTTTCTGTTACTAAAGAGCCAAAATATAAAAATATGCAAATATAGAAAACAAAACACAAAAATAAAACGTACAGGACAGTGATCAAAAGACTGTAATTTAATAACAATGCAGTAGTAAATGGACAAGTATTATGTGAGACGACATTAATGTGGTACGTTTTAATTATGCGACAGCAATGACGTAATTACCGGTGCCAAGAGAAGTGTCCGAACATTTCTTCTGTTAAGCTCACTATATAGTCCACTACATTTAGTTCCCTATGTAGGGAGTAGGGAGTAGGGAATGAGTGAGTGATTTCGGACACAGCCTGTGAGAGCCGACACACTGACTGACATGGAAACGGATCGGCTCCGTTCCACAAGGATCCGCTGAGAACGGAGGCTGTTCCATTCATTTGAGTGATTGTCGTCCATTTCAGCTCTGGCGGTCAGCGCCGCAGGGTGTCAGGGGAAAGACCGACGTCACGCTCCACGAGCCAATCAGACGCTCCGATCAGTCAAACCTCCACACAAACTCTGATTGTGTGTGTGTGTGCGTGTGTTTAATTTGTGAGCGAGCGCCGGCCTCGATAAAGTCGTGAATCAGAGAAATACAAAGTTAAACGTTTGGTTTAAACCTGGTGGACTCTCAATATTTTCCATATTTGGTCGATAGTTTCCTGTAAATCTGACACAGCGGACCTTTAACACAGAATCTAACGTGTAATAACATGTTTCCTGCAGGTCTTTGAAAGTTTGTGAATCAAGGCCTTGAAAGTTCAGAATAGATAATCAATAGTCGTTGAAAGTGCTTGAATTTCTACATTTTTGTTTCTTGGCGTGTTTTTAACATAAAGTTGTCAAAACATTGTGTTCAACCGTCTTAATTTTGGAATTTGGGCCTGGAAAGTCCTTGAATTTGACGTGTCAGCAGGCTTAGGAACCTTGTTGTGGTGTCAGGCGACGTGAACGCGACGCTTCAGATGTTTAAAATAAAAACTGACGTGAGCGTTTGTCGTCCTTGCCGCAGCTCTCTGCAGACACTGAAGCAGCCTCTGCTCTGAGCACTAATCCTACCCAGCATTCCTTTGGGCGTCCTCGGCCGTCCAACCATCTAAGCAGCAGGCGCTCTCTCGGCTTGAGGTTACACGCCGAGCTGACCTTCGTCCACGAGGCTGCCGAGCCGACGGAGTCCCTTCAATCCTTAATGCTGCATGACAGGAGCGTTCATGCGCCGCCACCTCTGCAGCCGGAGAGCTTCGAGCAGATGAACGCGTCGCTCCACAGACCGGCCTCCGCCGTGAGCGTCCTCCACCAGGACGGTCGAGTTCAGCCAGTCAGCTCGGAGCACGACGCCACACACGAGTGAGTGTCTCCTGACTCGTCTGCAGCCGTCTCATCGACGCTTCATGTCGTTCTAACGTGTTTCCTCCTCCAGGGTCACGGATCGCCGCGCGGAGCCCGAGGACCGGCTGAACAGTAAGTGAAGCAGCCGCTCGTGAGTTCGAACCCTCTGATCCTGGTCCACGTCTTCACATGTGTCTTTGTCTCAGTGTCACAGGGGGGCACAGGTAACCTGTCTCACATCACCCCTAACACCTCACTGGGCTTTGTTCAGGCCACGCCGTCCCGGGTGTTACCGTCACCCACCGTCAACACGAGAGAGGCACTGGGTGAGCACGCCGTCCGGGCACCACCACAGGGTTAAAAAAGGAAGTGTCTTAAGTTTCCCGTGACGAGTGTCTGACATTTAATCCGTCTCGTGTCGTCCAGATTTGATCATGGACATGTTCCAGGCGCCGACTCTCCTCGAGGATCCGTTCAACAACGCATCGGCGCTCCACGCTGAGAAGGACGCCGAGCACGGCTACCCGACGAACGGTAAGTACTGCATGCTGTGAGCAAGCTAAAGAAGATCTGTTGAAGACATCGTGCTTTTATCGTGAAGTGTTTGTTTTATTTTGAAGGAAGTGTCTCCTCGTTCACTAAGCCGTCATCTTCGGCGCCGTTCACGGTCTTCCAGGACGACACGGACAAAGAAAACGGAAGGTAAACCCAAAACCAGCTCGCCCGTTTGAAGTCGTGACCTGCACGCGATGACGTTAACGCCGCTCAATTCTCCTTTTTTATCTTTTTGTCAATGTTCAGCGCCGCCGCTTCGTCTGCGGCGGAGAAGTCTAGACCAATCAGAGCTCTGGCTGAGATCCCGGCATCCAACAAACAGAACGTGAGTATGACGAATAGGGATGTGCGATATATTGTCGTTTAGGATATATCTTAAACATTCCCCATGGTAAGAATATGTCATGTCATTGACAAACATGGAGGAAGGCAGAGCAGATACGGCGGGCAGCGAGGAGCTCTTTCCTAGCGGCGTGGTGCTCTTTCCTCGCGACGAGGAGCTCTTTCCTCACTGCGAGGAGCTCTTTCCTCACGGCGAGGAGCTCTTTCCTCGCGGCGAGGAGCTCTTTCCTCAGAGTGTGGAGCTCTTTCCTCACGGCGAGGAGCTCTTTCCTCACGGCGAGGAGCTCTTTCCTCACGGCGAGGAGCTCTTTCCTCACAGAGAGGAGCTCTTTCCTCACAGAGAGGAGCTGTTTCCTTGGACGAGGAGCTCTTTCCTCACTGCGAGGAGCTCTTTCCTCACTGCGAGGAGCTCTTTCCTCAGAGTGTGGAGCTCTTTCCTCACGGCGAGGAGCTCTTTCCTCACGACGAGGAGCTCTTTCCTCACTGCGAGGAGCTCTTTCCTCACGGCGAGGAGCTCTTTCCTCACGGCGAGGAGCTCTTTCCTCACGCTCCACAAGCCAATCGGGCATTCGGTCAAACCTCCACAGACAGCCTGAAATGTCTCTGAGACTGTCCAGGTGGATTCACAGACTAAACTCTGATCGTCTACCCGTGTGTCTCACTTCTAAATCTGAGTCTGATTCGCAATTTACAGCAAAATATAATGAGGAAGAAGTTTACTTTGATTTGTGTCCGATGATTAGAGAGAGGACGATAACAAAGAGCGAGCACCGGCCTTGATGAAGTTATTTAAAGTTATTAATCACAGAAATAAAAAGTTATTTCCTGATTGTTTCACAGCGGTTACATTCAGCAGGTACAGACACGCCCACAGCGACACACCTCAGCTCCCATCGCCTTTATTATTGTCCATTGTCTGTCGTCCATCCCTGATGATGAAGGTTTTAAAAGGTCGTCCAACGACAAGAACGGAAAATAAAAATATAGATTGGAGTCGCCGTCATGACGATGAGATCGTTTTTATTCTGTAACTTCCTCCTGCTGTTTTGTCGTTAACGCTTACCTAACGTTCAGGCTGCAGGTTACGGCGAAACGAAAAGTTTGTTTGAGTCTGTCTCCAACAGACGATGTGAACTCAAATCCTGCAGACAAACGTCTCAGTTCTCCGTTTGAAACCCGTCGCCGTGTTTTTTTCCCGACCAGGACACTCCTCCGACCCTGATGCCGGACGAGAGCACCATGTGGGGCGCTCGCTACAACTCGCTGAACTCTCTGGCCGCGTGTCCGAACAGCACCACAGACTTCGCCATGTTGGCTCAGTTTGTCTCCACGCCGTCCACGCACAAGACTCCGTCCAACAGCAACTTCTTCCCAAACCAAGGTACAGAACCGGAACCTGGACCAGGATGCACCCCCGCTCTTCCAACATCACTTTGATTAAATCTTTTTTTTTTCTCCAGAGAATCACTGTGACGGCGGCGATGCCGGTGACGAAGCTTTCATGAGACGTCAACCCAACAAACTGAGTCCGATCCTGGAGCAGAGTCCGCTGACCGAGGTCAGCGTCAGTCAGCTCGTTCCATCAACTGAGAGACACGGGACCATCGTCGGCGAAGGGCTCGCCACGGCGCCGCTCTGCCTGACCACCTCCTCCATCACCATGGTGCAGCCTCCGCCTCCTACCGTGCTCTCCTTCAGAGATCAGACCATCTGCCCCACCGACGGCTCATCCACTCTCAGGACCGCCGGGCCCGACTGGGAGGTGTACACGAGCCCTGAACAGCCGAAACCGGCGCCCGCTCTGATCCCGCTTCAGAGCCCGGTCCGACCCTGGAGCGAGCCGTTCACCATCATGGAGGATTTGGACAAACCCGCCAGCCCAGAGCGAGTCCAGAAACAAGTCTGCGACATTCCCATGAGCCCCGAGTGCGCTCTGAACCCGGACTGGCTCGCCATAAGAAGTCCTGAGGTCACATTCAAACCCGACCTGGACGCCTTCCTGAGCCCCCGCCAGCTGAAGAGCCGCGACGTCCCAATGAGTCCAGAACCGCTGAGGCTCTGCGCCGACGTGCCCATGAGCCCGGTGATGATGAGTCCAGACAGAGCGCCAGGCAACGACGTGTCCATGAGCGCGACACCGGCCCAGACCACCACCGCGGTCCAGCTGATGTCGGATCCCTGGGACGACGGACTGATCTCTGATCTGCTGTCCAGCCTCACCCCGCCTCTCACGTCTCACCCCCGCTGCATCACCTGGCCGTGCAACCTGCCGAACATCAGTCCAAAGATGATCATGAGCATGGGTACGAAGACGAGCCGAGACTTCCTAATTTATGTTTGTTATCGTCTCTGAAGCTCAATGATGAATCTCGCCCCGACAGGAAAGGCGTCGCTGCGAGTCGACTGTGTCCTCGGAGAAGGCGCCTTCGCGACGGTCTACCAGGCGACTGACCCCATGACCTCCGAGCGGATGGTGCTGAAGGTGAGACGATGTCTTAGAAAACCAGACCTCTAATTCACAGTGCAGGTTCTGATCTTTGTGACGTCACTGCAGGTCCAGAAGCCGGCCAATCCCTGGGAGTTTTACATCAACACTCAGCTGGACGCTCGGCTGCATCCCGACGTGCGTCACTTTTACAGCAACGTCCGCTCGGCTCACCTCTTCCGCGACGGCAGCGTGCTGCTCACCGAGCTTTACAACTACGGCACTCTGCTGGTACGTACACGCGGCGTTACGTAATGTGACGCGCCGCGACGTGCACGTGAATTCACACTCGTCTCCGACTCTTTCAGAACGCTGTGAACATCTACAAGACGCTGAGCGACAAAGTGATGCCCCAGCCGCTCGTCATGTACTTCACCGTCTGCATCCTGAACATGGTGGAGCGGCTGCACGACATCCACGTCGTCCACGCCGACATCAAACCCGACAACTTCCTGCTCGGAGAGAGGTACCGACCAATCGTTTGTCACCGCTCTGCTCGGGCTGTTTAGGGGAGTTTGCGTCACCTCTGCTGTCGTCGTGTTTTCAGGTTCTTGGAGAACAAGTGTTTCGAGCCGGAGAACGTGGACCACGGCCTCGTCCTCATCGACCTCGGACAGAGCGTCGACATGGAGCTTTTCCCAGAAGGCACGGCGTTCACCGGCAAGTGTTTGACGTCGGGCTTCCAGTGCACCGAGATGCTGAGCGGGAAACCCTGGAACTATCAGGTGAGACGTCACATCATGTGATTTACAGGCGCTGACATCCAGGCACAAGCTTCTCACCGCAACACGTGTATTTCGCGTTTTAGACGGATTACTTTGGACTCGCTGGGACCGTCTACTGCATGCTGTTCGGGACGTACATGCAAGTCACCAACGAAGGCGGCGTGTGGAAGACGAACGGCATCTTTCGAAGGTGAGCCGACAATCAACCAGGTCGCCGACAGCAGTCATCCCAGCTCGGCGTCTGTCTTTCAGAGACACGTTCACCTGATGAACCTGATGTTTGTTCCGCAGGAATCCTCACAGCGACTTGTGGCAGGACTTCTTCCACACGCTGCTCAACGTACCGGACTGTTCGTCCCTGCCGGACCTCCAGAGCCTTCGCCGTAAACTGACGACGGTCCTTCAGCAGAACTACAGCAGCAAGCTGGCGTCCCTGAAGAGCCGCCTGGTGGTTCTGCTGCTGGAGAACCGCAAGGCCACTCGGCGATGACGAGAACTCGCCTGTTGTTTTACTTGTTTTTAAGTTTTTAAAATGACACGTCACGTCAGCACCTGTACATAAAAAAATATTGTATATTTTAACTTTTTTTTTAAACCCTCAACATTTTTCTTTGGTGAAGAATAAAATTTGTGTTGAAGTGTCGTCGATTTCCTGAATTTTTATATTTGTCACGGAGACTACGTCCAGGTTTTAGACAGTCTGCTGGGATGTCTCAGAGACTATGTCCAGTTTTAGACAGTCTGCTGGGATGTCTCAGAGACTATGTCCAGTTTTAGACAGTCTGCTGGGATGTCTAAGAGACTACGTCCAGGTTTTAGATAGTCTCCTGGGACGTCTCAGAGACTACGTCCAGGTTTTAGACAGTCTGTAGGGATGTCTTAGAGACTACGTCCAGGTTTTAGACAGTCTGTGGGGACGTCACAGAGACTACGTCCAGGTTTTAGACAGTCTGCTGGGACGTCACAGAGACTACGTCCAGGTTTTAGACAGTCCGCAGGGACGTCACGGAGACTACGTCCAGGTTTTAGACAGTCTGCGGGGACGTCTCAGAGACTACGTCCAGGTTTTAGACAGTCCGCAGGGACGTCACAGAGACTACGTCCAGGTTTTAGACAGTCTGCGGGGACGTCTCAGAGACTACGTCCAGGTTTTAGACAGTCTGCGGGGACGTCTCAGAGACTACGTCCAGGTTTTAGACAGTCTGCAGGGACGTCACAGAGACTACGTCCAGGTTTTAGAGTCTTTGGACTGCAGTGCTTATTTTTAACCACTAGGTGTCAGTGTTGCAAGCGAAGCTCTGTACTGTTCCTTTAATACAGGACTGATGGTTGTTGGTTATGAACCCAGCTCTGCACGTCTGTGTTGCTTCTCTTTGTTTTTAGACTCGTCCAATCATTTAAGCTCATCTCAGCTTCAGTTCTGGTTTCTGTTCGTGGGTCTGAGATCTGACCCAGGATCAGGGTGTTGGTGTGAATCCTCAGTGTGTCGGTCATGTTCAGACCTGCAGCTTCAAACATTCTTCTCTCTGGGTGGTGCATCGTCTCACCCTCTGGGTTTAAAACCAGCAGACAAACACTGACGGTGAATTCATGAAATCATTCTCTGCAGGTCATTTTATTTCACTTAATCAGCAAAAATTATGATTTTTCATGCCTGCCGTAACTTTTAACCTTTGGTAAACAAACAGTAGATGAACTCCTCGCTCTGTTGAAGCTGTTGAAGTCTCGGTCTTCACTGGAATTCAACATCCACATTTTTCTCTTTTGTCCTCTGGGCGTTTCTGTCACAGCACTTCAGTCAGCACCTGAAGGCAGCGCTTACCTGGTGATGCCTTCAGGTGCTGTCAGAAATGTCTAAACTGGGACCTCTCAGGGACGTCACAGAGACTAGGTCCAGGTTTTAGACAGTCTGCGGGGACGTCACGGAGACTAGGTCCAGGTTTTAGACAGTCTGCGGGGACGTCACGGAGACTACGTCCAGGTTTTAGACAGTCTGCGGGGACGTCACGGAGACTACGTCCAGGTTTTAGACAGTCTGCGGGGACGTCACAGAGACTACGTCCAGGTTTTAGACAGTCTGCGGGGACGTCACGGAGACTACGTCCAGGTTTTAGACAGTCTGCGGGGACATCACGGAGACTACGTCCAGGTTTTAGACAGTCTGTGGGACGTCACTGAGACTACGTCCAGGTTTTAGACAGTCTGCGGGGACGTCACAGAGACTATGTCCAGGTTTTAGACAGTCTGCAGGGACGTCACGGAGACTACGTCCAGGTTTTAGACAGTCTGTGAGGACGTCAAGGAGACTACGTCCAGGTTTTAGACAGTCTGCGGGGACGTCACAGAGACTACGTCCAGGTTTTAGACAGTCTGCAGGGACGTCACGGAGACTACGTCCAGGTTTTAGACAGTCTGCAGGGACGTCACAGAGACTACGTCCAGGTTTTAGACAGTCTGCAGGGACGTCACGGAGACTACGTCCAGGTTTTAGACAGTCTGCAGGGACGTCACGGAGACTACGTCCAGGTTTTAGACAGTCTGCAGGGACGTCATGGAGACTACGTCCAGGTTTTAGACAGTCTGCGGAACGTCACGGAGACTACGTCCAGGTTTTAGACAGTCTGTGAGGACGTCACGGAGACTACGTCCAGGTTTTAGACAGTCTGCGGGGATGTCACGGAGACTACGTCCAGGTTTTAGACAGTCTGCGGGGACGTCTCAGAGACTACAGTCAATAACAATGTCTTAAACTACGACATGTTGAGTCCTTGAATTTGAGGTAATCGGGCCTTGAAAGTCCTTGAAAAGAAGACATGAATGTTTCTGGACACTCTGTACATAAAGACAGCGTTACACAGGAGGAGCTCACTGTTACAAGCAGCACTTGAACGCAGCACAGAGGAGGCGTGCAGGAGCCTGGAGGTTCCTCCAGACAGTCTGATCTGAGTCATGGAGGGCCGAGGAGGACTGACGGACGAGGAGGTGTCTGCTGCCTGTAAAGAAGGAGACGCCATCACGAAGGTGAGTTTTGATCCTGACTTCATGTTTAATGTTTCACTGACCTGAGATCAGCCTGATGATGTAATGCAGTCTAACCTGTTGGACCAGAGGCTGAACGTTCACACATGACGTTTGTGTGACACGCCTAATATATCTTCAGTCTTTGAAGGCTGTTTCCAGGATTTCCAGGCTGATTTTTCTTGCTTCCACCTCAGCAGCTCGTGTGACATTTGGAAAACAACTCGTCTTTCCAGAAACAGAAACAGAGTCCTGGTTTCTGACCTTTTTAAGTGAAACCAGTTCACACCGAGGCCTGAAGCTGATCCAGATCCAAGTTTATAATGAGATCATGCATGGCTGCCTTGAATGGATCATTGAAAGTGCTTGAATTCATAGATGATTCTCCTTGTAAAAGTTCTCATCATGTCACAGTGACCAGTCTTCTTGTCTGACAGTCAGATATTTCCATCAGGAGTTGGTGGAGACCAAAGTCGGAGCTAAAAGACAGAACACACGACGTCGTCTCGTTGTGTCCTCCTGATGAATGCCTTGAAAACAGAAACATGACTAATGTTTGTGTCTTTTAGCTCCATGTTTGTTGTTCTGCATGTGCTGCAAAACCAAAACTGTGAGCTAAAAGAGGCTGAGATGCTGTGTGCTGATTGGTTCAGGACTACATGATGCAGCAGACGATGCTGAGGGTCAAAGATCCGGCGAGGTCCCTGGACTTCTACACTCGGATCCTGGGCATGACGTGAGTCTGAACCTGAACCTGAACGTCGAACGTTTGTCGTGTCCGAGTGGTAACCTTTGACCTCTGCTGTGTTTTTTCCCAGCTTGCTCCAGAAAATCGACTTCCCCTCGATGCGCTTCACCCTCTACTTCCTGGGTTACGAGGAAAAGTCTGAAATCCCGGGCGACATCAAAGAGAGGACGGCGTGGACCTTCTCTCGCCGAGCCACCATCGAGCTCACGCAGTACGTCCAAGAAACCCACGAGGACCGCGTTAACGTTCTGATAATGTTTGATGAGTGTTTGTGTGTTTGGCAGTAACTGGGGCTCCGAGTCCGATGAACGTCTGTCGTACCACAACGGGAACAAGGAGCCGCGAGGATTCGGTGAGAAGTGTGTGTGTGTGTGTGTGTGTGTGTGTGTGTGTGTGTGTGTGTGTGTGTGTGTGTGCGTGTGCGTGTGCGTGTGAGCGTGTGCGTGTGAGTGTGTGTGTGTGTGTTTGTGTTCGTTTGTGTGTGTGTGTGTTCGTTTGTGTGTGTGTGTTTGTGTTTGTGTGTGTGTGTGTGTGTGTGTGTGTGAGTGTGTGTGTGTGTGTGTGTGTGTTTGTGTGTGTGTGTGTGTGTGTGTTTATGTGTGTGTGTGTTTGTTTTTGTTTATGTGTGTGTTTGTGTTTGTTTATGTGTGTGTGTGTGTTTGTGTGTTTGTTTATGTGTGTTTATGTGTGTGTGTGTGTGTGTGTGTGTGTTTGTTTTTGTTTATGTGTGTGTGTGTGTGTGTTTGTTTTTGTTTATGTGTGTGTGTGTGTTTGTGTTTGTTTATGTGTGTGTGTGTGTGTGCGTTTGTGTGTGTTTATGTGTGTGTGTTTATGTGTGTGTGTTTGTGTGTGTTTGTGTGTGTTTGTGTGTTTATGTGTGTGTGTGTTTGTGTGTGTTTATGTGTGTGTTTGTGTGTGTTTATGTGTGTGTGTGTTTATGTGTGTGTGTGTGTGTGTGTGTGTGTGTGTGTGTGTTTGTGTGTGTGTGTTTGTGTGTGTGTGTGTTTGTGTGTGTTTGTGTGTGTTTATGTGTGTGTGTTGTAACCGGTCGTCTCGCCGCAGGTCACATCGGCATCGCCGTTCCTGACGTTTACGCCGCCTGCAAATTACTCGAAGAGCAAAAAGTGACGTTTGTCAAGAAACCAGACTCAGGTGAGTTCCATGTCACGGCAGGTCCAACATTTCTGTTTATTTGACTTCACTTCGTCTGTTTGTGTCTGTAGATCTCACCAAAAGTTACCAATTAAATTATGCCTAATTTGCATATTTAAACATAAGTTTACAGTTCAAAGAATCAGCTCATAATTATGTAATTTATATATTTTTTTTAAATGTTCAGTCGTTTACTAAAAATGGAGGAATTGTTGTTTGTTGGGGACTATTTTCAGCGGTGGATGAATCCATATTGAAATTAAAAGGAAGCTTCACGTGTCACTGATCACCTGTCTGTTGATAATTAGAAGAAATCTAGAATATTATCTACGTTATACTTCAAATCAAAACATGTCTGAAGAGACGTGGTCACGTTTGTTTTGTTACAAAAAGCATCAAACATTCCAAACTTGTCTCCACGTGTTGTTTGAGTTTGGACCAGGAGGTGGCGCTCAGGTTCAGGCGTCAGTTCATTGTGACGCTCTGACCTCCGTGTTTGTCTCTCGCAGGTAAGATGAAGGACCTGGCCTTCGTTCAGGATCCTGACGGATACTGGATCGAGATTTTTAGTCCCAACAACATGGTGTCCTTAATGTCGCCGTGAAGCAGAGACGCTGAACAGAATAATAATAATAACCAGAAATAAAGTTTATTATGATGCTGGATGAATGTTTACATGACAAACCTCTCACATAAACTGTTTCAATCAGCTCCTGCTCGACTTCTTCTTCTTCTTCTTCTTCTTCTTCTTCTTCTTCTTCTTCTCCTGTCGTTTAAATGACATTCTTTGAGTTTCACATTAGAAAAGTTTGATGGAAACAACAACATTTTTTTGTAATACAGTAAATTCACAGTAATTAGTTTACAGCAATGTACTGTGTTTCTACAGTATTACTGTAAAATAAAGTATTTCAATGTTAAATTGTAAATTTACAACGACAGAAAAACACAGTACTGTCGTGTGTTTTCACAGTAACAACAAAATTACGGTAAATCTTTTTTTTTGTTTTATTTTTAAACTTAGATGTGTAAAATGTCCTCACTTGATGTCAGGTGATAAATCTGAAAAGTTAGTTTTCACCTTTTGTGTAACGATATATTATTATTTCACACAAATAAAAATATTGATTACAGTGTGTTAATCAGTGTAAAGACGCGTCGAGCATGAATTGTTCTTTGTGTTTTTGTGGTTAACTGATTTGTTGTTTGGCCTTTGACCTCGTCTTTGTCCCCACACGGTGTCCGTCCTCTGCATTGTCTGCCTCTCTCTGTGTGTCTCTACGTAAAGCGCTGACCCGGCTCATGTCACCCATTTTTACCGCCGCTCACTTCAAAGCGGCGTCCCAGCGTGAGAACCGTGTCGGCTGACCGGTGGCGGATTTACGGCCCGCGGAGCTCGTTCCCAGGCCTGTCAGCCTCTAATCCTCCATTCAGCTGGAAGCGACGCCGGCTTCTTCTCTGGGAGGATTTAACGGGCGCTGCCGTGATTTCAGAGTGTAAATCAACTGAAGATGAAGGCAGAGGAGTGTGTGTGTGTGTGTGTGTGTGTGTGTGTGTGTGTGTGTGTGTGTGTGTGTGTGTGTGTGTGTGTGTGTGTGTGGTTAAGAGATATTATCTCCATGATATTTTAGTCATTAGTGATCCTGATAGTTCTTAATATCTTTCTTTGGTACTTCTTGTTGTCGGGTCAAACAGAAGTTTGTTTTCACCTTTTGGCTGAAAACAAACGCCGTAAAAGTGTCGTCAGCAGTGAGCTAACGGCTCCGAACCCGACGTTGGTAGGGATGGGAACTGATCAGATTTTTATGATTACGATTCCATTAACGATTCTGCTTAACGATTCGATTCCATTAACGATTCTGCTTAACGATTCGATTCCATTAACGATTCTGCTTAACGATTCGATTCTTTAACGATTCTGCTTAACGATTCGATTCTTTAACGATTCTGCTTAACGATTCGATTCTTTATCGATTCTGCTTAACGATTCGATTCTTTATCGATTCTGCTTAACGATTCGATTCTTTATCGATTCTGCTTAACGATTCGATTCTTTATCGATTCTGCTTAACGATTCGATTCTGTTTAACGATTCGATTCTTTATCGATTCTGCTTAACGATTCGATTCTTTATCGATTCTGCTTAACGATTCGATTCTGTTTAACGATTCGATTCTTTATCGATTCTGTTTAACGATTCGATTCTGCTTAACGATGCGATTCTGTTTATTGATTCGATTCTTTATCGATTCTGCTTAACGATTCGATTCTTTATCGATTCTGTTTAACGATTCGATTCTTTATCGATTCTGCTTAACGATTCGATTCTGCTTAACGATTCGATTCTTTATCGATTCTGCTTAACGATTCGATTCTTTATCGATTCTGTTTAACGATTCGATTCTTTATCGATTCTGCTTAACGATTCGATTCTGTTTAACGATTCGATTCTTTAACGATTCTGCTTAACGATTCGATTCTGTTTAACGATTCGATTCTGCTTAACGATGCGATTCTGTTTATTGATTCGATTCTTTATCGATTCTGCTTAACGATTCGATTCTTTATCGATTCTGCTTAACGATTCGATTCTGCTTAACGATTCGATTCTTTATCGATTCTGCTTAACGATTCGATTCTGCTTAACGATTCGATTCTTTATCGATTCTGCTTAACGATTCGATTCTTTATCGATTCTGTTTAACGATTCGATTCTTTATCGATTCTGCTTAACGATTCGATTCTGCTTAACGATTCGATTCTTTATCGATTCTGCTTAACGATTCGATTCTTTATCGATTCTGCTTAACGATTCGATTCTTTATCGATTCTGTTTAACGATTCGATTCTTTATCGATTCTCATTTGGGGGAAAAAAGGAGAACAAACAGTTTGATCAGCATCAACTTTGTTTAGTTAGAAGTATCATGACCTTACAAAACCAACAGCGAGGTCAGCAGAGGCCACAGCCTGGATAACAGTAACGATGTGTATCTACCTTCAGTAGTAACCGCAGAGGTCAGAGGTCACAGCCTGGATAACAGTAACAATGTGTATCTACCTTCAGTAGTAACCGCAGAGGTCAGAAGTCACAGCCTGGCTGCTGCTAGGTTGAGATTCATCTCCAGTCTGAAGTGTGTCAAAAACACGACATTAATTTAAAAAAATATTAAATGTTGTGTTTGCAAATGTTTCTGCATGTTGGTCGTGTTCCCTCCGGACGCTGTTATCTCCACTTTGCAATGATCGCAAGTCGCCCTGTTGACGTCTGTTTTGGTCAAACGCAGCCAAACTTTGGAGCGTCTGAACCGAGTGGCTGACGTTGTTTACTACTGATGCACTGCACGTGCGAAACTCACGTAAGTTACGTGGTGTAATTAGTCGTGCTTGCTGGAATCGAGCGTATGTGACTACTTGTGGAAGTTACGTGATGTAATTCGTGCTTTCTGGAATCGATAAGAGAATTGTTAACAGCTACGAACCCGACGTTAGCAGTGAGCTAACAGCTCAGACCTACTCTTCCCACAGTTTTAGTCGCACAAACAAAAAGCGACTGAAATGTTTCGGCGCCGTATTGAAAAAAAACGGAATAGCATCGTGTCTAAATGTTAGCGGCGAGCTAACAGCAAAAAGAGCGGGAAAATTTACGGATGGAATGTTCGGAGCTAGAGTCACGTGACCGAGGAAACCGAGGAAAATCTGTCTGAAGAATAATTTCAAACTGCTCTCACGGCCACAGATTTCCCTCGACAGACATGATTTTAACATCAGAGTGCTGCTCGCTGCTAGCTCTTTAAGTCACTCCAGAGAACATGTTTCTAACTTTAACCACGCAAATTTAATATGTCGACGTTCAGGACGATCTGAGGATGCTTAAAATCATCTCCGTTCATCGATGCGACCTACGGTTTGGAAATTGCGGTTGCTCGTTCGAAGTGTGCTTCAACTTTTGCAGTTTCGACTGACTGACTGTCTGTTTGTCGCTCTGCTCTGATTGGTCGGCCGGTTGCTGGGCGGGAAATCCCTCGCTAAAGTATCTAATTGCTAATTAGCTGTCTGCCCCTTTGTTTTATTTTTTTTATGCTAAGCTAATCACTACGCTTATAAAGTGTCGAACTCTACGATGTTAAAAATAAAAACACGTCAGCAGCTGAAGTCTGATGACAGCAGCACTTTTGTTACTTCGTCTTTATTTCTTTGTAAAAAGAGACACACGGTTTAAACAGAAAAAAAACACTTAGTGTGTTTACAATCATCATCGTGTTAATCTTCATCGCAGTCAGAGTCCGTGCTCGTTAGTCGGGTTAAACTTCAGTGAGTCATCTCAGGCAAACTGTGGTTCATCGTCTTCTGTCGTGTGGTCGCAGTTTAAATAAAGTTTGATGGTTTTATAAAGAGAAAGGGTTCAAACCAACGATGTGTCCGACTTCCTGTCTGTGGCTCCAAACCCATCACTTCCTACCGGAGACGTAAACCTTTAGAAACAAACTCACAAACCGAGGAAACACATTTGGTGGATTGAGCTTAAACTACAGTGACGTGTTTTAATGATGCGTTCATGTTGAAAAATCTTTATCAAAGTTAAACAAAGGGTAGTTTGTTCACGTGAAGTCGTCACACGTTAATGAAGAGGAGCGCTTGTTTTGTTAGTCAGAACGCTCCGACCTTGGTGCCCCACGGTCGGTACGGTTTACTGCTGCTGTGCGGAGTCTGGGAGGAGGAGGAGGAGGAGGAGATGGGAGGACTGGTGGTGAAAGAGGAAGGAGGGATGATGGGGAAACCTCCGTGCAGAGTGATGGGAAATGATGCTGAGAGGGAGAGGAGGGAGGCGGAGAGAGGAGTGGCAGCGCAGGGGAGGACGAGAGACGATGAGGAGGAGGAGGAAGGAGAGGAGGAGGTGGTGGAGTCTGCAAAGGAGGAGAAGGAGGCGCTGCGCTGGGTGGCTCCACCTCCTTCGGCGTCCGTAGTCAGTCCGTACGAGGCGGCCGGCATAGGGCGGAACGCGGCCGCGGTGGCGACGGCGGCGGCTGCAGCGGCGGCCCAGTGATGAGGGTGGAAGGGGTGAGGTAACGGGGGAGGCTGCTGCTGCTGGTGGGGGTGGTGCTGGTGGTGCTGGTGGTGCTGGTGGTGGGGGTGATGTGGAGAATGGGAGGTCATGGAGAGGGCGGCGGCGTCGCGTTGGGAGACGCAGGAGGTGAGGTGGGAGAGGAGGCGGGAGCGCAGCGGGTCGCTGGAATCCAAACCCTCCACAGAGCTCAGGTAACGGGAAACCTCCGTCACACACTCCCTGAAGCCCAGAGACAGGAAGTCCAGAGCCAGAGCGTGGGCGTCAAAGTAACCTGCAGAGAGACAGGCAGAGAGACAGACAGGCAGAGAGAGAGAGAGAGAGACAGGGAGAGAGAGAGAGACAGACAGAGAGGCAGACAGGCAGAGAGAGAGAGAGAGAGAGAGACAGACACAGGGAGAGAGAGAGAGACAGACAGAGAGGCAGGCAGAGAGAGAGAGAGAGAGAGAGAGACAGAGACAGAGAGACAGACAGACACAGGGAGAGACAGACACAGGGAGAGACAGACATGCAGAGAGAGAGAGGCAAAGAGAGAGACAGACAGGCAGAGAGAGAGACAGACAGAGAAAGAGAGACAGGCAGAGACAGAGAGACAGACACAGGGAGAGACAGACACAGGGAGAGAGAGACAGACACAGGGAGAGAGACAGACATGCAGAGAGAGAGAGAGGCAGACAGACAGACAGACAGGCAGGCAGAGAGACAGGCAGACGGACGGACGGACGGACGGACGGACAGACAGACAGACAGACAGACAGACAGACAGAGAGAGAGAGAGAGAGAGAGAGAGACAGACGGACAGACAGACAGAGAGAGAGACAGACGGACAGACAGACAGAGAGAGAGACGGACGGACAGACAGAGAGAGAGACAGATTTTATTTGTAGAGCCATATATAAAATGTCATGTCATCATCTCACAGTGAAAAAACATGGGACGCAATATAAAAATAAAACCTGTTAACATGAATAAATACTCCGATAAAACAAAATAAAAGCACATTATAATAAAATATAAACACACACTAACCAACAAAATAAATCAAAGTATAAGATTCAAATAATTAAACAGTTGAAATAAGAGCAGATTAAAAATAAAAGTCTGTTTTAATTTACAGCAAACTGTAACGTAGCCCTTCAAAAAGTCATACTAATAATAACAGTAACTTTACTGATACAGAGTTTACAAAGCGCTGACAGACAACATGAATATTTACGAACACGGTAAGAAGAAAAAGAAATACATAAATAAATGAATAAATATATAGTGTGTATTAAGTGTTTATTTTGGCTTCTGACAGCCTCTTTTTAAAGATTAAATTCATTTTTGTTGAACCAGTAAAACCTTTGATCGTCTCTTTACGGCCTCCGTTCACAAGAAGTTTATTCTTGTGACGTCTGACTTTAAGCCTTCGATCGAGGCAGCGGTGATCGACCGTAGCTCATTAGCTGTTTTGAAGCATCCGGTTTTATTAATTATTCAGTATAATAATTTATAGTTATTCACGATGAACTGATGTACGACAGAGGAACGCTTTGCAGAGAGAAATAAAAGAGCCAAATTGGTCCCGTTAGCGTCCGAGCTAACGTGCTAACGTGAGGTTACTGTTTTTGCCGGCGTCGTGCCAGAGCAGGAGCCGGGGGAAGCCGGCAAAGGAGAGCGTGAGCGAGCCAGAGTACAGCTGTCCATGTTTACCACGGTGGAAGTGATCACATGACCTCTCTGTGGCGATCAGCTGACTGTGTGTTACCCAAACAAACGGCCTGTGAACGCAGCACCTCCTCCCACCGCCGCCGGCTTCATGAAAGCCGACAGCGCTGCTCAGGGTCAAGTGGAGTTTTTATCCCTGCAGAGATTTTCCCATGGACTCACACTCACACACACACACACACACACACACTGCTGACATCACCGACAAACCAAAGTGACTTCAGAGAACTCGCCGCATCGCGTCTTGTGAGAACCTGCTGAGCCCGGTTCTGTCTGTATGTTCTGTTACCTTTCCCTCCGGTGGCCTGCAGAACCTTCAGATGGTCCACGGTCATCTGAAGAATCTCAGCCTTCTCCAGTTTAGCCGAACCCTGAAGAGAAAAACAAGTTACAGATGAAACCATGATGAAAAACACTGAAGATCTACTGAACGACTGATACAACACAATGAAGTCATAAATACATGATTTAAACACATAAATATAAATATAATAAATAACATAGCTAACGATCTACGGAAGTCATACATTTTATTTCCTCAACGAAGCGACTTCATTTTGTTTTCTCGAGATCTCAAATTAATTATTAAAGCTTCATTATCTTCAGATTTCCAGAAATTATCCCATTACTTCTTATTTATTATATTTGTTATTTCCACATGAACTCTCATCACGACACAATTTAATAATGATAATTTATCGTCTCCGTCATATGTACCGTAGCTCATTAGCTGTTTTGTAGCATCCAGTTTTATTTATTTATTCAGTATAATACTTTATATTTTATTCAGTATAATAATTTATATTTTATTCAGTATAATAATTTATATTTATTCAGTATAATAATTTATATTTTATTTAGTATAATAATTTATATTTATTCAGTACGACAAGAAATAAAAAACGTCTCCCTTAAGAAAACAGATTTGTCCCGTTAGCGTCCGAGCTAACGCGCTAACGTTACCTCGCCTCTCGTGAGCTGCGTGGATGAATCTTGCCGTCGGACCTTTAGGAACCAACAGAGCTCAACAGAACAGAGGCTGAGCAGCAGGAGTCAGTCACCTGGTTCTGTTTGGACCTCGGGACCTCGTGGCGTGACTCACCTGCTTCTCGAAGGCGGTGGGGACGAGCCTCCGTAACTCGGACAGACTGTTGTTGATTCTGTCTCTGCGTCTCTTCTCGATGATCTGACGGAGGAAACGATAAAAACATTTGAACGCGTCAGTCAGACGTGACGCCATCGTGATGGCGTGACGTCAGCGCTCTGACATCATCGATGACCTCACCCCTCTGCGCTTCTTCCTCGCCATCACTTGAGTGGTCGTGGTCGGCGAGCCACATCTGATGAAGGACGCCTTCACGTGCCTGAACACAAGGAGAGAAGTGAGTGAAATAAATTTGAGTTTGATTTAAAAGTTACCTGACAAAGAATAAAACGATGCAAAGATACAAACAGAAGAATTTAAACATGAAATTTAAAAAATGCTGTTTTACAGACAAATATTCAATTTCTGGATCGTTGATTTGCCCATAAATATATTTTTTAAATACCTTTATTTTGAATATTTCCATTTTAGATTTTTTTTTTATATTGAACTTAACACCTACGGAAGCCCCGAGCAGTCATATGTACATTTCCTCTTTTTTCTTGTCATTATTTTGAAATGACAAACATCGTTATCCCGAGATAACAGGATCATTCTCTCGAGTTTCCCAAGTTTATTAATTTGAGATCCTACAGAAAATAAAATTACATTGTTACTGACTGCTGGAGGCTTCCGTACATCAACACCTCAGAGACAAATATCATTTTTACTGCACTTCATTTATTATTATTTTGCCAACAAAAACTATATAAAACATGATGCATCAATAATAATAATAACAGAAACAACACTGACTTCAGTTTCTTTAGTATTTTATTTTTAAAAAGTTAAGTTTAAAGTTACGGAGACCCTGTTTCTTTTTGGGGCGTCGTTGAAAAGGATTGTGGGAAACGTAGGACATGTACGGAGTCAACAGGTAATTGATGTAATCGGATTACATTAAAAAAATGTGTCATTAGATTATAGTTACTTTGTCGAGAATTACTGGAAAATATGACGGTTTGATACATTTAATTAAACTGTAAATACTACTTTTGGGGTGTCGTTGAAAAGGATTGTGGGAAACGTAGGACATGTACAGAGTCAACAGGTAATTGATGTAATCGGATTACATTAAAAAAATGTGTCATTAGATTATAGTTACTTTGTCGAGGATTACTGGAAAATATGACGGTTTGATACATTTTATTAAACTGTAAATACTGAAAACACAAAATCAAAAAAATGAATTTGTGGAACTTTTTTTTTTAGCATAACGTGAAATATTTGTAATCTGATTACTTTCATTTACTGATTCCAAAAAGATCCCATGTAAGAGTGATAATTAAAACATTAAAAAACTTCTTTACTTTAATCTGAACGTGCAAACTCTGATGTGATTTCATTATTATAATTAAGTAAATTGATTTTTCAAATAAATAACATTTGAACAGTTTTATGTTCTTTAACCTTTTTTTCTGGACACTTTGTAAACGTGACAGCAAATTGTATAACTGATTCAGAATTATAAAGGTCACATAATTCACATGAAGTCATAAACAAATTAATAAATTAAATTATTAAATTGAAATTATTTGTGAACTCAGATAAACTAAAGTCTAAAGAACTTTTATTATTTTGTAAGCTTTAACACCACGTGTTGGAAGTTATATTTTATATAATAATACACATTATTATATAAAGTTTTTATAAGCCCGGTTCCTTCCACACTCACCCCGGATAAATGCTCTCACTGCCCACATCGATGGTCTCATCCTCCACGTCACTTTCTGCCGAGCTGCTGTCCTCACACGGCCGCTTCATGGTGCACGGACGGCGGGCAGAGCTGTCCGTCTCCACCCGGGGAGGAGGTGTGGAGGTCTGGTAAAAGTTTCTCACCTCCTCTGAACACAAATAAACTTTTTTAGTACTTTCGGTTTAGTCTGTTTAATGCAGAAAGTTTCTGATCCGAGGAGACATGATGCAAAACTTTTTCTGTGTTTAAAGTTCATAAAGCTCCAGGAATTCTTCTTCTCCAGCGGTGCGTGTCCGGTAAATAGTCCGGGGCAGGTGGCTCGTGTGTCGGGCTGCAGACTGGACTGGTGACCGGTGTGCTCCTCCTCCAACACCACCACCACCACCTCCTCCTCCACTGGAGCTTTCCCACGGAGTCTGGAAGCCACACACACACACACACACACACGCACTCACACGTGCACGCGCACAGTGGACCCGCCCACGTGCACTCAAACACAACTTTGAGAAGATGGAAGATTTGTGCAGCAGTCTCTGCAGGGCTGGACCTCCTGATAATACCGCCTGTCTGCTGCTTCAGACGGTGTGTGTGTGTGTGTGTGTGTGTGTGTGTGTGTGTGTGTGTGTGTGTGTGTGTGTGTGCGTGGGTGTGTGTGTTTGTGTTAGTGTGTGTGTGTGGGAATGAGGCCACTTCTGACAGTCAGAAAATAGTCAGTATATAAGGCCACAGGCTACTTAGCTTAGCTAGAACTCCACTAATAGAGTCTAAGCTAATTAGAAGCTACCTAGCTAGCAGGTCACTAGCTACGACACAAAACAGAAACTGTTAGCAAAATGCTAATGTTAGCAAAATGCTAATGTTAGCAAAGTGCTACCTGCATCAGACAGCAGTAGTTAAAATTATATATTATATAATATATGTTATGATGATAGCTAATGGTATATATATATATATATATATATATATATATATATATATATATATATATATATATATATATATAACATGAGCTAATGTTAGTTTACATAAAACAATGGTAGCTTTGCATTCAAGCCAAATAAGATGGCTAATGTTAGCAGTTAGCTTCATTAGCTGAAGGCAGATTCAGTTAACAGCAGTTAATTAATTATATGTTATATGATAAATAATATAAGTTAGCTAATGTTATGATATGTTAGCTTACATTAAACAATGGTAGCTTTGCATTCTGCTAATGTTAGCTTCATTAGCTAAAGGCAGATTAAGTTAGCAGCAGTTAATTAGCAGTTAGCTGCTTTAGGCTAAAGCTAAATGCAAAATGCTACCTGCATCAGACAGCAGTAGTTACAAATTATATATTATATAATAAATAATATAAGTTAGCTAATGTTATGATATGTTAGCTTACATAAAACAATGGTAGCTTTGCATTCAAGCCAAATAAGATGGCTAATGTGAGCAGTTAGCTTCATTAGCTGAAGGCAGATTCAGTTAGCAGCAGTTAATTAGCAGTTAGCTGCTTTAGGCTAAAGCCATCCGTCCACCAGGGCGACATTAAAGAAGTCAAACTTGTTAACGTTGGCTTAATGTATACGTAATACGTAATAATGACTCAGCAATGTTAGCGTGCTAACATGTCAGCATTCTGTCATTAGCTCAGTGGAGTCTGAAGAAACAGACAAAAATAGAAAAAGAGAATGTGTGTGTGTGTGTGTGTGTGTGTGTGTGTGTGTGTGTGTGTGTGTGTGTCAGTGTCAGACGTTCCCACACTGAAACCCAATCATCGTGTGAGAGAGGTCAGACACACACACACACACACACACACACACACACACATATTTAAGCGGCTGTCTTTTCACACCTGCTAATCTTTTTTGCTACACAACAAGAGAGAGTAGTAAAATTATAACAGACACACACACACACACACACACACGTTCTCTCTCATTGGCTGAACTCGTCTCACTAACAGTCCGTCTTTATAAGACCGAGCTAACCACAGTTAGCGGCTCACTGCTTATCGATCTTTCCATCAAGTATTAGTAGCTAATGTTAGCATTGAGCTAATATGGAGGAAAAAAAACTAATGTGATTACCTAATAGCTTTACATCCAAGCTAACTAAAATGGCTAATGTTAGCAGTTAGCTGCATTAGCTATATCTCAAAACTAGTAAAATCTACAACATTAGCTTATATTAGCAGTTAGCTATGTTAGCAGTTAGCTACTTTAGCACTAGCTCCAAACCAACTGGATCCTCAGTGATAGCTTTGTTATATTAGCTTTAGCTCTATTGCTGCTTATCAACTTCTGTAAATCATGCAGTACTGTCACGTTATTCCCCGTTTGTCCCTGTGCTCCAACCCGGTCCGGTCCAGCTGCTGAGCCCAGTTCTTTTAGCATGCTAAGGGCAGATTCAACTAGCAGCAGCTAATTAGCGGTTAGCTGCTTTAGCAAGTTAGTTAGACTACAGCTATCTCTCCATCAGGACAACGTTAAAGAAGTCAAACTTAAACATCTGATTTAACTAAAATATAATGTTACGGACACATTAACGTTAAACATGAACATTAAACATAATGTTACAGACACGTTAACGTTAATTAGCGGCTAGCTGCTTTAGTAAGTTGGTTAAACTACAGCTATCTGTCCATCAGGACGACGTTAAAGAAGTCAAACTCTGATTTAACATGAACACTTAAAGTACAGCTTAAGCTGCTGCCAACAGAGTGTGTGTGTGTGTGTGTGTGTGTGTGTGTGTGTGTGTGTGTGTGTGTGTGTGTGTGTTGATGGAGGTTTATTGGTGTCAGGGGTCGTGGAGGACAAGCAGGTCCATCCTATGGCAGGAAACGCTGAGTGTGTCGAGGGAGGCATATCTGTGTGAGTGTGAGGAGGTTAATATCTGAGGGAACGCCGGGTCGGAGCGCCGAACCGTTACTCGGAAATCCTTCTGGAACAAGGGAACATGAGCGTGTGTGTGTGTGTGTGTGTGTGTGTGTGTGTGTTTGGAGAGAGAGAATGGGAGGAAGTGGTGTATTATTCTCAGTTAGACGGAGCTCGCAGCCCGTCCGTCGCTACGACGCCTCAGACCTCACACCGCTCGAGCCCTCGTTCCCACAGGACGTCCAACACACACACACAGGTTTAAAGTGTTGCTCTTGAGTGTAAAAGGACAAGCTCGAAGTCTAAAACCGTCCAATCAGACGAGAGCACACCTGAACAACTGTACCTGAACTCTGTGACTGGTGTTTACAGTAGCCCAAAGCGATACATCGCGGCTAACGCTGTGAGCTAGCTGGTTTAGCTCCTGCTGAGTCACTTCAGTTAGCTACACGGCTAACCAAGCTAACCACAGTTAGCAATTCGCTACTTAGCAATCTTTACACCAAGTCACGTAGCCGCTGTTAGCAGCGAGCTAACCACAGTTAGCAATTCGCTACTTAGAAATCTTTACACCAAGTCATGTAGCCGCTGTTAGCAGCGAGCTAACTCGGAGGAAAAAACGTGTGATGTCATCTATTAACATGCTAACGGCAGCTGGGCTAACGCAATCTGTCCATCAGGACGACATTAAAGAAGTCAGAGCTGTCTGGCACCGAATCAACAACAATAATAATGTGTGTGTGTGTCCTTTAATTCACTCCCACACACTGCATGAATGTGTGTTGTTTGAGGACATAATGGTGTATTGTTGATGGAGGAAACCTGCAGACACGTCCTCGGGGAGCGTCGTACTACCAACCTGCAGGTGCAGCGCTACTCCACTTCCTTCCTGTCACCTGACCCGCGCTTTCCATCAGGACACGGTGTGATTAATGTGTGAGTGTGAAACGCCGGAATGAAAGTTAAATATAATGTTACGGACACGTTGACGTTAAACATGAAAGTTAAACATAATGTTATGGACACGTTAACGTTAAACATGAAAGTTAAACATAATGTTACGGACACGTGAACGGTAAACATGAAAGTTAAATATAATGTTATGGACACGTGAACGTTAAACATTAAAGTTAAATATAATGTTACGGACACGTTAACGTTAAACATTAAAGTTAAATATAATGTTACGGACACGTTAACGTTAAACATTAAAGTTAAATATAATGTTACGGACATGGTAACGTTAAACAATAAAGTTAAATATAATGTTACGGACATGGTAACGTTAAACAATAAAGTTAAATATAATGTTTCAGACACGTTAACGTTAAACATTAAAGTTAAATATAATGTTTCAGACACGTTAACGTTAAACATTCAAATTAAATATAATGTTACGGACACGTTAACGTTAAACATTAAAGTTAAATATAATGTTACGGACACGGTAACGGTAAACATTAAAGTTAAACATAATGTTACGGACACGTTAACGTTAAACATTCAAATTAAATATAATGTTACGGACATGGTAACGGTAAACATTAAAGTTAAACATAATGTTACGGACACGTGAACGTTCAACATTAAAGTTAAATATAATGTTTCAGACACGGTTAACGTTAAACATTAAAGTTAAACATAATGTTACGGACACGTTAACGTTAAACATTAAAGTTAAATATAATGTTACGGACACGTGAACGTTCAACATTAAAGTTAAACATAATGTTTCAGACACGTTAACGTTAAACATTAAAGTTAAACATAATGTTATGGACACGTGAACGTTCAACATTAAAGTTAAATATAATGTTTCAGACACGTTAACGTTAAACACTAAAGTTAAACATAATGTTACGGACACGTGAACGTTCAACATTAAAGTTAAATATAATGTTTCAGACACGTTAATGTTAAACATTAAAGTTAAACATAATGTTACGGACACGTTAACGTTAAACATTAAAGTTAAACATAATGTTACGGACATGGTAACGTTAAACATTAAAGTTAAATATAATGTTTCAGACACGGTAACGTTAAACATTAAAGTTAAAGTAAAGTTACGGACACGTTAATGTTAAACATGACAGGCGCTGTTTGGACAGCGTTATCGTCAGACGTGTGGAGAGTCTGTCAGCGCTCACTTGACCTCTGACCACTGATAAAGCTGAAGACAGAGACACTGTCAAGAACAATCATTCAATACAGGATCACAGACTGTCTAAAACCTGGACGTGGTCTCTGTGACGTCCCCGCAGACTGTCCAAAACCTGGACATAGTCTCTGTGACGTCCCCACAGACTGTCTAAAACCTGGACGTGGTCTCTGTGACGTCCCCGCAGACTGTCTAAAACCTGGACGTAGTCTCCATGACGTCCCCGCAGAATGTCTAAAAACTGGACGTAGTCTCTGTGACGTCCCCGCAGACTGTCTAAAACCTGGGCTAGTCTCTGAGACGTCCCCGCAGATTGTCTAAAACCTGGACGTAGTCTCTGAGACATCCCTGCAGACTGTCTAAAACCTGGACATAGTCTCTGTGACGCCCCGCAGACTGTCTAAAACCTGGACGTGGTCTCTGTGACGTCCCCACAGACTGTCTAAAACCTGGGCTAGTCTCTGAGACGTCCCCGCAGACTGTCAAAACCTGGGCTAGTCTCTGAGACGTCCCCGCAGACTGTCTAAAACCTGGACGTAGTCTCTGAGACATCCTGCAGACTGTCTAAAACCTGGACGTAGTCTCTGAGACGTCCCCGCAGACTGCCTAAAACCTGACGTAGTCTCTGTGACGTCCCCGCAGACTGTCTAAAACCTGGACGTAGTCTCTGTGACGTCCCCGCAGACTGTCTAAAACCTGGACGTAGTCTCCATGACGTCCCCGCAGAATGTCTAAAAACTGGACGTAGTCTCTGTGACGTCCCCGCAGACTGTCTAAAACCTGGGCTAGTCTCTGAGACGTCCCCGCAGATTGTCTAAAACCTGGACGTAGTCTCTGAGACATCCCTGCAGACTGTCTAAAACCTGGACATAGTCTCTGTGACGTCCCCGCAGACTGTCTAAAACCTGGACGTGGTCTCTGTGACGTCCCCACAGACTGTCTAAAACCTGGGCTAGTCTCTGAGACGTCCCCGCAGACTGTCTAAAACCTGGGCTAGTCTCTGAGACGTCCCCGCAGACTGTCTAAAACCTGGACGTAGTCTCTGAGACATCCCTGCAGACTGTCTAAAACCTGGACGTAGTCTCTGAGACGTCCCCGCAGACTGCCTAAAACCTGACGTAGTCTCTGTGACGTCCCCGCAGACTGTCTAAAACCTGGACGTAGTCTCTGTGACGTCCCCGCAGACTGTCTAAAACCTGGACGTAGTCTCTGTGACGTCCCCGCAGACTGTCTAAAACCTGGACGTAGTCTCTGTGACGTCCCCGCAGACTGTCTAAAACCTGAAGTAGTCTCTGTGACGTCCCCGCAGACTGTCTAAAACCTGAACGTAGTCTCTGTGACGTCCCCGCAGACTGTCTAAAACCTGGACGTAGTCTCTGTGACGTCCCCGCAGACTGTCTAAAACCTGACGTAGTCTCCGTGAGTTTAACGGCCAAGAAGAGTTTTCTGAATGTTACACAAAGAACCTTTAAGAAACCCTTTATTCTATCAGAGGAGGAGAGGTCTGAACCTCTAATCTACAAACACGTCAACACACTCGACAGCGTACGGGAACCCTCAGGACTGAGTGTGTGTGTGGTGTTCAGGTGTGATTGGAGGTGTTGTTGATGATGACAGGTATGTTCCACACTCTGACTTTAACTTTCTCACACACACACACACACACACACACACACACACACACACACACACACCTTATCTCTCTTGACCAGAGTCGTCTTCTGGTTTCAGTCTATCAGCCGACGCCCCGTCTGCAAATTCACACAGATGAAACCGATGTTAGGGCACACACACTCACAGACACACACACACACACACACACACACACACACACACACACACACACACTTCACAGACACACTCACACTCACAGACACACTCACAGACACACTCACAGACACACACACACACTCACAGAACACACACACACACTCACAGACACACACACACACACACACACACACATTCACAGACACACTCACACACTCACAGACACACTCACAGACACACACACACTCACAGACACCACACACATTCACAGACACACTCACGACACACACACACACTCACAGACACACACACAGACACACACACACACACTCACGGACACACACAGTCACACACACTCACACACTCACAGACACACTTACAGACACACACACACACTCACAGACACACACACACACTCACAGACACACACACACACTCACAGACACTCACAGACACACACACTCACAGACACACACACTCACAGACACACTCACACATTCACAGACACACTCACACACTCACAGACACACACACTCACAGACACACACACTCACAGACACACACACTCACAGACACACACACACAGTCACACACACTCACACACTCACAGACACACTTACAGACACACACACACACACACTCACAGACACTCACAGACACACACACACACTCACAGACACTCACAGACACACACACTCACAGACACACTCACACATTCACAGACACACTCACAGACACACTCACACATTCACAGACACACTCACACACTCACAGACACACTCACACATTCACAGACACACTCACACACTCACAGACACACACTTCACAGACACACACACTCACAGACACAACCTTCACAGACACTCACACACACACACACTCACAACACACACACTCAGTGTTCTGGTTTTAACGTTGACGGACACAAACAGGAAACAAACGTGTTAAATTTGATGTTGTGTTTGAGCCGACCTCTGAAACAACATCACTGTTTCCTGCTGGGTCATGATCTCTACTGACCACACACTGTTTGTCAGCGTGCTCGTTAGGACGACGTACAAAGTGCAGCTGGTGAACGTGAAGGTTTGAAGCAAAGTTGGTCAGTTGGGTTGATCCTCTGGGAACCATGAATGTCTGAATCTAATGTTTGAGATATGTCAGTCTGGACCACAGTGGACCGGAGCCGAGCTGCTGACGTAGCTGAACATCTTTAAATGTTTCCATCCAAACATCGCCGTGGTTCGTTTGTATGTGACGAACAACCCGGGACTTGAACCCGCGAGGTGTTCATCACGTTCACCACCCGTCATTGAAGAGCTGACGGTCGCTGTTAGCTCCTCTCAGACGTCCTGTTCAGCATTAGGAGGCTTTACCACGTCAGGCCAACAACACACACACACACACACACACACACATTCCTGCTGCTGCATGCATAGAAACACACACACACACACAGACGTGAACCTATGTCAGATTAATTCTGTCATAATTAATTATAAAGTTACCACCACCTGCTGATCTGTACCTCATTAATACAGGTGTGTGTCTCATTAATACAGGTGTGTGTGTCTCGTTAATACAGGTGTGTGTGTCTCGTTAATACAGGTGTGTGTCTCGTTAATACAGGTGTGTGTCTCGTTAATACAGGTGTGTGTGCCTCGTTAATACAGGTGTGTGTCTCGTTAATACAGGTGTGTGTGTCTCGTTAATACAGGTGTGTGTGTCTCGTTAATACAGGTGTGTGTCTCGTTAATACAGGTGTGTGTGTCTCGTTAATACAGGTGTGTGTCTCGTTAATACAGGTGTGTTTGTCTCGTTAATACAGGTGTGTGTGTCTCGTTAATACAGGTGTGTGTGTGTGTCTCGTTAATACAGGTGTGTGTGTCTCGTTAATACAGGTGTGTGTGCCTCGTTAATACAGGTGTGTGTATCGTTAATACAGGTGTGTGTCTCGTTAATACAGGTGTGTGCCTCGTTAATACAGGTGTGTGTCTCGTTAATACAGGTGTGTGTGCCTCGTTAATACAGGTGTGTGTATCGTTAATACAGGTGTGTGTCTCGTTAATACAGGTGTGTGTCTCGTTAATACAGGTGTGTGTATCGTTAATACAGGTGTGTGTATCGTTAATACAGGTGTGTGTGCCTCGTTAATACAGGTGTGTGTGTCTCGTTAACACAGGTGTGTCTCTCGTTAATACAGGTGTGTGTGTCTCTTTAATACAGGTGTGTGTGTGTCTCGTTATACAGGTGTGTGTGTTCGTTAATACAGGTGTGTGTATCGTTAATACAGGTGTGTGTGTCTCGTTAATACAGGTGTGTGTTATCGTTATACAGGGTGTGTGTATCGTTAATACAGGTGGTGTGTCTCGTTAATACAGGTGTGTGTCTCGTTAATACAGGTTGGTGTCTCGTTATATACAGGTGTGTGTGTCCGTTAATACAGGTGTGTGTGTCGTTAATACAGGTGTGTGTGTCTCGTTAATACAGGTGTGTGTATCGTTAATACAGGTGTGTGTGTCTCGTTAATACAGGTGTGTGTGTCTCGTAATACATGTGTGTCTCGTTTCACAGGTGTGTGTATCGTTAATACAGGTGTGTGTGTCTCGTTAATACAGGTGTGTGTATCGTTAATACAGGTGGTGTGTCTCGTTAATACAGGTGTTTATCTCGGTAATACAGGTGTGTGTGCTCGTTAATACAGGTGTGTGTATCGTTATACAGGTGTTGTCTCGTTAATACAGGTGTGTGTGTCGCGTTAATACAGGTGTTGTGGTGTCTCGTTAATACAGGTGTGTGTCTCGTTAATACAGGTGTGTGTGCCTCGTTTAACAGGTGTGTGTGCCCGTTAATACAGTGTGTGTGTCTCTTAATACAGGTGTGGTGTGCCTCGTTAATACAGTTTGTGTGTGTCTCGTTAATACAGGTTTGGGTGTCTCGTTAATACAGGTGTGTGTGGTCTCGTTAATACAGGTGTGTGTCTCGTTAATACAGGTGTGTGTGTCTCGTTAATACAGGTGTGTGTGTCTTGTTAATACAGGTGTGTGTCTCGTTAATACAGGTGTGTGTGTGTCTCGTTAATACAGGTGTGTGTGTGTCTCGTTAATACAGGTGTGTGTGCCTCGTTAATACAGGTGTGTGTATCGTTAATACAGGTGTGTGTGTCTCGTTAATACAGGTGTGTGTGCCTCGTTAATACAGGTGTGTGTGCTCGTTAATACAGGTGTGTGTGTCTCGTTAATACAGTGTGTGTGTCTCGTTAATACAGTGTGTGTTGTCTCGTTAATACAGGTGTGGGTGCCTCGTTAATACAGGTGTGTGTGTGTGTCTCGTTAATACAGATGTGTGTGTCTCGTTAATACAGGTGTGTGTGTGTCTCGTTAATACAGGTGTGTGTGTCTCATTAATACAGGTGTGTGTGCCTCGTTAATACAGGTGTGTGTATCGTTAATACAGGTGTGTGTATCGTTAATAAAGGTGTGTGTATCGTTAATACAGGTGCGTGTGCCTCGTTAATACAGGTGTGTGTATCGTTAATACAGGTGCGTGTGCCTCGTTAATACAGGTGTGTGTGCCTCGTTAATACAGGTGTGTGTGTCTCGTTAATACAGATGTGTGTGCCTCGTTAATACAGGTGCGTGTGCCTCGTTAATACAGGTGTGTGTATCGTTAATACAGGTGCGTGTGCCTCGTTAATACAGGTGTGTGTGCCTCGTTAATACAGGTGTGTGTGTCTCGTTAATACAGGTGTGTGTGCCTCGTTAATACAGGTGTGTGTATCGTTAATACAGGTGTGTGTGCCTCGTTAATACAGGTGTGTGTGTCGTTAATACAGGTGTGTGTCCTCGTTAATACAGGTGTTGTGTCTCGGTTAATACATGTGTTGTGTCTCGTTAATACAGGTGTGTGTGTTCGTTAATACAGGTGTGTGTACCTCGTTTAGTGTTCAAACTGTTCAGCGAGCTCAGAGAAAATGTTTTCACACAGACTAGAGGTGGACTGATGTGGACTGATGTGGACTGATGTGGACTGAAAGAGGAAATTCGTTAGATAAAAACATGTGTGTTCATTTGATCACATCCCTCTCTGTCAACACATTTGGACTTTTGGACTTTAACTGTGGAGTTAGTGAAATGTTTGGATCATCCTCCATCAGCCGTGCAGGTGAGGCTGATACGGAGCGAGCTTCAACATAAATGTGACGTCCTCCATGTTAGTCTACCTGACGTGTGGATGTCATGAACGCAGCCTGTTGCTGGGTAACGATGCTGCGTTCTTTCGCCGCCAACGCTGCGACCCTCCTCGAAAATGAAGGCGTTTTGTCGCTGTCGTCCAGTCGTCAGTTGATTTCAGCTGCAGACCTCGGATCAGCGCCGGCAGCCTCCCCTGGTTCTGCTGCCTGCCTCCTCTTCAGGAACGTGACCCAGCTCGGCGGCCTCCCGACCCCACACGTTCCTCCGATGGGAAGTGTGTGTGTTGAGTGTGTGTGTTTGTGTGTGTTGTTGACATTTGAACAGAGAAATGGGTGTGGGAAAGACCTGCTCGCCCAGCTCGACACACCTCTCACACACGGTCAGCTGATATCCAACTCCCCAACTCTCCCAGCACTTATATCTGTATGTGAGCGTCCGCTGGGAAAGTCCCGCCAGGAACATTTCAACGTGACCGCAGAGACATAACTAAGACTGTCTTAATAGTCTCTGTGACGACGGTCTAAAACCAGGAGGTAGTCTCTGTGACGTCCCCGCAGACTGTCTAAAACCAGGACGTAGTCTCTGTGACGTCCCCGCAGACTGTCTAAAACCTGGACGTAGTCTCTGTGACGTCCCCGCAGACTGTCTAAACCTGGACGTAGTCTCCGAGACGTCCCCGCAGACTGTCTAAACCTGGACGTAGTCTCTGTGACGTCCCCGCAGACTGTCTAAAACCTGGACGTAGTTCTCCGTCGTCCCCAGACTGTCTAAAACCTGGACGTAGTCTCTGTGACGTCCCCGCAGACTGTCTAAAACCTGGACGTAGTCTCCGTGACGTCCCCGCAGACTGTCTAAAACCTGGACGTAGTCTCTGTGACGTCCCCGCAGACTGTCTAAAACCTGGACGTAGTCTCTGTGACGTCCCCGCAGACTGTCTAAAACCTGGACGTAGTCTCTGTGACGTCCCCGCAGACTGTCTAAAACCTGGACGTAGTCTCTGTGACCTCCCCGCAGACTGTCTAAAACCTGGACGTAGTCTCCGTGACGTCCCCGCAGACTGTCTAAAACCTGGACGTAGTCTCTGTGACCTCCCTGCAGACTGTCTAAAACCTGGAAGTCGTCTCTGTGACGTCCCCACAGACTGTCTAAAACCTGGACGTAGTCTCTGTGACGTCCCCGCAGACTGTCTAAAACCTGGACGTAGTCTCTGTGACGTCCCCGCAGACTGTCAAAAACCTGGACGTAGTCTCTGTGACCTCCCCGCAGACTGTCTAAAACCTGGACGTAGTCTCTGTGACGTCCTTGCAGACTGTCTAAAACCTGGACGTCGTCTCTGTGACGTCCCCGCAGACTGTCTAAAACCTGGACGTAGTCTCCGCGATGTCCCCGCAGACTGTCTAAAACCTGGACGTAGTCTCCGCGATGTCCCCGCAGACTGTCTAAAACCTGGACGTAGTCTCCGTGACGTCCCCGCAGACTGTCTAAAACCTGGACGTAGTCTCTGTGACGTCCCCGCAGACTGTCTAAAACCTGGACGTAGTCTCCGTGACGTCCCCGCAGACTGTCTAAAACCTGGACGTAGTCTCTGTGACGTCCCCGCAGACTGTCTAAAACCTGGACGTAGTCTCTGTGACGTCCCCGCAGACTGTCTAAAACCTGGACGTAGTCTCTGTGACGTCCCCCAGACTGTCTAAAACCTGGACGTAGTCTCTTGACGTCCCCACAGACTGTCTAAAACCTGGACGTAGTCTCTGTGACGTCCCCGCAGACTGTCTAAAACCTGGACGTAGTCTCTGTGACGTCCTTGCAGACTGTCTAAAACTGGACGTAGTCTCTGTGACGTCCCGCAGACTGTCTAAAACCTGGACGTAGTCTCTGTGACGTCCTTCAGACTGTCTAAAACCAGGACGTAGTCTCTGTGACGTCCTTGCAGACTGTCTAAAACCTGGACGTCGTCTCTGTGACGTCCCCGCAGACTGTCTAAAACCTGGACGTAGTCTCCGTGACGTCCCCGCAGACTGTCTAAAACCTGGACGTAGTCTCCGTGACGTCCCCGCAGACTGTCTAAAACCTGGACGTCGTCTCCGTGACGTCCCCGCAGACTGTCTAAAACCTGGACGTAGTCTCTGTGACGTCCCCGCAGACTGTCTAAAACCTGGACGTCGTCTCCGCGATGTCCCCGCAGACTGTCTAAAACCTGGACGTCGTCTCTGTGACGTCCCCGCAGACTGTCTAAAACCTGGATGTAGTCTCTGTGACGTCCCCGCAGACTGTCTAAAACCTGGACGTAGTCTCTGTGACGTCCCCGCAGACTGATCTTCGTCTTCGTCTTGATTTTTGTAATAAACAAGGAACCAAAGACAGAAACACAGTTCATACGGGTTGCTTGGTCTTTAACCGGCCTCTGTCGAGCTGAAAATCAGAGGAACTTTGAGTTTTAATGTCACTTCAGCTTTGAGCCTTCAGTTTTTGGTTTGAATCAAACGAGTCTTTGAGCTGCCGTGAGATACATGAATAGAAAAACTGGACTTTAAGACACAAACAGCAGAAAAGTCCCGTTTCTCTGCCCTCCCATCGGTTTCTATAAATGCGGAGCACGAGAAGAGCTTTGATGGCGTTCGACACTTGTGGAGAGAATGAAGGGGATTTCTTTTCGTCCTTTAAGTGAATTAACATCTTGACCGATGAAAGAAAGGAAGGAAGACGGAGAGGACGGCAGGAGGAGAGGGCAGTGGATGAAGAGAGAAAAGGATAATTGTGTGTTTCTGCAGTGAAAGACTGTTATTCTTTGGTGCTGCTGAGAGGCGGCCATTGTTGAGCTCAGTTTAAGCAGTGGGACCGGTCATCTGAGATCACACATCCTGATAGTCGCCCTCGGACCCGATCTTCTCGCAAGCTGCCGGAGGAGGCTTACCCAAGATTATCTGTGCGATGCAACACGGAACAAACACGAGTCCACGCTCAACCGCAGAGCCGAGTTTGTTCACGTCCATGTCGGCGTGATGCACCTCAGAGATAACGTGTCAGTGTTCTTACAACTGTTGGTTCCACGTCGATCCGCGTAGGCTGTAGTTCCTCTCTTTTAATGTGGCGTTGAAGTCAGGTGACGTCACATAAAGAGCGAGAACGTCGAGGAAGCTGTTACTAAAACTTTATTTTGAAAGTTTAACCCGACGTTAAACACCAATTGTTGTGATTTTTTATAACGGCTGACGTAGCAACAGGACGACAAGAATCCAACATATTTCATCTTTACATCTTCAGACCTTCAAAGAACAAACAAGCTGGACAAACTTCAGGTTATTTCGGGGCCACGTGTTCAGAGTATTCTCCTGTTTGCAGACGACACTGTGATGTCACCTGAGTGTGAAGACGCCAATGACGATAATGAAGTTATAAGAAACAATGCTCTTCACGTGTCCAAAGACTAAACTGATCTGTCGAGCCAAATAAAAAGTCTGATCCTCCGTTTGTCAACACTTCTTCTTCAACGTCTTCTTGTCCTGCTGAGCTCCATGTGTAGATATGAAAAGGTTGATTCTCAGCTAATAAAATTCATTTTTCAATGTGATTATATATCACCGAAAAACACGTTAACCTCAGGACTCGTTCAGGAGTTGTTGGTCGTGCTGACTTCTTCTGATGAACGTGCAGATAAATGTCAGTTCATGTCGACGTGTTGAGGCTGTAAACACCTCGACTGAGACCGAACAAGGAGTTTAAAAAACGCTCTGTGCTGCATGAATTTATTCTTCTTTCAACATATTTCACGTCTCAGAGAGCCTGAACCTTTTTAAAGAATACAAAGTCGGATCATCCTGCGTCTGGTCTCCGTTCATTCATCGGGCTGAAAGTAACTAAAGACGGAAACTTTCGACGAAAAGTCAAAACTCAGCTGAAAGTATTTGTTAACGTTGCGTTCAGGTGTTTGTGGGACGATGGGAAAAATGCCCTACTCGATGTGTACATGCCCCCTCCCCCTCCCGTCCCTGTTCCCATGGTTTCCCAGGCCGGCTCTCCCAGGGCGTTTGACCCGACTTCATGCCCCTCTCTGCCCTCTTTCTGCCCCTCACGGTGCTTCCTGCCCCCTGCTGCAGCGACACAGGCGCTTATTGTAGCAGAGCCTACGCCTGTCACTGCCCATCGCACGCACACACACACACACACACACACACACACACACACACACACGCACACAGTGAATCAGTTAATTTCACTCATTAGATCTTTAGTGTGCTGCATTCAAAGACTAAAAACACAGTGCGTGATTTACAGTTTATTCACAGAAGAACATGTGTGTGTGTGTGTGTGTGTATTACGGCTTTTATTTTGAAAATTATACAAAATAAAAGTAAAATGATGCGTTCAGGTCAGATATTAAATAATGTATAGATGTATTTGACATATAAAACATGATGCATTGTTATCATGTAATGTAATCGAGTACTTAGATTACATTACATCAGGGTGTGTGTGTGTGTGTGTGTGTGTGTGTTGTGGTGTGTTGTGTGTGTGTGTGTGTGTGTGTGTGCGTGCTGTGGTGGGAAACACAGCGGTGTTCCTGATCTTGATCATGTTGATCATGGGTGGAGGAGTCGAACCGTATCAGTGTGTTGTTGTGCGTGTGTGCGTGTGTGTGTGTGTGTGTGGGTTGTGTTGTGTGTGTGTGGTGTGTGTATCGTCGTGGCGATCACTTTCAACAACAGAGGGAAGTGTTTCAGAGCAGAGGCCATTGTATCTGTAATGTGTGTGTGTGTGGTGTGTGGGCAAATGGAAGAGAGAAGAGCTTGAATGCATCGTGTTACGTTCACTTCACTGTAAATCAGAGAGACAGTGACATGTGTTCATGTCTGATCATCGTCTGCGGCGACGTCACAGAGACTACGTCCAGGTTTTAGACAGTCTGCGGCGACGTCACAGAGACTACGTCCAGGTTTTAGACAGTTTGTGGGGATGTCACAGAGACTACGTCCAGGTTTTAGACAGTCTGCGGAGACGTCACAGAGACTACGTCCAGGTTTTAGACAGTCTGCGGAGACGTCACAGAGACTACGTCCAGGTTTTAGACAGTCTGCGGGGATGTCACAGAGACTACGTCCAGGTTTTAGACAGTCTGCGGGGACGTCACAGAGACTACGTCCAGGTTTTAGACAGTCTGCGGGGACGTCACAGAGACTACGTCCAGGTTTTAGACAGTCTGCGGGGACGTCACAGAGACTACGTCCAGGTTTTAGACAGTCTGCAGGGACGTCACGGAGACTAGGTCCAGGTTTTAGACAGTCTGCAAGGACGTCACGGAGACTAGGTCCAGGTTTTAGACAGTCTGCGGGGACGTCACAGAGACTACGTCCAGGTTTTAGACAGTCTGCAGGGACGTCACAGAGACTACGTCCAGGTCTTAGACAGTCTGCAGGGACATCACAGAGACTAGGTCCAGGTCTTAGACAGTCTGTGGTTCTGGTTCTAAGTGTAGAACCTTTAAACGGTCTGGTGGTCCCTGTACAGAACATATAGTAACATTATAAAAAGTATTTCAGGACTCGACTCGACAGAATTCGGCTTCAGGGACTGAAACCAAACAATCGCTGTCGTGCCGCTCGCTGCCTGAATCAACAAACATACGGGACAGCTACACTCTGTAACACCACACACACACACACACTCTGTAACACAAACACACCACACACACACACACTCTGTACACACACACACACACACACACACACACTCTGTAACACACACTCCGGGCCGCCGTGCACTGCTTCCTTGCTTTCTGCTAACGCCGCTCTCTTCTTCTTCTCTGATTTATGAGCTCTACATCTCGGTCAGTCACGGAACGCAGAGTCTGTCGCTCTCTTCCTCCTTTTCTCCCTTCCCTCCTTCTTCTGTGGTGTTTGGGACGGTCCTCCTCCTCGCTCATTGTTCTGGAATAAACGGGACGATTGCTCATTCGCTGGCGCTCCACTTGTTTTTCTCCTCGTTTTATTTATCCAGAGCGAACTGGAACGCCCCCCGACCTTGACACACTGTTTCACACATTCACACCTGTAGCAACCAGTCAAGATCAGTTAAAGACTGAAGACGGACAAGACTGAGACAGCAACTCAGCAAAACCTATGTCCAGGTTTTAGACAATCTGTGGGGACGTCACAGACTGTCACACAGTTGCCGGTTCAGAGGTTCTGTCGCTGTGTTCACTGTTAGACTGGACACTGCCGGTTCAGAGGTTCTGTCGCTGTGTTCACTAGACTGGACACTGCCGGTTCAGAGGTTCTGTCTGTGTTCACTGTTAGACTGGACACTGCCGGTTCAGAGGTTCTGTCGCCGTGTTCACTGTTAGACTGGACACTGCGGTTCAGAGGTTCTGTCTGTGTTCACTGTTAGACTGGACACTGCGGTTCAGAGGTTCTGTGTCTGTGTTCACTGTTAGACTGGACACTGCCGGTTCAGAGGTTCTGTCTCTGTGTTCATGTTAGACTGGACACTGCCGGTTCAGAGGTTCTGTCTCTGTGTTCATGTTAGACTGGACACTCGGTTCAGAGGTTCTGTCTCTGTGTTCACTGTTAGACTGGACACTGCTGGTTCAGAGGTTCTGTCGCCGTGTTCACTGTTAGACTGGACACTGCCGGTTCAGAGGTTCTGTCTCTGTGTTCACTGTTAGACTGGACACTGCCGGTTCAGAGGTTCTGTCTGTGTTCACTGTTAGACTGGACACTGCTGGTTCAGAGGTTCTGTCGCCGTGTTCACTGTTAGACTGGACACTGCCGGTTCAGAGGTTCTGTCTGTGTTCACTGTTAGACTGGACACTGCGGTTCAGAGGTTCTGTCTGTGTTCACTGTTAGACTGGACACTGCCGGTTCAGAGGTTCTGTCTCTGTGTTCACTGTTAGACTGGACACTGCCGGTTCAGAGGTTCTGTCTCTGTGTTCACTGTTAGACTGGACACTGCCGGTTCAGAGGTTCTGTTGTGTTCACTGTTAGACTGGACACTGTGGTTCAGAGGTTCTGTTACTGTGTTCACTGTTAGACTGGACACTGCCGGTTCAGAGGTTCTGTCTGTGTTCACTGTTAGACTGGACACTGCCGGTTCAGAGTTCTGTCTCTGTGTTCACTGTTAGACTGGACACTGCCGGTTCAGAGGTTCTGTCTGTGTTCACTGTTAGACTGGACACTGCTGGTTCAGAGGTTCTGTCTCTGTGTTCACTGTTAGACTGGACACTGCGGTTCAGAGGTTCTGTGCTGTGTTCACTGTTAGACTGGACACTGCTGGTTCAGAGGTTCTGTCGCCGTGTTCACTGTTAGACTGGACACTGCCGGTTCAGAGGTTTGTCTGTGCTGTGTTCACTGTTAGACTGGACACTCTGGTTCAGAGGTTCTGTCGCCGTGTCACTGTTAGACTGGACACTGCGGTTCAGAGGTTCTGTACTGTGTTCACTGTTAGACTGGACACTGTCGGTTCAGAGGTTCTGTTACTGTGTTCACTGTTAGACTGGACACTGCTGGTTCAGAGGTTCTGTTACTGTGTTCACTGTTAGACTGGACACTGCCGGTTCAGAGGTTCTGTTACTGTGTTCACTGTTAGACTGGACACTGTCGGTTCAGATGTTCTGTCTCTGTGTTCACTGTTAGACTGGACACTGCCGGTTCAGAGGTTCTGTCTCTGTGTTCACTGTTAGACTGGACACTGCCGGTTCAGAGGTTCTGTCTCTGTGTTCACTGTTAGACTGGACACTGCCGGTTCAAAGGTTCTGTCTCTGTGTTCACTGTTAGACTGGACACTGCCGGTTCAGAGGTTCTGTCTCTGTGTTCACTGTTAGACTGGACACTGCTGGTTTAGAGGTTCTGTCGCCGTGTTCACTGTTAGACTGGACACTGTCGGTTCAGAGGTTCTGTTACTGTGTTCACTGTTAGACTGGACACTGCGGTTCAGAGGTTCTGTTACTGTGTTCACTGTTAGACTGGACACTGCGGTTCAGAGGTTCTGTCTGTGTTCACTGTTAGACTGGACACTGCCGGTTCAGTGGTTCTGTACTGTGTTCACTGTTAGACTGGACACTGCTGGTTCAGAGGTTCTGTCTCTGTGTTCACTGTTAGACTGGACACTGCGGTTCAGAGGTTCTGTGCTGTGTTCACTGTTAGACTGGACGCTGGTTCAGAGGTTCTGTCTCTGTGTTCACTGTTAGACTGGACACTGCTGGTTCAGAGGTTCTGTCGCTGTGTTCACTGTTAGCATTGTGAGATAGCCTCAGCGTTGACGGAAAAGGTTCAGGAAACTTTCTTTAGTCACCGAGATCAAAACTCTCTTTGATTTTCTACCAAATCAGCGTCAGGCTCAGTGTGTGTGTGTGTGTGTGTGTGTGTGTGTGTGTGTGTCTGTGTCTGTGTCTGTGTCTGTGTGTGTGTGTGTGTGTGTGTGTGTGTGTGTGTGTGTGTGTGTGTGTGTGAGATCCTGTTATGTAACAAAGCCTTCAGAGGTAATCCAAAACATTAAAATGGACGTGAAAGTCTACGTCTACGAGCATGCACATGACACACATGTGACACACACACTGTGAGGTGTAGGTATGTGTTGTATGGAGCCAGGCTAGGAGGTCCCACCTGTTTCCAGTCTTTATGCTAAGCTAAGCTAACCTTGAAGATCTGAACTGAGATCAGTTTATGTTCAAACTAATTTAACAACTATTTCACTGATTCTGGTGAAACTGGATCATATTTTATGGAGGAAATGTTTTCTGGTTTTCCCTCTGATGTCCTCCGGCTGCTCCGCCTCAACTCTCTGTGATTTACAGAGTTTATGATGGACAGTGAAGTAAACTGCTGACAGCTGTAGCTGCTGTTAGCTCATGTTAGCTCAGTCTGTTAGCTGCTGTTAGCTCATGTTAGCTCAGTTTGTTAGCTGCTGTTAGCTCATGTTAGCTCAGTCTGTTAGCTGCTGTTAGCTCATGTTAGCTGCTGTTAGCTAATGTTAGCTCAGTCTGTTAGCTCATGTTAGCTCAGTCTGTTAGCTGCTGTTAGCTCATGTTAGCTGCTGTTAGCTCATGTTAGCTCAGTCTGTTAGCTCATGTTAGCTTAGTCTGTTAGCTGCTGTTAGCTCATGTTAGCCCAGTTTGCTGGTTGCTATTAGCTCAGTTTGTTAGCTGCTGTTAGCTCATGTTAGCGCAGTCTGTTAGCTCATGTTAGCTTAGTCTGTTAGCTCATGTTAGCTTAGTCTGTTAGCTGCTATTAGCTCAGTCTGTTAGCTGCTGTTAGCTCATGTTAGCGCAGTCTGTTAGCTCATGTTAGCGCAGTCTGTTAGCTCATGTTAGCTCAGTCTGTTAGCTCATGTTAGCTTAGTCTGTTAGCTGCTGTTAGCTCAGTCTGTTAGCTGCTGTTAGCTATTTTTAGCTCAGTTTGTTAGCTCATGTTAGCTCAGTCTGTTAGCTCATGTTAGCTTAGTCTGTTAGCTGCTGTTAGCTCAGTCTGTTAGCTGCTGTTGGGCTGTCAGGACTGTGAGCTCAAGAAGAAGAAGAAGAGGTTTCCAGGCCCAGCAGCTTCTATGGACATGATGGCAGAGGAGAAGAGAGTGAAGAGGACGCTGACGGAGGAAGCTAAGAAGAGAAAAGAAGAGCGTGAGCGAGCATGCTGAGACATGTTTGGTGGTTTGTCTCTTTGATTGACAGGCGTCTCGGCCTCTCTGTGGACAGATCTTACGTCCATGTCTCCGTCTCTGTTTTGTTTTTTTAGGACTTCCTGCTGCTCAGCTCGACTCTGCGACCTCCTATTCATAGATGCGGTGACCTTTGACCTCTGCAGCTTTATTTAGGCTCGTAAACAGTCTGGGAAAGTGACGGGGGTTTCCCCGACGGGCTGCTTCAGCGTGTGCGACTGCTGAGGGACGCCCTGATCTTTGTGTTGTACACAGATAACCAGACCATGTTGATGTGTATGATTTTATTTTGGCGGGGTGCCACCGTTGTGTTGAAGTTGAATTATAAATATAATATTAAAAACATGATCCGTCTGATACCCGATCAGTTCTGACTCTCTTTGTGGCGATGTCGCCCCCTGCAGGCACCTGGTGACACCTGCAGTAATATTAATATATTTAATAAGGTGCCTGTGTGTGTGTGTGTGTGTGTGTGTGTGTGTGTGTGTGTGTGTGTGTGTGTGTGTGTGTGTGTGTGTGTGTGTGCTCATCTCATATGTTTTTATGTTACAGAGAAAAGTCTCACACACTCAGTCCATGTTTATCATTCAAAGTAAACAACAGTCACCAAATGTAAATATTTAGATACAACACACTGAGACGTCCTCCGTCCTCTTCTCCTCTGCCATTATGTCCACACAGGCTGCTCAGCACAGCTCTGGTTCTTTCATGACACTGCCCCCACTCCTGTAAACCCTCTTCCTCTTCTTCTTCCAAAAGGCCTGCGGTACAAACACTAACATGAACTAACAAACTGAGCTAACATGAACTAACAGCAGCTAACAGACTGAGCTAACAGCATAATGAAGTGAATTTGACTCCTGCTGTCTTTCTCTCACATTATCTCTATCTTCACCAGTGACTGGTGGGTCCATGGGAAGGGGGGCCCATGCCACCCTTTCAGGCTGTGCCCGGCCGGGCCCCATGGGTGAAGACCCAAACACCAGGCGCTCGCCAACGAGCCCTCTCCGGCGGGGAAAGAGCCTGAGCTGGTGCGCGAGGTTGAGAGGTACGGGCTAGATATAGTCGAGCTCGCCTCGACGCACAGTGTGGGCTCTGGAACTAGTTTCCTTGAGAGGGGCTGGACGCTCTACCACTCTGGAGTTGCCCCCGGCGAGAGGCGCAGAGCGGGGGTGGGAATGCTTGTGTCCCCCTGGCTCGGTGCCTGCACGTTGGGGTTCACCCCGGTGGACAAGAGGGTAGCCTTTGAAGACCTCCTCAATCCCACCACCACGTCTTCCTTTGAGGAGGCAGAGCCTGGGGACCCCGTGGTGGTCTCGCCCATCTCTCAGGCTGAGGTCGCTGAGGTAGTCAAAAAGATCCTCGGTGGCAAGACCCCGGGGGTGGATGAGATCCGCCCAGAGTTCCTCAAGGCTCTGGATGTTGTCGGGCTTTCTTGGTTGACACGTCTATGCAGCATCGCGTGGACATCGGGGGCAGTCCCTCTAGACCGGCAGACCGGGGTGGTGGTTCCCCTCTTCAAAAAGGGGGATCGGAGGGTGGGGGGGTCACACTCCTCAGCCTCCCCGGGAAGGTCTTTTCGGGGGTCCTGGAGAGGAGGGTCTGCAAGATTGTTGAACCTTGGATCCAGGAGTTGCAGTGTGGTTTTCGTCCTGGTCGTGGAACTGTGGACCAGCTCTACACCCTTAGAGCGGTCCTGGAGGTTGCATGGGAGTTTGCCCAACCAGTCTACATGTGCTTTGTGGACCTGGAGAAGGCGTTCGACTGTGTCCCTCGGGGAGTCCTGTGGGGGGTGCTCCGGGAGTATGGGGTTCCGGATCCACTAATACAGGCCACCTGATCCTTGTATTCCCAGTGCCAGAGCTTGGTCCACATTGCCGGCAGTAAGTCGGACCAGTTGCCCTTTGTCACCGGTTCTGTTCATAACCTTTATGGACAGAATTTCTAGGCGCAGCCAGGGCGTTGAGGGGCTGCGGTTCGGTGGCCTCAGGATTGGGTCGCTGCTTTTTGAGGATGGTCTAGTCCTGTTGGCTTCATCGGAGCGTGACCTTCAGCTCTCTCTGGAGCGGTTTGCAGCCGAGTGTGAAGCGGCTGGGATGAGAATCAGCACCTCCAAATCCGAGGCCATGGTTCTGAGTCGGAAAAGGGTGGAGTGCAGCCTCCGGGTCGGGGATGAGATCCTGCCTCAAGTGGAGGAGTTCAAGTATCTCGGGGTCTTGTTCACGAGTGAGGGAAGGATGGAACGGGAGATCGACCGGCGGATCGGTGCGGCTTCTGCAGTGATGCGGACTCTGCACCGGTCCATCGTGGTGAAGAAGGAGCTGAGCGGAAAGGAGAAGCTCTCGATTTACCAGTCGATCTACGTTCCTACCCTCACCTACGATCACGAGCTTTGGGTAGTGACCGAAAGAATGAGATCACGAAGGCAAGCGGCCGAAATGAGCTTCCTTCGCAGGGTGGCTGGGCTCTCCCTTAGAGAGAGGATGAGAAGCTCGGCCATCCAAGAGGAGCGAGGAGTAGAACCACTGCTCCTCAGCACAAACTGAGCTAACATGAGCTAACAGCAGCTACAGTTTACTTCACTGTACAACATAAACTCTGTAAATTACAGCGTTGACAGTATGTTGCTTCATCATTATTAAATGTATGTGATGTGGATTCATTACTGTCATTATTGTTCTGTACACGTGACATCCATTGCACGTCTGTCCGTCCTGGGAGAGGGATCCCTCCTCTGTGGCTCTTCCCGAGCTACTTTTGTCATTTTATCGTAGCTCAGCTTGCTACATTTCTCTGGCGTCATGGAAACTAAGAGACAAACCGCTGCACAGGATCTTTAAACTGACTTCACACTTCAGACCAATCTTCACACCATCAGCTTCCTCTTTTGTTTCTAAGAAGAGGGAAAGGGGAAGTGACATCACCCTAACACAGGAAGCGGACGCAGCATCTCTGTACTGAAGCTCGACTTTAGACACTAAAGAGTCAGAAGAAGAAGAAGAGAGGCAGAGTCACGATGGCTGACTTCAGATGGATTCAAGTTTCTCTGTTTGTTATCGCGCTGCTTCAGTTTACAGGTAAGAATACATATATCACAGATGTTCATGACAATAACTTTGTTGCTCTGAATTCACGTGATCAAATATTTGATGAGCTTAATTTGTTGAACTGAGACGACAAAACCCGTCGATTGTTTCTAACGTGGTGAGTTCAGTGAACTCGTCACACTAACTATGAACATAACAGACGTTTCCTCATTTTCTCTGCTCGTCTTCACAGAAGCTGAAGGATCTTCCTCCTTCACTGTCAGAGCTGGACAGGAAGTCACTTTGCCTTGTGAAGATGTGATAGACGGTCAGCAAAACTGTGACAGTACAACATGGGAATTCATTAATCCAAGACAGGGAGCAGTAGATCTGATTAGACTTGGACAGATCGTTGAGAACTCTAAATCAGACAGACTGAGTGTTACACAGAACTGTTCTCTGGTCATAAAGAAGCTCACACATGAAGATGCTGGATATTACGACTGTCGCCAATACAAACCAGGACGAATAGATTCATGGTCTTTGGTTTATCTGTCTGTTGTTACCAGTGAGTATTTCCATCATCATATTTTCAGCTCAAACTGTGAAACATCACAATAATTATGATCATAGTGATGAAGTGAATGTGACTCTTGTTGTCTTTCTCTCACATTATCTCCATCTTCACCAGTGACTGAACACGAGACCAATGATCAGGTGGAGTGGTCCTGCTCTGTGTCGACATATGGTGAACGATGGTGTAGACACACAGTGAAGTGGCTGTTTGAGGGTAAAGACGTGGATGAAGATCACAAAGATCTGCAGACATCACAGTCTCGCTGCTCTGCCTCTGTGACCTTTACGACTTCATCAAACTCTGACTCACTGACGTGTGAAGTGACTGATGGTGACAGAGTGCAGCTGTTTCCCTTCAGACTTCAGCCCTCAGGTTAGGAACCAGGTGAGAATAAGTCGAGCTGTTTAAAGTCACTTCAGACTGACGTGAATGATGAAATATTTGTTGATTTTATGGATGTGAAGTTTGAATATTACGTCATATCACAGCACGAGTTTGGTGCTCAACAGTTTGGTGACTCGTTTTCATCTGATCAGGTGACGACACGGCAACAAAACCAAGACCAGAACCCACAACCAAACCACCAACAGCAACAGCAACAACCAAAACACCAACAGATGACTCAGCAGACCTAAAAGGTAGTGACTCATCATTTTTAAATGTCTGTTACTGTATTCTGTGTCTCTCTGTGTGGGTGGAGTTATTATTTCCATCCTGACACACTTCTGCATTGTGTGTCATGTATATATGTAACGTGTCACTTCTCTTTGACTCTCCTCTTTCAAACTGCTGAATATTTTGATGTTGTCGTTTCTCTTTCCAGGTTTGTGGAGGTTCATCATCGTGTCTGTGGGTTTAGCAGCTCTCATAATAATCGTGGTGGCAGTCAGCATGTGGACAAGAACTAAAGGTGAGAGCTTTCACTGAGGAAACTCAGAAACAAGAAGTTTGATGAATCTGGATTTTCACTGTGGAAACTAAAGTGGAATCTTCCTCTTGTCTTTTCAGGGAGAAAAACACAGATGGATGAAAACATGGTGAGTTTTTATAGTAAAGGAACAAAACAAAGAAACGGTCAAATCACTGTAAAATGAAAGTCACATATCATCGTTCAAATAAATGTCAAAACATTCACTGAGATTTCAGTTTGCAGTTTGCAGAGAATCCTCGTTATTTTACAGATGTTCACTGAATCATGATGGAGCGAGCACTCAGTGCACTTTTACAACACCTGTCACATTCAGCCATACGTTCAGGCACAGTCACATTCACACACCGGGCTTCAACATCTTGCTCATGGACACTTCAGCGGAGCTACAGCCGCCTGCAGATCAGAGGAGTGGGGCTGGGACTGGACAGTTGTCAGTTGGAGTGTTTCAGAGTCGGCTTTGATCGTGTCCTGATGTCTTTCACAGGTGGCTGATGATGAAGATGATGGTGCAGTGAACTACTAGAACGTCCCATCTTCTGTTTGAGTTTGAGCAACACCTCTGCCTCCGTCAGACTCCACCCATCAACAACTTGTACAGCAGCTGAGCTGGAGGGTTTGAGAGCATGCATAGTTTTTGTCTTTTTCTGCATCAGTCAGTTCAGAACACAGCAGCTGGATTTGAACTGTCTGAACTGGAAACAGCTTTTAACTCGTTTAACTTCCTTAAATTTGCTTCTGACCAAATCATTTAGTCCTGACTTTAAGATGAGCTGAGCAGCTTTGAAGCTACAGCTGAGCGCATGTCTTCACTCAAGATGAACTCATCTGAACTTCCGGTAGCACGAAGGTGGGGATGGCTGCGTGAGAGCTTAGCTCCTGACCAAACTGCTGTAAATATATAATACAGGAGGTTCATTTACATGAGATGAACTCATTAGCTCTTAGCTTTGTTGTTGTTAACGTGTTTCAGAGTCCAGTGTGTGTCTGGCTTGAACGAGCTTTGAGTCTTAATGGATTCATTCACTTAGTTCTGTCTTAATTTGACATGATAATTATATAATCTGCAAATAAAGAAGTGTTTAACAGTCAGTTCTTCGCTGTGTTTGGTGGATTTTCTTTGCTGTTGATTGGTTAATGATGCCATAGGACCAGACTGCCGGGGGACTCCCCCTCCCTCCCCTCTCTCTCTGTCTGTCTCAGGGTTATGCCTCGTCGGGCACGGTATTGGTTGAAGATGCAGTCTTTTGCAGTCAGTTTCTGTCTCTGTCGTCCAGCAGGTTCTCGTGGATCGTGGCTGCTGCTGTGATCCTGCATGACGTCCACTACAGATATTACTACTGTCATTATTGCTGCCATATCTGCTACTGTAATCATTTTATCAGTCATTGTAATTGTACAATATGTTTGTGTTGATTTGTTCTGTACACATGTTAAAGTTTTTTTGTGGGCAAGTTTCCTGTTAACAATCATCCTAACAACAGTGACACAGACTAAGGAGCCCAAAAAACTGTTCATATGCCACAAGTTCATTACATGGTTAGTTTCCCCCATCTAGTGGACAGGTCATAGAACTACATCATGTGATCATGTGATTTCTCTGGCACTCAACTGGTTTCTGCCAAAGGTTTGGCTGGTTTTGACGTCACTCTGAGGTTTTGTTCAGACTTGGACAATGAATTTCTGAATTAAAACATGAAAAGTCTAAAATAAGAATGACGACAGTAAATGTTCTCAAGCGTTTGTAGTTGAGTTAAAGGAAAATATGTGAGGATGATTTTCATGTGTCTGCTTTAGTGGTTCACAGGTCGAATCAAAACAGCAGTTTGATCATAATCTGAGATGATATGATGGTTACAACATGCAGAGAGTGTCTGAACTGGTCGGACAGCTTTGATTGACTTGACTGAGGTTTAGTTTCCTGTTAACAATCATCTTAACAACAGTGACACAGACTGAGCACAGAGGAGGCCAAAAAACAGTTCATGTCTCGACTGCCCCAGAAAACTTTGTCTGGTTTGTCTGATGGAAAGAGCAGCTGGTCCAGGATTTTGTAGCATTCTGTAGAGCCAGCATGGAGGAGAACTGAACTGACTGGCTGAGAAGAGACAAACAACAAAGTCGTGATTATTAAAAACATCAAATCTTGGTGAATGTTTTGGATGTGCTATGACACATGATCAGAAACACATTTTGTGGGCACTGATCCAAATGTAGGAATGTAAGGGCTGAGTAACATGTTCTGTGGTTACAACTGTGACTGAGTTAAAGTATGAAACGTTGTCCCACAAACTTCAAATTTGATTTCAGCAAAGATAATAATTAGACTGTTCTTCTAAAATGTGAACATTTTAACACTGTTTCTTTTTCCTGGATGATCCGCTCAGCATCACAGATACAGAACAGCAGTTTGATTGTAACCTGAGATCACATGATCAGTGAAAAATGTGTGTGGACTGGTCCGACAGCTCGGATCAACTCGGCTCAGGTTGATTGTCACGTCCATTCCTTTGCTGCTCTGCTAGTAGTTTTCCACTCTCCCTGCCGGTCACGCCCACCTCATCAGCCAACTCTATTCACCTGTGCACTCAGGTGCTCCTCATTAGTATCAAGCCAGTATTTAAGCCTCTCTGGTTCACACACTCACTGCCAGATTGTTCTTCCTTCATGCAAGACTTCAGCATTTTCTTTTGGACCGAGCGCCCGTTGCCGATCTTGTCTCCAGCCGTGATCTGTGTCTGTTCCCTTACTGGTGTTTGTCTGCTGGTGTGGTGTTCTGTTGTTACTGTAATTGGGTCCTCGCACACCTCTTACATTACATTTTAACTATTTATACTCTGAAGTGAAGTGCATGGATGAAGTGTTGAGTGCTCAAATACAGAAACCTTCCAACACTGAGTCTGAGCTGTTTCACTGGACCCTTTAACACAGTCCAGGTTTTGACTGTCCCAGAGGCTTCAAAGTCCTTTTTTAGATGGACCAGAACCAGCCCAGAGTGTAACAGAACTTAGTGTTTTAGAACCCCTCAGCCATCAGGGACCCCGAAAGAAACAGAACATGAACTATCCAGTGTGTCTGTGTTCAACTCTTAATTTGAATATTTAAAGATGAAGATTTAAAGACGCAGAGCTTTTGTTTGTTTAAAAGCTCGTCGTGTACCAGTGTGATCCACGCTGCTGCCTCACTGTTTAAATGCTTCGTGATTGTCTGTTCACTGAGTTACAGGCCGTGACAGCGTTCTGCATGTATTTCTGGAAGCTTCTCTAAACAAACAACAATGAATCATTTAACAACACCGACACAGACTTGTTTGACTAGATCCCACAGTCCATTTGTCAACTGTGAAAAGCTTCAGAACCCTTTTTGAAATGGACCTGCTCAGTGTGTCTGATGGAAACAGCCGCTGGTTTGAACTGTTATGGATTTAATCAGAGACTAAGTCTACATGTCGGCCATCTTTGAGGTTTATTTTTCATTTATTTCAAAGTTACTTGAGCTATAAACATGAAGAAGACGCAAAAGAAATGAGATCGGATCACACTTTACTGATCCCAGTCCAGGAAGTTAGACGGCATATGGACAAGTTGAAATAATCTATTTTATTTCTAAAGATCATAGAGGTTTTCTTTACTCTTTCCATACAGAGCAGGCTGTACTCTTTATAATATGATTCAACGGATCATAGTGGGCTGACGAGGTCTGCAGAGACCGGCCAATTTAAAGACGCAGAAACAATAATTACAATGAATACTAGAAATATAACTACCTGTAATAATGATAAAGAATATAAATACTGTTTATCAGGCATAAAGAAGGTCCAATTCTAATGCATGTACCCAGATTTAGGGAAATAAAAGCAGTTTGGATGGGCTTCATCAAATTTGAGGAGTATAACCGAGATATTCTGGAGAAGCTTTTAAAGACTCAGATTTTTATTTGATGCTTGTTTTTTTTTTTTTAGTTCAGCAGTGAAATTATTGATTGAATCATGACTCGGCACAAATCATCTCATTACCTGTCAGAGCAGGTTCCTCTAAAAACAAGATATGCATCACAGATCAACATTTCTGATTGGCTGCAGTCTTGACATCACTCGTGTCGTTTTTTTTTTTTTCTAGACTTGGACTTGAGGTTTTGAGGGTGTGACTGCGTCCTCGGATCAGATGCACACAGACACCAGGACTGACGAGGAAGAAATCAGCAGCTTCTTCTCTCCCAGTGTTTCCTCCACACCTGAAGCTGGAACGTGTCTGTAAGTGACCTGAGGTGAGTTCAGCAGGTGAGAATCTACCTGAGAAATGTGTCAGTGTTTGACCACAGTGTGCTGTGTCACTGTTTACCTGGACGGGACACATGTTTCTTCATGCTGATTGGTTGATTCAGAATATCTATTATTGATATGTTGTTGACTTTCTCTCTGAGTTAAAGAACAATGATTTCACAAAGACGTACATGTCATAGTGCTGCTGTAACCTGAGATCACATGATCAGTGAAAAATGTGTCTGGACTGGTCCGACAGCTCGGATCAACGTGGCTCAGGTTGATGTTTGCACTGTTCATGCTCTGATGTGAAGTGCATGGATGAAGTGTTGTGTGCTCAAATACAGAAACCTTCCAACACTGAGTCTGAGCTGTTTCACTGGACCCTTTAACACAGTCCAGGTTTTGACTGTCCCAGAGGCTTCAAAGTCCTTTTTTAGATGGACCAGAACCAGCCCAGAGTGTAACAGAACTTAGTGTTTTAGAACCCCTCAGCCATCAGGGACCCCCAAAGAAACAGAACATGAACTATCCAGTGTGTCTGTGTTCAACTCTTAATTTGAATATTTAAAGATGAAGATTTAAAGACGCAGAGCTTTTGTTTGTTTAAAAGCTCGTCGTGTACCAGTGTGATCCACGCTGCTGCCTCACTGTTTAAATGCTTCGTGATTGTCTGTTCACTGAGTTACAGGCCGTGACAGCGTTCTGCATGTATTTCTGAAAGCTTCTCTGAACAAACAACAATGAATCATTTAACAACACAGACACAGACTTGTTTGACTAGATCCCACAGTCCATTTGTCAACTGTGAAAAGCTTCAGAACCCTTTTTGAAATGGACCTGCTCAGTGTGTCTGATGGAAACAGCAGCTGGTTTGAACTGTTATGGATTTAATCAGAGACTAAGTCTACATGTCGGCCATCTTTGAGGTTTATTTTTCATTTATTTCAAAGTTACTTGAGCTATAAACATGAAGAAGACGCAAAAGAAATGAGATCGGATCACACTTTACTGATCCCAGTCCAGGAAGTTAGACGGCATATGGACAAGTTGAAATAATCTATTTTATTTCTAAAGATCATAGAGGTTCTCTTCACTCTTTCCTTACAGAGCAGGCTGTACTCGTTATAATATGATTCAACGGATCATAGTGGGCTGACGAGGTCTGCAGAGACCGGCCAATTTAAAGACACAGAAACAATAATTACAATGAATACTAGAAATATAACTACCTGTAATAATGATAAAGAATATAAATACTGTTTATCAGGCATAAAGAAGGTCCAATTCTAATGCATGTACCCAGATTTAGGGAAATAAAAGCAGTTTGGATGGGCTTCATCAAATTTGAGGAGTATAACCGAGATATTCTGGAGAAGCTTTTAAAGACTCAGATTTTTATTTGATGCTTGGTTTTTTTTTTTTTTAGTTCAGCAGTGAAATTATTGATTGAATCATGACTCGGCACAAATCATCTCATTACCTGTCAGAGCAGGTTCCTCTAAAAACAAGATATGCATCACAGATCAACATTTCTGATTGGCTGCAGTCTTGACATCACTCGTGTCGTTTTTTTTTTTTTCTAGACTTGGACTTGAGGTTTTGAGGGTGTGACTGCGTCCTCGGATCAGATGCACACAGACACCAGGACTGACGAGGAAGAAATCAGCAGCTTCTTCTCTCCCAGTGTTTCCTCCACACCTGAAGCTGGAACGTGTCTGTAAGTGACCTGAGGTGAGTTCAGCAGGTGAGAATCTACCTGAGAAATGTGTCAGTGTTTGATCACAGTGTGCTGTGTCACTGTTTACCTGGACAGGACACATGTTTCTTCATGCTGATTGGTTGATTCAGAATATCTATTATTGATATGTTGTTGACTTTCTCTGAGTTAAAGAACAATGATTTCACACAGACGTACATGTCATAGTGCTGCTGTAACCTGAGATCACATGATCAGTGAAAAATGTGTCTGGACTGGTCCGATCGGATCAACTTGGCTCAGGTTGATGTTTGCACTGTTCATGCTCTGATGTGAAGTGCATGGATGAAGTGTTGAGAGCTCAAATACAGAAACCTTCTGGAGGTATGCGAGTGTAAAACAGAAACTTAACTCTTCTGAATTTGCTGTGTACCATCATCCAGGAGACTCTCAGGTATGGACAGATGACAAGAACTCTGCAGGTGCCTTTAAGCACCACCACCAGGTTTACACATTTAGTGAACTGTATCAACAAGTATGTGATCGATTGCCATCGAATTTACATATTTTAATCAAGAAAAAACTTCATTCAAGAATCTCCAGGGTCAGTTAGTTCAGTAAGAGCATGTACAGTCAGATGTGTCACCTCCATGATTGCAGCTTGTTATATTTTGGTATCACTCTGGTCAAAAAAGAGGGAGCACGTTACTCCCGTTCTTTCCTCTCACTGGCTGCCTGTCAGCTACAGACTGATTTTAAAATCCTGATGTTTGATTTGAGTCTGAAACGGTGTCACGCCCTCACAGAACTGCTGTCCCATATCGCACTGTGAGAGAACTAGACTTCTGTCTGTGCTGAGATCCAGGACTAAGTGTGATGGGGGGGGCCTCTCTATCGCTGCCCCCAAATTAAAGAATCTCTCCCCCAACATCCAGATTTGCCTTAAAACACGTCTATTCACCAGAATAGCTCTGTGTGACCATGTGCCATTATTAAAGCTCCTTGGATCATCACCATAAAGTTGAGTAGCTGGTTGGTCTGAAGAACACTGCTTCATGTTGGATAGAAAATCATTGTGACTGTTTATTCCTCCAGGATGGCCCATGGTGAAATGCAGCTATCAAAACCTGATCTGAGGCAATGTAAGTGGATTCACTTTGACGAATGATCAGCACACAGCCAGTCTGTGTTAAATCCAAAGTTGATGTTTTTCTTCATGAAAACATTACTGTCAGAATGTGTCGTTATTAGACTTGATAGAAATGAACAACAGCAAAGAAAGAAGAAACCGTCAGCTGTGTCTGAAACTGCTGCTTTCTCTCCATCAGATGCCTGTCAACTCACGCTGGACACAAACACAGCAGGCCGAAATATGAAACTGTCTAACAACAACAGGACGATGACATGCCTGACAAATGTGACTCAGCCATATCCTGATCATGCACACAGATTTGACCGCTGTCAGGTGCTGTGTAAAGATGAGCTGAAGAGTCGCCATGGCTGGCTGGTCGAGTGTCAAGGAAACGTTCTCATAGCAGTGAGTTACAGATCGATCAGCAGGAGAGCACAGGGTGATGAATCTGTGTTTGGACGAAATCTTAACTCCTGGTGTCTTGAGTGCTGTAATGGGAGTTATTATGTCTGTTATAATAACAGGAGAACAGAAATCTCCTCCTTCTCCAACACCACCTCTTATTACTCCTCATCCTCCTCCACTTATAAAGTAGGAGTGTATGTGGACTATCCTGCTGGCACTGTGTCCTTCTTCAGTGTCGTCTCTGGCATGCTGATCCACCTCCACACCTTCAAAACCACATTCACTGAACCTCTTTATGCTGGGTTTGGGTTGCCCGCAGGCTCCTCAGTGTCTCTGGTTTAAATGTTGGTGGTGGACGAGGCTTCACTTTGAACATTTGGCTCACTGATTGTACTTTAATGTCAAATGTGTGGTTCTTAGAAATGGTAAAACTCACAAATTTAAAACCTTCCTTTCATCATAGTGTGTGATTTTGATTAGGGGTTAGATTCTTGAACAGCATATAACTAATGATTCACCGCAGCTTATGTCACAAATGATTTTGATGTTTAACCCTCATTGGGCTTCCTAGCTGGAGATTTTAATTGTATAATCGCCTCTCTGGATAAATCCTCCTCTACATGTCTAACCCGAGGATGTCGGCGGCCCATCAAATGTATGCACAGACACTGGATTGATATGATGACACTTATCCTAAAGTGAGGGACTACACGTTTTATTCACATCCTAACAATTCATATTCTAGATTATGTTTTTATTCCCAAAAACTTTTTACACTGTCCAGGCCAGCTGTATAGACCCTATTGTTTTATCAGTTCATGCTCCGGTACATCTGCACATTAACCCAGTATTTAACGTCCCTAAAACTCCCATTTGGAGAGTCAACGTCATTTTTGAATAGTGACTCTTTTTGCACTTTTGTTCGGAACAACCTATCACAATTGGGGCGGCTGCGGCTCACAGGCAGAGCGGGTCGTCCACTAATATGTAGTGTAGAGCGCTTTGAGTGGTCGGAAGACTAGAAAGGCGCTATATAAGTACAGTCCATTTACAATTCTGGCTAATGGGTAATAAAAGCTCTCTGCTACAATCTGGGCTGCAGCTGAAGCCACTTTACGTGGACACCTAATTTCCTATAGCTCTCGTCAGAAAAAAACCATCAGAGGGGAAACAAATCTTGAAGAAGTGATTAGGCTAGAGCAAATGCATAAGCAGTCATGCCACACCAGCAAACCTAAAGGCGCTAGTGGCTACTACAACTGAACTTAATATAGATTACACTCGTCATGTCCAGAAGCTATTACTTTACACTAAACAGGATGCATGCATCGTTCACTGTTAGTTTGGGCTGGGGCTATTTTGTTTTTTGCATTCTGTTGTCTGGTTTGTTTTCTCTAAAGTTTGTTTATAAAAATGAAAACCCAAAAAGAGTTTAAAAAAAAAAGAGGGGTTGAAGTGTACAAACTCTGACTTTGATTTTCACTTTAAGAAAGTTTTCTTGGCGCAGCATCTAGTAGCTGCTCATGGCTGTCATTGAATTCAATAAAGGTTTAAAGACAAAAAACAGAGCCCGTGTGTGTCTGTCTATCCGTCTACCCAGCGTTGCATTAATTTTTTCACCAAGGAGGTGAGGTCTGGACTCTCTGGTGGCCAATCCATGTGTGAACAGAATGTCTCATACTCTCCAAATCTGAACTAACCCCATTTATAATGTGAGCTGGATGAATCCTGACATTGTCATCTTGGAATATGCCCGTGCCATCAGTAAATAAAGACCTGGTCATTCACTGTATTCAGGTAGTCAGCTGATTCTTTGGGGACATAACGTTGCTGAACCTGATCTAACTGTAGCAACCCCAGGTCAGGCACTAGGGGTGATGGGTGCATCACTTCATCCTTCTTCCATCCTGCGTTGGACAGTTCTTAATCTGATTTGAGTAGTTTCAGCAATCTTCTTTCCATGACCACAGGATGTTTCTTCAGACATGTTAACAACATGAACTAAACTACCTCTGTCTGTTTCTGCTAGAAAGCACTGATGACATGTCAATACTTAGTCAGCTGTGTGGTAGAAGAAAGAAAATACTCAACCGGTAAATTCAGATTATTCAAGTTAAACCAAAGAGCTGAATCTGCATTTAAAACATGTTAAAACCATAAAAACCAACAATTTTTAGACATATTAGAAACTGTCTCTCTTTGGACGCAGCCAAGATATTTATGCATGCTATGATTCTTTCCCATATATCTTATTGTATCACATGTTGGGGGCAGGCTGGAGAAACAACCATAACACCTCTTGAATCTTTATTAAAACAAACTTTAAAAACTCTAGACAAAAAAGCCAATGCATTTCTATCACTGTAGGGTACTGGAAAAACACAATTTACCAAGCTTTGACAATTTTAGATTATTTTCAAATTAAAAAATCTGAGCACGGTGAGAATAAATCTGAGCACGAGGAGAATAAATCTGAGCACGAGGACAATAAATCTGAGCACGAGGACAATAAATCTGAGCACGAGGACAATAAATCTGAGCACGAGAAGGAGAAATCATGCTCTCAAAATGAAAATGTGCACTCTTGAATAAAGATAGGATCATTCTTTCATATTTGTGCAGGATTCTGTCAGACAGCATGTGAGGTGTCAGATTCATTTTGGCTGTGTTCACAGACTTGCAGTCAGATTGAATCTAACATTCATACTTCACATTTCCAAGCTTACTGTGATCTAACCTGCTGATAACAGTTTCACCAATCAACAGAGAATGAGGAAGAGTTCTTTGTTGTCCAAATGTTCTTCATACTTCTTTCATGAAACTGTCGTGAGAGACGTTAACCACCAAAACCTGTTCCACCTTTTAAAAGTTGATTAAACTGGACTGATCAGTTCCAACACGCTGCTGCTCTCAGTCTGAGGACTGTAGTTCACACAGTGTTTCATGTGTCTGTGAAATGCATCACACTGAACTTTAATAACACACACAGAGAATAAATCTGAGCACGAGGACAAAATCTGAGCACGGGGAGAATAAATCTGAGCACGAGGACAAAATCTGAGCATAGGCACAATAAATCTGAGCACGGGGACAATAAATCTGATAAATCTGAGCACGAGGAGAATAAATCTGAGCACAAGGACAATAAATCTGAGCATGAGGACAATAAATCTGATAAATCTGAGCACGAGGAGAATAAATCTGAGCACAAGGACAATAAATCTGAGCATGAGGACAATAAATCTGAGCATGAGGACAATAAATCTGATAAATCTGAGCACGAGGAGAATAAATCTGAGCACAAGGACAATAAATCTGAGCATGAGGACAATAAATCTGAGCACAAGGACAATAAATCTGAGCATGAGGACAATAAATCTGATAAATCTGAGCACAAGGACAATAAATCTGAGCACGAGGACAATAAATCTGATAAATCTGAGCACGAGGAGAATAAATCTGAGCACAAGGACAATAAATCTGAGCATGAGGACAATAAATCTGATAAATCTGAGCACGAGGAGAATAAATCTGAGCACAAGGACAATAAATCTGATAAATCTGAGCACGAGGACAATAAATCTGAGCATGAGGACAATAAATCTGAGCATGAGGAGAATAAATCTGAGCATGAGGACAATAAATCTGATAAATCTGAGCACGAGGAGAATAAATCTGAGCACAAGGACAATAAATCTGAGCATGAGGACAATAAATCTGAGCATGAGGACAATAAATCTGAGCATGAGGACAATAAATCTGAGCATGAGGACAATAAATCTGATAAATCTGAGCACGAGGAGAATAAATCTGAGCACAAGGACAATAAATCTGAGCATGAGGACAATAAATCTGATAAATCTGAGCACAAGGACAATAAATCTGAGCACGAGGACAATAAATCTGATAAATCTGAGCACGAGGAGAATAAATCTGAGCACAAGGACAATAAATCTGAGCATGAGGACAATAAATCTGATAAATCTGAGCACGAGGAGAATAAATCTGAGCACAAGGACAATAAATCTGATAAATCTGAGCACGAGGAGAATAAATCTGAGCACAAGGACAATAAATCTGAGCATGAGGACAATAAATCTGAGCACAAGGACAATAAATCTGAGCATGAGGACAATAAATCTGAGCACAAGGACAATAAATCTGAGCACAAGGACAATAAATCTGAGCATGAGGACACATATAAATCTGAGCACAAGGACAATAAATCTGAGCACAAGGACAATAAATCTGAGCACGAGGACAATAAATCTGAGCACAAGGACAATAAATCTGAGCACAAGGACAATAAATCTGAGCACAAGGAGAATAAATCTGAGCACAAGGACAATAAATCTGAGCACAAGGACAATAAATCTGAGCATGAGGACAATAAATCTGAGCACGAGGACAATAAATCTGAGCACAAGGAGAATAAATCTGAGCATGAGGACAATAAATCTGAGCATGAGGAGAATAAATCTGAGCACGAGGAGAATAAATCTGAGCATGAGGCCAATAAATCTGAGCACGAGGACAATAAATCTGAGCATGAGGACAATAAATCTGAGCACAAGGAGAATAAATCTGAGCACAAGGACAATAAATCTGAGCACAAGGACAATAAATCTGAGCACGAGGACAATAAATCTGAGCATGAGGACAATAAATCTGAGCACGAGGACAATAAATCTGAGCACAAGGAGAATAAATCTGAGCACGAGGACAATAAATCTGAGCATAGTAAACCTTAGTAAAATAAAGTCATGTGATTTCTGGTAAGTCCTGTTTGCATTGAAAGTGAAAGTAACAGGTAAGAGGGAGGTTTCACACTCACATTATAAATAAGTCTGTTCACTGGTGGTCTGGGTTCATTCTTGTTCAAGCGCATCAAAGGTAGGACGTTTCTGTTGTTATGTCACATCTTTGCTTCATGTTGTTATGCTTGTAAAACTGTGAACAGAGAAGACACAGTAATATAATATATAATGTATAATATATAATATATAATGTATAATATATAATATATAATGATAATATAATATATAATATAAATGATATATATAATGTATAATATATAATATATAATATATAATATATAATGTATAATATATAATGTATAATATATAATATATAATATATACTGTATAATATATAATGTAAATATATAATATATAATGTAAATATATATATAAGTATAATATAATATATAATATATAATATACTGTATAATAATAAATATAATGTATAATATATATATATAATGTATAATATAATTATATATATAATGTATAATATATAATGTATAATATAAATATAAATATACTGATAATATATAATATATAATATATAATATATAATGTAAATATATGATCTGAATATATAATATATAATGTATAATATATACTGTATATAAATATTCATATATAATGTATAATATATAATATATAATGATAATATATCATATATAATATATAATGTATAATATATAATGTATAATGTATAATGTATAATATATAATGTATAATGTATAATGTATAATGTATAATATATAATGTATAATGTATCAATATAATATATAATGTATAATATATCATAATAATGTATAAATATAATATATAATGTATAATATATAATGTATAATATATCATATAATGTATAATATATAATATATAATGTAAATATATCATATATAATATATAATGTATAATATATAATGTATAATATATATATAATATATAATGTATAATATATCATATATAGTGTATAATATATAATATATAATGTATAATATATAATATATTATATATTATACATTATATATTATATATAATATATAATGTTTTTAATGGAGGTGTGTTTCTGGTGAGTCATGTTTTTAATGGAGGTGTGTTTCTGATTAGTCATGTTTTTAATGGACGTGACATGAAATGTGACATCATCACCCATCCACAGTTGAGAGAATAAAAAGAAATACAAGTTTCCAAGGTGATATAACTGTAATAACTTCTGTTTAAATGTCTTCATCTAATAGTCTGATCAGTGTCTCGCCTGTATAACTGATGTTATTTTTCCATAACACTGTTGAACTCTAAAAGTTTCCAAAGATACTATATCAGGCCATGTTTGTAATGTTTCACCCAATGAATCAGCTTTTTGTATCTTCTGCTTCTGTGGTCTAAATAAAGTCAGAGAGTTTAATTCAAGTGAAAGTAAGAGTGAGAAATATATATATATATATAAAACCAAAAATATGTCTTTCAACATGAGCTCAGAATATGCGCACCTTTCCAGCAACAGGACAGAAGTCTAAACATGCTGAGTCACCTCCACATCAGATTACTTGAATAGGTTTGACATTAATTCACATGTTGTACAATCATTCGACATCATTCTGTTTAAATAATCAATCAGCAAATCTTTTAATTAAATTTGGCTTTTTCAGATTCTTTGATGTACTCAGTTCTTCAAAATAAAATAGATAAAAGTTTTTGGGTTTGACCGAAATAAATTCTTTTCATTTGTTGCAGGATATTTTTCATTAATTAGTATAAAATCTTTACTGCCAACAATGTTGTGTTGAAATATTATTCACTGACTTCACACAGTCTCTGTCAACGTGTTCAGTCATTTCATCATAAGACAAAAACTAAAGAATTCATTCAAATGTGTTTGACTGTTTATAGAACTATTTAATTCTTCAGACATGGGAGGAGAAGAGTCCAAACCTGCAGCTCCTTCTCCATGTAAGTAAAAATAAAACAGTTTGTTATTCAGTTTCCACGTTTGCATGATGTCTGTGTGTTTTCTTTGTCTCATCTGAACATGTAATCATCATCATGTCATTTTTCAGTTTTTCACACCATGGAGGAAATCGCCTGGGGTGAGTGTGTCTCCACCTTCTATGTGACCTTTTTTCAATAAATCTTTCACAGCACAAATGTACTCGTCGTGATTCAGTGACATCCTGATTCACTTCCCAGTTTGTTGTCTGATATCTGGGCATCAAACAGAAATGGAAACTGGCTGTAAAATTACAGTTGAGTCTGTACTGTAATGTTTCCTTCTCTGAACAGAGACTCTGGAATCAGAAAGCTCTGCAGTACTTGAAGGACTACAAACCTGAGACTGAAGGACAGAACTCAGGATTCTTCTTCATGGACCGGTTGGAGCTGGAAAGTCCCTTTCATCAACTCTGTCCAAAGTGTCTTCAAAGGCAAATCTCCAGACGGGCAGGGGTGGACACATGGGCGCTGACGACTCTTTTACCCAAAAGGTACGAGAAGAATGTTTGATCATGTTAATGAAGAAACATCCAAGTTCATTTTGTCATAGAAGTAACAAATGTGTGGACGAGTTTTTCTGCGTCTGCTTGAGACACGATGCGTTTTTGCAATGTTACGTATTAAAGAATGCAGTCCAGAGTTTCTGAGGTGTTTGGGTCCAATTACAAGAACTTCAGTTTGTCTGAATTTAACATCAGAACATTGTAGGCCATCCAACTTTTTATATCCTTAAGGCATGCTTGGAGTTTAGTTAACTGATTGGCTTGATCAATAAATATAATCATCATGTCGTCAGCACAACAATGAAAGTTAATGGAGTGATTCCTAATAATGTTCCCCAAAGGAAGCATATTTAAACTGAATAGAAGTGATCCTAGTACAGAACCCTGTGGGACTCCATAACAAACTTTGGTCTGCATGGAGGATTCATCACTGACGTGAACAAACCGAGATCGTGTGAAAAACAAGATTAAACCAGCTTAGTGCGGTTCCTTCGATGCCAGTTTGATGTTCAAGTTCTCTTGTGTCACTATTTTAAAATCCAGACTCGTAGAAGCTGGTTTATGAAATAATTCATGTTGCACTCTGTTTTCTTTTAAATAACTAAAACTGTTTCTAGTTCTCTGTAAGTCTTGAGAAATGTTCAGATCTCTTTATGTGTTGTCATTAATGTTGGATCATGTATTTTTCTTTCTTTGCATGATTGAAATTTAAAGGGCAGGAAGCAGACATTCTCATGGTGTTTGACACCTGGCCTGTCACAAACAAACTGTGACACATTGACTCATTTAGTTTGGTTTGTTCAGGCTGTCAGTTAAACTCAGGTACAGAGCATACAACCAGACCTAGACCGCCTAAAGAAGAAGGTCTTGGTCTGGTTCCAGTCTGGTGCTGTCTATAGTATGAATGTAAACCACAGGATGTGGTGATCATTTTACATTTAAATCGATACAGTGGTCTCAGTTCCGTGCACACTATGAATCAAACAATACACAATTATATATTTTTTTTATCAACTTCTGACGATGCGCTAGTTGCTATTTCTTTTTAATATATACTCTGGGATGGGTGATTTATCAGATGCATTTATTTTATTATTATTTTTATAAGGTGCTGTTTTTGTTTTACTTCTAGGTATGCACGGCAGAACAGTAGGCAGGTGTAGCTGCACCAGATACATTATATTGAATTTAAAAACTACTTTTAAGTTGAAACAAATGTTGGAAATTTCAATAAACTACAAGTTAAAAAAGGCATGGAAATTGTGTGTATCGTTACACCCCTAATAAATAAATAAATAAATATATATATATATAATTCTAGCCGAGTATTGACAGGTCTGTTTGTCTATTGTTTATTGTGTTTTATAGTACACGACCTACAGGGTCCAAAAAGAAGGTCCAAAGTCTTCTTACCCTTTTGTCTTCAATGACATCATGGGTCTGGAAATCAAAGGGGTCCTTGTGGACGACATCAAACTGGCTCTGAGGGGACATGTGAAGAATAATTACACGGTACAGTTTCTGCAAACTTCACTGAATGTTTTTACAAGTTTTTAAATATTTATTCATACTGTGCTGCATATCACAGCTGTCATTTAACCAGATTTACATTTGTTTTCCAGTTCAATCCTGTGTCTAAGTTGTCAGAGAAAGATCCATTCTACAACAAATCTCCGACTGACAATGACAAAGTCCATGCCCTGGTTTGTGTTGTTCCTGCCAACACGGTAGCTGACATTAAAGATGAAGTTGTGCAGAAGATTCGGGAAATCAGGATGGAAGCCAGTGACCTGGGTAAGAAATCTGTTCATCATAATAATTGAGTATCAAACAGTCACCTGGGGTGTCGTTTGGCTCAGTGGGTAGAGTATCCGCCCCACGTACGAAGGCTCAGTTCTTGTCCCAGCGGCCCAGAGTTCAAATCCAACCTGTGACTGTTTCCTGCATGTCATTCCCCATCTCTCTCTCTCTCTCTCTCTCTCTCTCTTCTCTCTCTCTCTCTCTCTCTCTCCCCATTCCTGTCACTCGTGAGCTGTCTCTGTCAAATAAAGCTCAAAAAACAACAAGAAAACAGTCACCTGCTGTAGCTTCATTTGTATTTTCCATAATGTCAGTCACAGGTCTCAGTCGTTTTCTGTTCTCCTGACAGGAATTCCTCAACTGGCCATTATCACCAAAATTGATGAGGTCTGTTCTGATATCAAAGAAGATTTAAAGAACGTCTACAAGCTCAAGGCTGTGAAGGCAAAGGTATGTTTGACTGGAAACTTTCCTGGAATCACAGTTAAACTAACTTATACAGTCAGAATGTTTTTATGAGCGTGCATTTAGACAGGCGCACGGCAACTGGTGGTGGGGAAGTGCGGTGGGGGGGTGTCACTAGTAGGCTTGGCGCGTGACATCATTTTGGTGGCATTACCGTGTCAAACCAGAAGGTGCCAGTAGGGAGCCCAAATTTGTTCCCGCCAAGAACAGAGAAGAAGAAGAAGAAGACGCCCATAAGAACTTTGACCCAGAGCTTTTCCTTCATTTCCTATAAGTGAACCAAAACAGATGGATCCCAACGTGAAGAAGCTTCTAGGTATGTGTAGATTGTAGCAGTTAGTCTCTCCATCATTGCTACTTGAATGCAAAATGTTTACGCACCATGGGAAAAAAGGTTTTTCTTCCTGTCTTCCCGTGGGTGTCTTCCCGTGGGTGTGTTCCTGAGGCGGTCTTCCCGTGGGTCTCTTCCTGTGGGTGTGTTCCTGAGGGGGTCTTCCTGTGGGTGTGTTCCTGTGGGTCTCTTCCTGTGGGGGTCTTCCTGTGGGTGTCTTCCCGTGGGTTTCTTCCTGTGGGTGTCTTCCCGTGGGTGTCTTCCCGTGGGTGTGTTCCTGAGGGGTCTTCCCGTGGGTGTCTTCCCGTGGGTGTCTTCCCGTGGGTCTCTTCCCGTGGGTGTGTTCCTGTGGGTGTGTTCCTGAGGGGGTCTTCCCGTGGGTGTCTTCCCGTGGGTGTGTTCCTGAGGGGGTCTTCCCGTGGGTGTCTTCCCGTGGGTGTCTTCCCGTGGGTCTCTTCCCGTGGGTGTGTTCCTGTGGGTGTCTTCCCGTGGGTCTCTTCCTGTGGGTGTGTTCCTGAGGGGGTCTTCCTGTGGGTGTGTTCCTGTGGGTCTCTTCCTGTGGGGGTCTTCCTGTGGGTGTCTTCCCGTGGGTTTCTTCCTGTGGGTGTCTTCCCGTGGGTGTCTTCCCGTGGGTGTGTTCCTGAGGGGGTCTTCCCGTGGGTGTCTTCCCGTGGGTGTCTTCCCGTGGGTCTCTTCCCGTGGGTGTGTTCCTGTGGGTATGTTCCTGAGGGGGTCTTCCCGTGGGTGTCTTCCCGTGGGTGTGTTCCTGAGGGGGTCTTCCCGTGGGTGTCTTCCCGTGGGTGTCTTCCCGTGGGTCTCTTCCCGTGGGTGTGTTCCTGTGGGTGTCTTCCCGTGGGTCTCTTCCCGTGGGTGTGTTCCTGTGGGTGTCTTCCCGTGGGTGTCTTCCCGTGGGTGTGTTCCTGTGGGTGTCTTCCCGTGGGTCTCTTCCTGTGGGTGTGTTCCTGTGGGTGTGTTCCTGAGGGGGTCTTCCCGTGGGTGTGTTCCTGTGGGTCTCTTCCTGTGGGTTTCTTCCTGTGGGTGTCTTCCTGTGGGGGTCTTCCTGTGGGTCTCTTCCCGTGGGTTTCTTCCTGTGGGTGTCTTCCTGTGGGGGTCTTCCTGTGGGTCTCTTCCCGTGGGTTTCTACCTGTGGGTGTCTTCCTGTGGGGGTCTTCCTGTGGGTGTCTTCCCGTGGGTTTCTTCCTGTGGGTGTCTTCCCGTGGGTGTCTTCCCGTGGGTGTGTTCCTGAGGGGGTCTTCCCGTGGGTGTCTTCCCGTGGGTGTCTTCCCGTGGGTGTCTTCCCGTGGGTCTCTTTCTGTGGGTGTCTTCCCGTGGGTGTGTTCCTGTGGGTGTGTTCCTGAGAGGGTCTTCCCGTGGGTGTCTTCCTGTGGGTGTGTTCCTGTGGGTGTGTTCCTGAGAGGGTCTTCCCGTGGGTGTCTTCCCGTGGGTGTCTTCCTGTGGGTGTGTTCCTGTGGGTGTGTTCCTGAGGGGGTCTTCCCGTGGGTGTCTTCCCGTGGGTCTCTTCCTGTGGGTGTGTTCCCGTGGGTGTGTTCCCGTGGGTGTCTTCTCGTGGGTGTGTTCCTGTGGGTGTCTTCCCGTGGGTGTGTTCATGTGGGTGTCTTCCCGTGGGTGTGTTCTTGTGGGTGTCTTCCCGTGGGTCTATTCCCGTGGGTCTCTTCCCGTGGGTGTGTTCCCGTGGGTGTCTTCTTGTGGGTGTCTTCTTGTGGGTATCTTCTCGTGGGTATCTTCCCGTGGGTGTCTTCCCGTGGGTGTCTTCTTGTGGGTGTCTTCCTGTGAGTGTCTTCCTGTGGGTGTCTTCTTGTGGGTATCTTCTTGTGGGTATCTTCCCGTGGGTGTCTTCTTGTGGGTGACTTTCCGTGGGTGTCTTCCCGTGGGTGTCTTCCCACGGGTGTCTTCCTGTGGGTGTCTTCTTGTGGGTGTCTTCTTGTGGGTATCTTCCCGTGGGTGTCTTCCCGTGGGTGTCTTCCCGTGGGTGTGTTCCTGTGGGTGTGTTCCTGAGAGGGTCTTCCCGTGGGTGTCTTCCCGTGGGTGTCTTCCTGTGGGTGTGTTCCTGTGGGTGTGTTCCTGAGGGGGTCTTCCCGTGGGTGTCTTCCCGTGGGTGTCTTCCCGTGGGTGTGTTCCCGTGGGTGTCTTCCCGTGGGTGTGTTCCCGTGGGTGTGTTCCTGTGGATGTCTTCCCGTGGGTGTGTTCCTGTGGGTGTCTTCCCGTGGGTCTATTCCCGTGGGTCTCTTCCCGTGGGTGTGTTCCTGTGGGTGTCTTCTTGTGGGTATCTTCTTGTGGGTATCTTCCCGTGGTTGTCTTCCTGTGGGTGTCTTCTTGTGGGTGTCTTCCTGTGAGTGTCTTCCTGTGGGTGTCTTCCCGTGGGTGTCTTCCTGTGGGTGTCTTCTTGTGGGTGTCTTCTTGTGGGTATCTTCCCGTGGGTGTCTTCTTGTGGGTGACTTTCCGTGGGTGTCTTCCTGTGGGTGTCTTCCCGTGGGTGTCTTCCTGTGGGTGTCTTCTTGTGGGTATCTTCTTGTGGGTATCTTCCCGTGGGTGTCTTCCTGTGGGTGTCTTCCTGTGGGTGTCTTCCCGTGGGTGTCTTCCCGTGGGTGTCTTCTTGTGGATGTCTTCCTGTGGATGTCTTCCCATGGGTGTCTTCCCGTGGGTGTCTTTCCGTGGGTGTCTTCCCGTGGGTGTCTTTCAGTTTGACTTCTGTTTTTCGATTGGTTTGTAGAACGTGACGTCGGGCTCCGGTTTCCCAAAAGTTGAATCTGGCTCAACTTCTCAGTTTCTGCTGTTTTTTGCGGAAACCCCTGCGTTACGAACTGCCGGTGCAGAAACGCACGACCCTCCACTGAAATGAATTGAAAGACCTCCATGTTTGCCACGGCGCCTGATCCTGTCTGAACCCACGCTTATACTGATTCTGATACACAAACTAATTCAGATCTGTATTCAAAGTTAAAATCCGGTCTATTGTCTTATCTGTGTACACCTGAACAATTCATACCTGAAGTAGCCATGGTTGTTGGATTGTCATCACTGTTGTTACTAAAATTGTTGGACACAGACTCTTAAATGTGACAATAGAAAGTTGTTGCAGATCTTGCTTTGAACAGAAAGTTTGGCCTGATACTTTAATAAGGTCAGTTTGGGTCCAATAGATCGAAACGATGCAGTGAGCACAAAAACTTCTGATCTGTAATTTGTGAACTGAGATGTTGTGATTTCTTTTTTTAATTGTAGATGGAGGAGTTTAGTGTGAAGGTGGGCATCCCTATGAACTGCATCTTCCCTGTGAAGAACTACCATGAAGAAGACAACCTGAACCGTGACATTGACTCACTGATCCTGAGCTCCATGAAAGGCATCATTGATGCTGGAAACGAGTTCCTCGACGAACTTTGTCAGTGTGACTCAGACTGATATGTTGAAATATAAACAAGTTGCATTTTATGATACCCAGATAATAATTTGCAACTTTGACCTGCAGGATTACAAATACAATCTTGTGCATGATTTTATTGTTTTTTACATATTAATTTAAAGTAAAGAACATGGCTTGAAATAATCTAGGTGTTGGTTAGATAAATCGATAACATTTTTAGGACCTTTAATCTTATTTATGAATCTCTTCTTTTAACGCTCTGATCATTGTCTCGTCTGTATAACTCTATAACTGTTATTTTTCCATCCATTGTTGAAACCCAAAGGTTTACAGAGATAATATATCAGGCTTATGTTGTAATGTTTCACCCAATGTAGTTTCAGATGGAACACAATAAATCAGCCGTTTGTGATTATTATTACCATTAAAATGTCTGGACACACCTTCTCATGTCTTTATTTTTGTTCTTTTCTACATTGTAGATTAACACTGAACACATATGGAATTATGTGGTAAACAGTCAAAGTTTAGACAAAGCAAAATGCACTGATCAGTCTTTTTGCTGCGAAAACAGTCCTGTCCCATCGAAGCGTGGACCACAGACCTCTGAAGGTCTGCTGTGACCAGTGTAAAAGTATAATGTCGTGTATTGACGACTCTCCTCGTGCTTGTTTGAGTGGAAAAGAATAAACAGAACTCTAGGCTTCTTTCTTAAGGAATGCTCCTTTTTTATTACAAGCCATTACATACTCGGCGTGCATGAAGAGAATCCTTGAGGTCAGATTAAAGACTGCTGAGGTCCCTATAGTCAGATTGCAGCCCCGATTCTTCCCCTGTGTTAAGGCGTTGCCCTGCTATATACTAAAATGCAAATGAAGCGACTACATATTAATGTTATGAATGTTTAACCATACATTCTTCTGTATTTGGTAATGATGACCAGGGGTGCAAGCCTGGAGCTAGTCATCTCACAGGCTCACAGCAATCCTCACTTGTATACCTTAAATGGGGAGACCTACAGAAGATAGTTGACATTAGGATGACAGCCAATCGCTCCTTCTATGGTGCTAAAAGCTTTCTCCAATTTTACGTAAGACATCTGTTTACTTCTGCGAATTCCTATACGTTCAACTAAAGCAGGCTCAAAAATATACCACAATAACAATAAATTATTATACTGTTACGCTGGTGGCTGCAGGAATACAAGAGCTGGTCAAAAAATCACAGAGAAGCTGAGTCACAAAATTGCACAGAACTGGCCTAAAGTGGAGGAAAAGTGGAGCCACGCTCAGCATCAGACAGAGACAGGGTGCGGTCCAGTAGTCAATATGTCTCATCAAGGTTCCTCACTGAGTGAAATGACCCGGAAATATTAACGTATCCTCCATGATAAGAACTGTGAATCCTCTGTGAAGGAAAGGAGCTTCAATGCTTCCTTTGTTATCTCCTTTAGCATAGGAAACACGGATCATGCAAACTACCATGAGGAAAACAAGGTGAACCGTGACAGTGACTCACTGATCCTGGACAGCCTGAGAAGCATCATTGACAGTCTGGATGTTCAGACTGATATGTTGAAACGTAAAAACAAAATCAAATCAGTAACATTAAATATTCATGAATTTTAGTTCAGCACTTAAAAGTCAGTTGATCTGCTTCTTTAGGACCATTTGGGTGTCATTTCATCAATAATAAAACATTTCCAGGCCTTTTTCATTTTCTGTATGAATCTCTTCATCTAACGCTCTGATCAGTGTCTCGTCTGTGTAACTCATTGTTGAAACTCCAAACGTTTCCATAGATACTGAATGTATATCATTGTGTTGTAACTCAATGTAACCACCATGTAGTTACTGTTTATTGTTATTACCATTCAAATGTTTGGACACACCTGGATTACACATTGTAGATTACCTGTATGCATTTGGAGTTCATGTGTTTCCAGGAGTTGTCTGTGTGTGTTATTAAAGTTCAGTGTGATGCATTTCACAGACACATGAAACACTGTGTGAACTACAGTCCTCAGCCTGAGAGCAGCAGCGTGTTGGAACTGATCAGTCCAGTTTAATCAACTTTTAAAAGGTGGAACAGGTTTTGGTGGTTAACGTCTCTCACGACAGTTTCATGAAAGAAGTATGAAGAACATTTGGACAACAAAGAACTCTTCCTCATTCTCTGTTGATTGGTGAAACTGTTATCAGCAGGTTAGATCACAATAAGCTTGGAAATGTGAAGTATGAATGTTAGATTCAATCTGACTGCAAGTCTGTGAACACAGCCAAAATGAATCTGACACCTCACATGCTGTCTGACAGAATCCTGCACAAATATGAAAGAATGATCCTATCTTTATTCAAGAGTGCACATTTTCATTTTGAGAGCATGATTTCTCCTTCTCGTGCTCAGATTTATTGTCCTCGTGCTCAGATTTATTGTCCTCGTGCTCAGATTTATTGTCCTCGTGCTCAGATTTATTGTCCTCGTGCTCAGATTTATTGTCCTCGTGCTCAGATTTATTGTCCTCGTGCTCAGATTTATTGTCCTCATGCTCAGATTTATTGTCCTTGTGCTCAGATTTATTCTCCTCGTGCTCAGATTTATCAGATTTATTGTCCTTGTGCTCAGATTTATTCTCCTCGTGCTCAGATTTATCAGATTTATTGTCCTTGTGCTCAGATTTATTGTCCTTATGGTCAGATTTATTCTCCCCGTGCTCAGATTTATTCTCCTCGTGCTCAGATTTATTCTCCTCGTGCTCAGATTTATTCTCCCTGTGCTCAGATTTCTGCTGCTTTCTATCAAAATGTGTGCTTGAACTCAAAACATCACATGCTTGTGCTCACATTTCTTCAGCTTGGACACAAACATTTCACTCACACTCAAACATGTCCTGTGCACGCTCAGATCTAATGTGCTCAGTGTTTCATGTGTCTGTGAAATGCATCACACTGAACTTTAATAACACACACAGACAACTCCTGGAAACACATGAACTCCAAATGCATACAGGTAATCTACGATGTGTTAATCTACAACAGAAATAAAGACATGAGAAGGTTCCATAGAGTCACTCCCTGTACAGATTGTAAAGCCTCAGAGGAAAATGGACTTTGTGACTTTATACAAATAAAGTCTGATTGGTGAATGAACGGGCACCATGATCAGAGCCTCTGACTGAAATGACTGGTCAGCTGATGTTCCGTTACAGATCAGCTGTTTTCAGCTATAACGGTCATTTACACTGTTTACAAAGTGTTTATGATCAATTTAATGTTTTATGGACAAAAAATGATTTTATTTTGAAAACGTGTGTATGCAAATGAGCCTCTTTAATATGTAAATGCAGCTGTGACGCAAGGGTAGCGGGAACCAATCGCGTAGAGTCTCAGCGGAAACGGAAGCTCGCCGTTGTTGTTGTGTTTCCTCGGCTGTCGGTGGTCGTCGGTAGTCTTCAGTCTTCGGTCTTTGGTCTTTGTCAGTCTTTGTCAGTCTTTGGTCTTCAGCATGGAGTATAAGCTCATCATGGCGGTCTCCGGGTTCCCCAGTCTCTACGACTCGAGCTGTCTGACGTACCGAGACCTGAACATGCGCAGTGACGCCTGGAGGCAGGTCGCTGAGATCGTCGGTGTTCCCGGTGAGTGTGTCCGGTGGTACCGGAGGTACCGGGTCAGACCGGGAGAGACCGGGTCAGACCGGGTCAGACCGCATCCGGTTTTCACAAAGTGCAAAGATCAAAACAAAACCAGTCCGTCTGTTGAAAGTGTCCGACCAGCTGAAGCTGGCAGCTCGGAGAAGAATGGTTCCTACTGAAAAATTAAAAAAAAGTTTTTATTATATTTTAAAATAAAGTTTTTTTAATTATATTTTAAAATAAAGTTTTTTTTTATTATATTTTAAAATAAAGTTTTTTTTTATTATATTTTAAAATAACGTTTTTATTATATTTTAAAATAAAGCTGAAAGATGATCAGGAGATCTCTCTCTGTGTGTTTATGATTCATTAATCAACGAGCTGCTGACGAGGTTGTGTCAGCTCACCACACTGACGACATGTTACTAACATGTGTGTTATAGACTGACGACATGTTACTAACATGTGTGTTATAGACTGACGACATGTTACTAACATGTGTGTTATAGACTGACGACATGTTACTAACATCAAATCAAATTAAATTATATTTTATTTGTACAAAGTCACAAAGTCCATTTTCCTCTGAGGCTTTACAATCTGTACAGGGACTGACTCCCTCTGTGCTTAGACCCTCGGAGAGAGTGAGGAAAAAACTTGCCCACAAAAACTTTAACAGGGAAAAAAATGTGGAAGAAACCTCAGGAAGAGCCACAGAGGAGGGATCCCTCTGCCAGGACGGACAGACGTGCAATAGATGTCAGTGTACAGAACAAATCAACACAAACATATTGTACAATTACAATGACTGATAAAGTGACAATGAATCACAATGAATGATAAAATAATTACAGTAGCAGTGGAACCTGTGACAGACAGACACAGATGCTCAGCAGCAGCAAATCATCAACTAACTATAAACTGTGATGGAGATATGGCAGCAACAATGACAGTAGTAATAATGACAGTAGTAATAAGTAGTAATAATGACAGTAATAATGACAGTAGTAATAATGACAGTAGTAATAATGACAGTAGTAATATGTGTAGTGGACGTGATGCAGGATCACAGCAGCAGCCACGATCCACGAGAACCTGCTGGACGACAGAGACAGAAACTCCAGGGAAGAAGTTTAGTTAGTGACATGATTAATGAGACATGTGTGTTTACAGATGGACAGAGAGAGAGAGAGAGAGAGAGAGAGACAGAGTGAGAGAGAGAGACAGAGTGAGAGAGAGAGAGAGAGAGAGAGAGTCCCCTGGCAGTCTAATCCTATGGCAGCATAACTAAGGGATGACCAGAGCACTAACTATTAACTCTGTGTTATTAACATGCTGTACTGATGCAGCTAAAGTACAGACATGTCACGTACTTTCAAAATAAGAGTTTGTTTAATTGTTAGTGTGTCACGACAGGAAATACAAAACATCTGAGCACAGTCCTAAACCCGGACAACCGGACAGGTCCAGGTGGTTCACAGATGGTTCTGAAATGTACTTTGACCCTGAAGAGATTCAGAAACATTTAAGAATTTTACATTCAGTTCAGACAGGAAGTGAGAGAAGAGTGTAAGGACGTCCGAGTCTGTCGGACAGGTTGTCTCTGAGATTCGTGAAGACGACAAAAAGTCGCTCTGTGTGTCGTGCTGATGAAGAAGCATCCGGATCAGTTCCTCACTGTCGTGCTTGAATCGTCAAAGTTTAACATTGAGCGTGTGTTTTTCTTCTTCCTGTTGGTCAGAGTCGGAGTGCCGGAGGAAGTGGAAGATGTTGAGGGACCAACACCGGCGTGAGCGCCAGCGTGAGAAAGAGCGTCGTGAGAGCGGCGTGGGTCTCCTGAACTACCGGCCGTGGAGATACTCGGCCATTCTGTCGTTTTTAAACCCGTTCATCGACGCCCGAGCGGCCGGCACCAACGGCTGGGCTCTGGACCCGCAGCCTCTGTTCCAGATGTCCGACATGATGGGCTGCAGCACGACCATGGAGGTGCGCAGCGACGACGACGAGAACTACGGTGAGTGCACAAAGAAGCAGGCGGCAGGTTCGGTTTGTCTGGATCACAATCTGAACTCTTCTCTCTGCGCAGGCCTCGCCGTCGCAGACGCCACGACAACAACGACGTCCTCGTCCTCGTCGTCAGAGTTCGCTCAGAGGAAGCGACCGTCATCTCCTCACAGAGACGCCGTCAGGCTGAAGGAGGCGAAGCTGGAGGCGAGCTCCGAGAGCCCGGCTGCAGACGACGGCGTCCAGGTCCAACACGTCAACATGAAGGAACTGTTTGAGATGATGATGCAGTCCGTCACGTCCCTCGCCACCACCTTAGCGTCCTCACACTCTTCATCGCAGCCCTCAGATCAGCTGACGCCTCCCTCGCGGTCTTCCCCTGCCATCCTGCAGCCGGACCTTCAGTCGCACTGCAGCCCGCCGCCGTCCTGCACGGCGTCCCGGCTCAACCACCTGAAGACAGAGGAGCAGGAAGCCGTGGTCGCCGAGCCGCTGGACCAAAGGAACGGAGAGGAGGAGTGTCACTCCGCGGCTCCCAGGTCGACCCGGGCCTGGAGGAGGAGCACCGACAGTCTGCTGGAGGAGTACCTGAGGAGGATGGAGGCCCGGGAGGCCCAGAGAGACCGAGACATGGACCAGAGGGACGACGTGACGCTGTTCTTACTGAGCCTGGCGCCCACCATGAGGAGACTTCCTGCTGAGAAACAGTCCTGGGTCAGAACCAAGATCCAACAGTTCCTACACGAGGCCGAGTTCGGACCCACAAACTTCCAGTGACCACAAACCATCCTACAACCATTCTACAACCGTTCACAAACCATTCTACAACCATCCTACAACCATCCTACAACCATTCTACAACCGTTCAAAAACCATTCTACAACCATTCTACAACCGTTCACAAACCATTCTACAACCATTCTACAACCATTCTACAACCGTTCACAAACCATTCTACAACCATCCTACAACCATCCCACAACCATTCTACAACCGTTCAAAAACCATTCTACAACCATTCTACAACCATTCTACAACCGTTCACAAACCATTCTACAACCATTCTACAACCATTCTACAACCGTTCACAAACCATTCTACAACCGTTAACAAACCATTCTACAACCATTCACAAACCATTCTACAACCGTTCACAAACCATTCTACAACCATTCACAAACCATTCTACAACCGTTAACAAACCATTCTACAACCATTCTACAACCATTCACAAACCATTCACAAACAATTCTACAA
>CM014086.1:987522-1004296 GCA_004119915.2 Collichthys lucidus
GAAATCAGCTCTCTCCTCCACCCTGAAGCTCCGTCACACTTTGTTTAGTTTACTGAAGAATGACGGTGAGTGGAGGCATGGAATGAAAGACTACAAACAGATGCACTGTGGGTAAAATCATCACGAAAACTTGGCGAGGCTTTGGTTATCAGTATATTGACTGAGTGTGTGTGTGTGTGTGTGTGTGTGTTGATCAGAGACTATATTCCTGTTTGATGGAGACTTCAGTGATCATGTGACCTCATGAGATACAAACCAGCTGGCCTCAGTGATCACAGCAGCCTGAAGCGAAGCGTTAAAACAAGTATGAGACCAAATGATGACAAACGATCACACACACACACACACACACACACACACACACACACACACACACACACTCTCTCTGCAGGGTGCTGTTGATGGAGCGGTCCTGTCTCACATCAGACTCCTGCTGCCGGCCTGATGAGACGACAGACGGATCGATGGACGGAGAGAGACGTGATGTTCTCGATCAGTTTGAGACGTGTTCAACATGTTTACTGAGCGACACGCATCAGCTGACTCAGCTGGTCATAAACTAAAGTGTCTGCTGGTGACTTTGTTCTGGCTAGCATCGCTAGTTAACCTTAGCTCGATGCTCGCTAACATTATCGCTAGCAAAAACAAGCGAGCTCACATTAGCCAAAAGCAGCTAACAGACTGAGCTAACATGAGCTAACAGCAGCTAACAAACTGAGCTAACATGAGCTAACAGACTGAGCTAACAGCAGCTAACAAACTGAGCTAACAGCAGCCTACAAACTGAGCTAACATGAGCTAACAGCAGCTAACAAACTAAGCTAACATGAGTTAACAGTAGCTAACAAACTAAGCTAACAGCAGCTAACAGACTGAGCTAACATGAGCTAACAGCAGCTAACAGACTGAGCTAACAGCAGCTAACAAACTGAGCTAACATGAGTTAACAAATAGAGCTAACAGCAGCTAACAAACTGAGCTAACATGAGCTAACAGCAGCTAACAAACTGAGCTAACATGAGCTAACAGACTGAGCTAACAGCAGCTAACAAACTGAGCTAACAGCAGCCTACAAACTGAGCTAACATGAGCTAACAGCAGCTAACAAACTAAGCTAACATGAGTTAACAGTAGCTAACAAACTAAGCTAACAGCAGCTAACAGACTGAGCTAACATGAGCTAACAGCAGCTAACAGACTGAGCTAACAGCAGCTAACAAACTGAGCTAACATGAGTTAACAAATAGAGCTAACAGCAGCTAACAAACTGAGCTAACATGAGCTAACAGCAGCTAACAAACTGAGCTAACAGCAGTTAACAGACTGAGCTAACAGCAGCTAACAGACTGAGCTAACATGGGCTAACAGACTGAGCTAACGTGAGCTAACAGCAGCTGACAAACTGATCTAACAGCAGCTAACAAACTAAGCTAACATGAGCTAACAGTAGCTAACAAACTAAGCTAACATGAGCTAACAGCAGCTAACAAACTGAGCTAACAGACTGAGCTAACATGAGCTAGCAGCAGCTAATAGACTGAGCTAACATGAGCTAGCAGCAGCTAACAGACTGAGCTAACATGAGCTAGCAGCAGCTACAGCTGTCAGCAGTTTACTTCACTGTCCATCATAAACTTGGACAGTCTTGTGATTGCAGTTATCGGGTGTAATGGAGTCTTTCCAGATCTCCTGGCTGTGGATTAAAACGTCTCGGTGGTGTTACTGACCGCCGAGGACGTGAACCGGAAAAGAAATCGACCTTTCACTTTCTCTGCGTTGAGGTTTCCTGCAGTGCGAGTTATCTCGGCCGTAATCCGGTTTAACTGAAATGAAAGTGAAGCCAGGCGGAGCCGGAGAGAAGTCGGCCATCAATCAGAGTCTCAGATAAAGGTTAGCAGCGTTCAGAGGCTTCGCTGCGAGGTCGACCTCCGCCTGCTGAACTTACACGGCACACGTGGAGCTGATCAGATCAGTTACCAGACTTTGACCTGTAATTCTCAGAAAACTACGATATTGTAACGTTTCCGAGAGGAAAAACTTGAAAACTATCTGATCATGATTCATGAAACCGGTGGAAGGGTCAGTCACTGTGTGTCCGATATATTTATCAGTTTTCGTGTCGCGGACGCCCGATCTGAGAGAACGTCCTCTTCGGGAATCACGTCTCTTTGGACAAGCCGCCTAAGAAGATCCGTCTGAAATGATTTAAATAATTTAATAAATGAAACAAACTGACTCCACAGAAAAAAACATTTAGAGGTTTATTCGTGGTTAAATCATTTATTTCTGCTCATATTCTCGGGTTAGTTTCTGTTTTTGTTGCGTTTTTAACATTTCGAATTTTGTGATTCCGCGATACCGTGACACGGTTATCGTACCGTGTGCGTTTGTTTAGATCTGCGTCATTAAATAATATCATGTTAGTGTTTTAGGACATGAAATATTTCAACACAATGTCCTTTTACGTTTGAGTCTTGAGACTTTCCCGTGTTGGCGTCGCGTCCGCACACGTAACATGATCGTACCGTAAAAAAGGCCACGTTGCTTTTTGTCATCGCAGCATCGTGAAACACGAAGAAGAGACGAATAAAAGAGATTATCTTTTATTTATTCTCGCTGTGTTCATGTTTAACGAGTCACATTTTAAAATAATAATTATCTGAACGGGTGTGTTCACGGGTCATTTCTAATCGGCCCTGACATAAACGAGATGTGTCATCATCATCATCATCATCATCATCATCATCATCATCATCATCATCATCATCATCATCACTGCGAGGTTACATCACAGATATCAGGGTTTTCAAAATAAAAGTCTCTGCTGCTGTGCTGTGGGTCTTATGGACGGGTGGATGGATGATAACGGGTGGAGAATTGCTGCCTTATCTCGGCGTGGAGGCTTCCCCTCTGGTGGAGAGGCTCTGTCTTTGAAGAGAGAGAAGAGAGGCATGATGGGTAAGCAGCGGGCAGCTTATCGGGGTTTCCCATGCTCCCCTGCTGCCTCCCTCCACCCCCCTCCACATCACATCTCCACCTCCAGCTTCAGTCGGCCTCAGGACCTCCTGCACCAGCTCAACCAGAGCTTCAGTCAACACACAAACTCCAACCATGTGACCATGTTGCACAACAACTACAACGGACGAGAAACACTGCGTCACAGAGACTACGTCCAGGTTTTAGACAGTCTGTGGACGTCACAGAGACTACGTCCAGGTTTTAGACAGTCTGTGGGGACGTCACAGAGACTACGTCCAGGTTTTAGACAGTCTGTGGGGACGTCACAGAGTCTATGTCCAGGTTTTAGACAGTCTGTGGGGACGTCACAGAGACTACGTCCAGGTTTTAGACAGTCTGCGTGGACGTCACAGAGACTACGTCCAGGTTTTAGACAGTCTGCGGAGACGTCACAGAGACTATGTCCAGGTTTTAGACAGTCTGCAGGGACGTCACAGAGACTACGTCCAGGTTTTAGACAGTCTGTGGGGACGTCACAGAGACTACGTCCAGGTTTTAGACAGTCTGTGGGGACGTCACAGAGACATCACAGAGACTACGTCCAGGTTTTAGACAGTCTGCGGGGACGTCACAGAGACTACGTCCAGGTTTTAGACAGTCTGCGGGGACGTCACAGAGACTATGTCCAGTTTTAGACAGTCTGCGGGGATGTCACAGAGTCTACGTCCAGGTTTTAGACAGTCTGCGGGGACGTCACAGAGACTATGTCCAGTTTTAGACAGTCTGCGGGGATGTCACAGAGTCTACGTCCAGGTTTTAGACAGTCTGCGGGGACGTCACAGAGACTATGTCCAGTTTTAGACAGTCTGCGGGGACATCACAGAGACTACGTCCAGGTTTTAGACAGTCTGCGGGGACGTCACAGAGACTACGTCCAGGTTTTAGACAGTCTGCGGGGACGTCACAGAGACTACGTCCAGGTTTTAGACAGTCTGCGGGGACGTCACAGAGGCTACGTCCAGGTTTTAGACAGTCTGTGGGGACGTCACAGAGACTACGTCCAGGTTTTAGACAGTCTGCGGAGACGTCACAGAGACTATGTCCAGGTTTTAGACAGTCTGCGGGGACGTCACGGAGACTACGTCCAGGTTTTAGACAGTCTGCGGAGACGTCACGGAGACTACGTCCAGGTTTTAGACAGTCTGCGGGGACGTCACAGAGACTACGTCCAGGTTTTAGACAGTCTGCGGAGACGTCACGGAGACTACGTCCAGGTTTTAGACAGTCTGCGGGGACGTCACGGAGACTATGTCCAGGTTTTAGACAGTCTGCGGGGACGTCACGGAGACTACGTCCAGGTTTGAGACAGTCTGCGGGGACGTCACAGAGACTACGTCCAGGTTTTAGACAGTCTGCGGGGACGTCACAGAGGCTACGTCCAGGTTTTAGACAGTCTGCGGGGACGTCACAGAGACTACGTCCAGGTTTTAGACAGTCTGCGGGGACGTCACAGAGGCTACGTCCAGGTTTTAGACAGTCTGCGGGGACGTCACAGAGACTACGTCCAGGTTTGAGACAGTCTGTGGGGACGTCACAGAGACTACGTCCAGGTTTTAGACAGTCTGTGGACGCCACAGAGACTACGTCCAGGTTTTAGACAGTCTGTGGACGCCACAGAGACTACGTCCAGTTTTGGACAGTCTGCGGATCATTGTGGATCTTAGACTCTTAGACTACAGTCTTGTGTCTTTGTGTCTTCAGTGACATGTCTTACATGATGAAGCGTCCTTGTGTCTTCAGTCTGTTCCAGTCTCTCGCCTCGTGTAGGACAGACGATCTCACCCACGCGGCCTCCGTGATCACATCCAGCCTCAACCACGCGAAGGACTCACGTCAGCGTCGGCGATGCCTGGAGCCGTTAATTGATCAGATCGTTATCGTTAGAGTCGGCTGAGGTGATGATCATGTGATCAGGACCCTCCTTCCTCCCTTGGAGGTGTTCACAGGCTGACTCCTGTGAAAGGGTCTCGCTTTATTTCACCTGCTGTGTCAGCAGCTTCACACACACACACACACACACACACACTCTGTGGAGTTGGCATGTTTTCAGCAGCTTCTTCACGCTCGGCTGAGGAGGACGAGGGCGATGAAAGAGGAAGAGGAGGGTTAAAACAGTCATGGAGGAATCGATGGAGGAGGGAGCGCCAGGTTTCCATCCATCGCTGGGATTAAAGAGAAAGGAGGAGGAGGAGGAGGTGGGAGTGAATGAGGAGGAGGAAGAGGAGAGGGAGGGAGTGAGTGAGGAGGAGGAAGAGGAGGAGGAGGGAGTGAGTGAGGAGGAGGAGGGGGTGTGAGTGAGGAGGAGGAAGAGAGGAGAGGAGAGGAGAGGTCGTGTGAGTGAGGAGGAGGGAAGAGGAGAGGGAGGGAGTGAGTGAGGAGGAGGAAGAGGAGAGGGAGGGAGTGAGTGAGTGAGGAGAAGAGGAGGGAGTGAGTGAGGAGGAGGAAGAGGAGAGGGAGGGAGTGAGTGAGGAGGAGGAAGAGGAGAGGGAGGGAGTGAGTGAGGAGGAGGAAGAGGAGGAGGAGGAGGGAGTGAATGAGGAGCCTCTTTTAACCTTTTTTTGTCTTCACGGATAGATAAATAAATCAATGATCCATCACTGTCTAACTTTAAGTCACACAGCAGCAACTATTTCACTGATTCTGGTGAAACTGGATCATATTTTATGGAGGAAATGTTTTCTGGTTTTCCTCTGATGTCCTCCGGCTGCTCCGCCTCAACTCTCTGTGATTACAGAGTTATGATGGACAGTGAAGTAAACTGCTGACAGCTGCTGTAGCTGCTGTTAGCTCATGTTAGCTCAGTCTGTTAGCTGCTGTTAGCTCATGTTAGCTCAGTCTGTTAGCTGCTGTTAGCTCAGTCTGTTAGCGACTGTTAGCTCATGTTAGCTGCTGTTAGCCAATGTTAGCTCAGTTTGTTAGCTGCTGTTAGCTCAGTCTGTTAGCTGCTGTTAGCTCATGTTAGCTCAGTCTGTTAGCTGCTGTTAGCTCATGTTAGCTCAGTCTGTTAGCTGCTGTTAGCTCAGCCTGTTAACTTAGTCTGTTAGCTGCTGTTAGCTCATGTTAGCTCAGTCTGTTAGCTCATGTTAGCTCAGTCTGTTAGCTGCTGTTAGCTCATGTTAGCTCAGTTTGTTAGCTGCTGTTAGCTCAGCCTGTTAGCTTAGTCTGTTAGCTGCTGTTAGCTCATGTTAGCTCAGTTTGTTAGCTGCTGTTAGCTCAGTCTGTTAGCTCATGTTAGCTCAGTCTGTTAGCTGCTGTTAGCTCATGTTAGCTCAGTTTGTTAGCTGCTGTTAGCTCAGCCTGTTAGCTTAGTCTGTTAGCTGCTGTTAGCTCATGTTAGCTCAGTCTGTTAGCTGCTGTTAGCTCAGTCTGTTAGCCGGGCAGTGTTGGTGTTTCAGGGATGCTAACGTGTCAGTGGCTTGAATAAATTAAACACTGATCAGTTAAAACGTCTCTGTATGTTTCATCCTGCACACACACACAGACACACACACACGCTCCGCCCCTGGGCATGCTGGGTAACCTGCTGTATGTGTGTGTGCTTCAGGTGACGGCACGCTCAGAGTTTGGGACGTGAAGGGCGGCGTGTGCCGATTGGCTGTCCCAGCGCACAATGCTGAGATCCTCAGCTGTGATTGGTGCAAATACGACCAGGTAACCGCCCACCTTATCCATCACTGTGTGTGTGTGTGTGTGTGTGTACGTTACCTGGTTGAAACACATTTTACAGTTTTTTAATAACGTCTGATGTGTGTGTGTGTGTGTGTGTGTGTGTGTGTTTGCAGAATATCGTGGCCACGGGCTCAGTCGACTGCAGTATGTGTGTGTGGGACCTGAGGAACGTCCGACAGCCTGTCAATCAACTGCGAGGCCACACCTACGCCATCCGACGAGTCAAGGTACACACACACACACACACACACACACACACACTAAACATGTGTGTATGATAGAAGACAGCTGCAGAGGAGTCCCCGAACACATCCCACTTACACAGATTAGATGCGTGTCACTTCACACACACATGTACACACACACACACACACACACACACACACACACACACACACACACACACACACACCAATCACCCAATCAAGGAGCCATCCTGCTCGAGCTGAGGACGGGTGTCACTAATGGATCGATCAAAAATCAGTCTTCAAAGTCTGAGGATCCACATGAAGATCACGGTCTGAGGATCCACATGAAGATCACGGTCTGAGGATCCACTTGAAGATCACGGTCTGAGGATCCACATGAAGATCACAGTCCAAGGATCCACATGAAGATCACGGTCTGTGGATCCACGTGAAGATCACAGTCTGAGGATCCACATGAAGATCACAGTCCGAGGATCCACGGTCACGGTCTGAGGATCCACATGAAGATCACGGTCTGAGGATCCACATGAAGATCACGGTCTGAGGATCCACATGAAGATCACGGTCCGAGGATCCACGGTCACGGTCTGAGGATCCACATGAAGATCACGGTCTGAGGATCCACATGAAGATCACAGTCTGAGGATCCACATGAAGATCACAGTCCGAGGATCCACGGTCACGGTCTGAGGATCCACATGAAGATCACGGTCTGAGGATCCACATGAAGATCACGGTCTGAGGATCCACATGAAGATCACGGTCTGAGGATCCACATGAAGATCACGGTCTGAGGATCCACATGAAGATCACGGTCTGAGGATCCACATGAAAATCACGGTCCGAGGATCCACGGTCACGGTCTGAGGATCCACATGAAGATCACGGTCTGAGGATCCACATGAAGATCACGGTCTGAGGATCCACATGAAGATCACGGTCTCAGCACATGAAGATCACGGTCTGAGGATCCACATGAAGATCACGGTCTGAGGATCCACATGAAGATCACGGTCTGAGGATCCACATGAAGATCACGGTCTGAGGATCCACTTGAAGATCACGGTCTGAGGATCCACTTGAAGATCACGGTCTGAGGATCCGCATGAAGATCACGGTCTGAGGATCCACTTGAAGATCACGGTCTGAGGATCCACTTGAAGATCACGGTCTGAGGATCCGCATGAAGATCACGGTCTGAGGATCCGCATGAAGATCACGGTCTGAGGATCCGCATGAAGATCACGGTCTGAGGATCCACTTGAAGATCACGGTCTGAGGATCCGCATGAAGATCACGGTCTGAGGATCCGCATGAAGATCACGGTCTGAGGATCCGCATGAAGATCACGGTCTGAGGATCCGCATGAAGATCACGGTCTGAGGATCCACATGAAGATCACGGTCTGAGGATCCACATGAAGATCACGGTCTGAGGATCCACATGAAGATCACGGTCTGAGGATCCACATGAAGATCACGGTCTGAGGATCCACATGAAGATCACGGTCTGAGGATCCACATGAAGATCACGGTCTGAGGATCCACATAAAGATCACGGTCTGAGGATCCACATGAAGATCACGGTCTGAGGATCCACATAAAGATCACGGTCTGAGGATCCACATAAAGATCACGGTCTGAGGATCCACATGAAGATCACGGTCTGAGGATCCACATGAAAATCACGGTCCGAGGATCCACGGTCACGGTCTGAGGATCCACATGAATATCACGGTCTGAGGATCCGCATGAAGATCACGGTCTGAGGATCCACTTGAAGATCACGGTCTGAGGATCCACATGAAGATCACGGTCTGAGGATCCACATGAAGATCACGGTCTGAGGATCCCCTTGAAGATCACGGTCTGAGGATCCACTTGAAGATCACGGTCTGAGGATCCGCATGAAGATCACGGTCTGAGGATCCACATGAAGATCACGGTCTGAGGATCCACATGAAGATCACGGTCTGAGGATCCACATGAAGATCACGGTCTGAGGATCCACTTGAAGATCACAGTCCGAGGATCCACATGAAGATCACGGTCTGAGGATCCACTTGAAGATCACGGTCTGAGGATCCACATGAAGATCACGGTCTGAGGATCCGCGTGAAGATCACGGTCTGAGGATTCGCGTGAAGATCACGGTCTGAGGATCCGCGTGAAGATCACGGTCTGAGGATCCACATGAAGATCACGGTCTGAGGATCCACTTGAAGATCACGGTCTGAGGATCCACATGAAGATCACGGTCTGAGGATCCACATGAAGATCACGGTCTGAGGATCCACTTGAAGATCACGGTCTGAGGATCCACATGAAGATCACGGTCTGAGGATCCACTTGAAGATCACGGTCTGAGGATCCACGGTCACGGTCTGAGGATCCACATGAATATCACGGTCTGAGGATCCGCATGAATATCACGGTCTGAGGATCCGCATGAATATCACGGTCTGAGGATCCGCATGAAGATCACGGTCTGAGGATCCACATGAAGATCACGGTCTGAGGATCCACATGAAGATCACGGTCTCAGCACATGAAGAGGCGCTAATAATAAACGGCTATGAATCGTTCACCACCACGTAAACAGCGTAAACATTGTTCTAGTTAATATTTGCAGCTCTGCTATGAATCTCCCTTCATGATGTGAAGAATAAAAGTCATTGTTGCCCAATTAAGACTGTGCGTTCAGAACTTAAACGAAGAAATCAGTTATTTGACAGAAAATAATGGATTTAAAAATGATTTGAGTGATTTACAAAGATGGTTTCAGAGCTGTGGCCAGAACCAAGTATCCAAAGCCGAGCGATAAAACGCCGTCATGTTCCGTTAGTTAAATTGCTGCAGTAAACTGTAGCTGCTCAGCTCACTGTACATGCAGCAGCTCATCGCTCTGCCTGCACTGATCCATCAGCATACTTCATATTGTACTGAACAGATGAAAAACATTTCCTCATTTCTCTTTTTGCAGTTTTCTCCGTTCACTAAATCTTTGTTGGCCTCCTGTTCGTACGACTTCACTGTGAGGTGAGACACAACTCTGCCACCTTCTTCTTTTATGATCATGTGTATTATTTCCAGAGATGTATAAAGTACTGCAGTAAAGGAGTACAAGTACAAGTGCTATATCAAAAAACTGACTTGAGTAGAAGTTGAAGTGTTCTTTAAACACCATAAAGTATTCAAAATGTTTTGTACTTAAGTATTGCAGGTAGAAGTAAGTAAAAAAATGCTACTCAAGTACTGAAAGTAAAACTACAAGTACAAGTACAAGTACAAGTACTGTTGTTTATATTATTTCAAATCTTTATTAAGGCACAACTTCTAATGTTACAGTGTTACAATGTTCATGGTAGAGTTCTGTGATTTCCCATGGTCTGTGAATGCGTCTGATGAATGCAGCGAGGGGGCGGGGCAGCAGGTGAGAGAGCGCACCTGGGTGAGTCAGGTGTATGACGTACGGCGCACGAGCGAGGTTGATGTGAGACCGGGACTGTTCAGTTGGTTTTTTTTGTCGTGGTTCCGGCCGACAGTCACCGAGTCCTGGAACCAAACCGTTCAGCAATAAATGCAGTTTGTTCAATATCGCCTCGTCATTCATCACGTGTCCGGCTGGACGCTACAATAGTAACAAGTAACGACTCAGCACATGAAACATGTATCAGAGTAAAAGTATTAAACTCATCAACAATATGTAGTGCAGTAAAAATGGAAGTTGGGGGAAAGAATAAAAGTACAGATACTGCATTTTAGTACGTAAGTAGTTCCACTTCGTTACTGTACATCTCTGGTTATTTCTCTTTATTTTCCCCAAAGAAGTGAAGAACCAAAATGTGGAGCTTCACTCAGTTTGTGTGTAACTCGTTAGACGTGACGAGGTTTCACAGGTTTGACTTGAGCTTCCAGACGACACATGAACAGATAAACAACGTCCTTCAGCTCTCTCTTGTTCATGTTTCATGTTTCTGTGATGAAACACATCAGCCGTCCTCCAGGTGGAGGAGGAGAAGTCGTTTTTCTGCTTCCGCTCCTTTCCTTTCACGCACCGAGCAGAGAGGATGGATGGTGTCATCCTCGTCGTAATGAGGAAGGGCACCGTGATGATGTGTGATAAAGTGAACTGGTGTGTGAGATGGAGAGGAAGAGCTGCCGAGGCTGACTCAATGAAATCTGTAATAACAAGCGACGCTGCCTGTGGGCGTCAGAGTTCACGAGTCCTGAGTCCACGATCTGTCTCCGAGCGTTTATCCTACACCGAGAAATCAGAAGCTGCTGATCCAGATCTGACTCAATGTGTCGAAATCACTGAATTCACCAAAACAGCAGACGCTGATGCTTCAATAAACGTGGAGGTGGAGATGGAGAGAGAGGTGGAGGTGGAGATGGAGAGAGAGGTGGAGGTGAGATGGAGAGAGAGAGAGAGGTGGAGATGGAGAGAGAGAGAGGTTGGAGGTGGAGAGAGAGAGAGGTGGAGATGGAGAGAGAGGTGGAGCTGAGATGGCGTGTGGCGAGATGGGTATCGAGTTTCGAGAGAGGTGGCGATGCGAAGAGTGTGGGTGAAGATGAATGTCGTGAGCGCTGGCTCTGTGTCTTATTGATCCACGCTTTCATTAGCTCAAATACTCTGCGAGCACTGATTTCATTACTGCACACACACACACACACACACACACCACACAACACACACACACACACACACTGATTCGTGATTTCTGAGAGTGTCGTAAATAAGTTCGATTGGTGTTTGCTAAGAAGAAGCCGAGAGGCTGCGAACAAAGGAAGAACACAGTCACACCTGTTACCTGTCTGATACAGGAGAGGCTGGATCAACCATCAGACCTCTTCTCCTCTGCCATTCTGTCCATAGAAGCTGCTGACTGCTGTGCCTGAAAACCTGCTCTGAACTCAACAAACTGAGCTAACATGAGCTAACAGACTGAGCTAACATGAGCTAACAGACTGAGCTAACATGAGCTAACAGACTGAGCTAACATGAGCTAACAGACTGAGCTAACATGAGTTAACAGCAGCTAACAGACTGAGCTAACATGAGCTAACAGCAGCTAACAGACTGAGCTAACAGCAGCTAACAGACTGAGCTAACAGCAGCTAACAGACTGAGCTAACAGCAGCTAACAGCAGCTAACAGACTGAGCTAACATGAGCTAACAGCAGCTAACAGACTGAGCTAACATGAGCGAACAGCACCTAACAAACTGAGCTAACAGCAGCTAACAGACTGAGCTAACATGAGCTAACAGCAGCTAACAGACTGAGCTAACAGCAGCTAACAGACTGAGCTAACATGAGCTAACAAACTGAGCTAACATGAGCTAACAGCAGCTAACAAACTGAGCTAACATGAGCTAACAGCAGCTCACAAACTGAGCTAACATGAGCTAACAGACTGAGCTAACACCAGCTAACAGACTGAGCTAACATGAGCTAACAAACTGAGCTAACATGAGCTAACATGAGCTAACAGACTGAGCTAACATGAGCTAACAGCAGCTAACAGACTGAGCTAACAGCAGCTAACAGACTGAGCTAACATGAGCTAACAAACTGAGCTAACATGAGCTAACAGCAGCTACAGCTGTCAGCAGTTTACTTCACTGTCCATCATAAACTCTGTAAATCACAGCGTTGCGTTGGTGGAGGCCAAACGGAGCTCAAGTCCGTCAGGCGGACTCCAACACTTCGCTGTGCAGATGTTTCTGTCTGGACGTGTAAGAAACGGCGTCAGAGAACGTTAATGGTTTGAAACAAGTTTCCCTCGGTGACTCTCGGCGGGTTTCCTCAGAGTCTCCGGCCTGTCGGAGCAGACGAACGTTTGAAACATTCTCTGCATCTTTAATTGGATCTCCTTCATTAAGCTGCCCACCGTCCGCTCAGGTAATCCTCCGCCGATAACAGCGCTCACTTCATCTGGACTTATCTGATTAAAACATTAGAAATGGGACGGAGCCAATCATCCTGTGTGTGTGTGCGTGTGCGTGGTCATGTGTGTGTGTGTGTGTGTGTGTGTGTGTGTGTGTGTGTGTGTGTGTGTGTGTGTGTGTGTGTGTGTCCTGGAAGCATCGGTCATGGCTGACTGCAGGAGGCTCTGATCACGTCATTAACCGCGTCATGTCTTCAGATCGTTAGCTGTTAGCTGTTAGCTCTGATCTTCACAGTGACTTCTGTAATTAATGAAAAACATAATTCAGTCATATTATTTTGAGCTGATGTTGTGAATCCTTTATTATTATGATTTTCTTTATTGCAGTCTGATGTTCAGGTCGTCTGTCTGTCATAATGAATCTATGTGTTTCCCAAAGACTGCTCCCTAATTAAAGGTTTCATTTTCTGTTGCTTGTTAACGAGTGTTAAATTGGCTTTAACTATGGGCAGGTCTGTCACATGACACACGACAAAATGCTGTGCATGTCCTCGTGTTTATTTTAAAGATGCTCCACGCAGAACTGCAGACGAATCATTGGCATCCTAAACTTAATGTTTGGTCAGTGACTTTCTTACACCTCTGTGAGTTTGGACCGCTCGTCTTCTTCCACGTCTTTGACAATCATGTTCATGTTCATGAGCTCTCTCCACATCGTTGACGTCAGAGCCGTGACCTCTGACTCCAGCTGTCTCCAGCTTGGTAGCCTTCAGATTTCATAACGCGTCGAGCGCCTGAAGCAGCGAAGCAAAAACACAGATGAATCTCCAGCATGTTGGAGGACGCCAGAGTCCTCCTGGAGAACCTTCCTGTGGACTAACACGGACCACATGGTTCTTCCTGTGGAGGTTCACTGATGTTTGTTCTGCTGCTTCACGTCCTCACCGCGTTCTAAATGTTTACCCGACAGGTTAAAACAGGTTGACCTGCAGCCCTCCATCGTGCAGGTGATTCAATCTGAGCATCCACCTGTTCTCCTCAGCACACACTTCCTGTGTGTTCACAACACTGATCTGATCCACCTGCACACACAAAGAACAGGCCATGAATGCACACACAATGCAGTCATATGCAAATACATGTGAGCACACACGGCTGCATGTTCATGTACACACACTCCCGTCTGTGTTTGTTCAGTTTCAGTTTTTAGTCTTTGAGCTTTTCGTTGAAGTTTATCATCATGTTTATTTTAGAGTCTGAGTTTGGACGTCTGAGGTCAGTTAGCTTCACGCTTCCATCCAAGCTCGTGTTTACTTTACTGAAAACAAACGTGAAATAAAGAAGTTGTTGTAATTTTTGTAATTTCTTTGTCTCAGACGTTTAAGCGAGCGAGCTGCACAGTTTAGACGTGCTTGACTAAACTTCAGAAATATGAAGCAGCTTCGTGCTTCCAGTTTTCTGCTGAGTCTGGATAAAATGAGTCAGTTGTACGAGTCCTTTCTCAGGGGCTTGTTGTTCTTGTGTCCGTAGCTTCATGGCTCAGCAGGTAGATCAGAGGTTGGTCGTCTGTCTGCTTCTTTCAGCCTTCGTCTTTCTGTTGTGTATAAATGAATAAAGTTGTGCAGTCGTTGCTTCTGCACAGTAATCCGTGCAGCCCGGACAAAGTGAGGCTGACTCGTGTTTGCTTTAGATAACGTGTTCTCTGCGTGTTTGTGGAACTCTTTACGTTCATTTCCTGTTCAGATTTAACCTGACGTGAGCTCACGGAGGATCGGATCTCTCTTTATCTGATGTTTGCTGGTTGTCATCCTCTCATCCACTGCCTGTTTGTGCCTTAATGAGTTTCATAGTAATAGTGAGGCACACACACACACACACACACACACAGAGCTGACAGGTGAATGAACACTTCCACAGAATCAAACACAATACAAGCTAAATAATTACCTACTATGGAAACTCTGCACAAAAGGCAGCGCGAGCCTCATTTATATAAATAACATGGTGTATTTGTCTAACTAGGACATTCAGCTCGGCTTACACACACACACACACACACGCACACGCGCACACACACACACACACACACACACACACACACACAGACGTCATCTGAACCTATAATCTGAGTCACACATCAGCTGACAGTCCCACCTTCTCCTCCGTACACTTCATGGAGATGCAGCAGTGAGAAACTCCCAACAGTTTACCAAGATATAAAAACAGCCGAACATCAACCAGCAGCAGCTAACAGACTGAGCTAACATGAGCTAACAGCAGCTAACAAACTGCGCTAACATGAGCTAACAGCAGCTAACAGACAGAGCTAACATGAGCTAACAACAGCTAACAAACTGCGCTAACATGAGCTAACAGCAGCTAACAGACAGAGCTAACATGAGCTAACAGCAGCTAACAGACTGAGCTAACATGAGCTAACAGCAGCTAACAGACAGAGCTAACATGCGCTAACAGCAGCTAACAAACTGCGCTAACATGAGCTAACAGCAGCTAACAGACAGAGCTAACATGAGCTAACAAACTGCGCTAACATGAGCTAACAACAGCTAACAAACTGAGCTAACATGAGCTAACAGCAGCTAACAAACTGAGCTAACATGAGCTAACAGCAGCTACAGCTGTCAGCAGTTTACTTCACTGTCCATCATAAACTCTGTAAATCACAGAGAGTTGAGGCGGAGCAGCCGGAGGACATCAGAGGGAAAACCAGAAAACATTTCCTCCATAAAATATGATCCAGTTTCACCAGAATCAGTGAAATAGTTGCTGCTGTGTGACTTAGTGCCGTAAAGCGTTACGTACTTCTCCCGACCCGGAGCCCAAAGTTACATAGTGTGAGAACAGACGTACGAATGACAGAGACACCGTTCACCTGATCACAGGTCAGAGTGGGTCACATGATCACAGGTCAGAGTGGGTCACCTGATCACAGGTCAGAGTGGGTCACCTGATCACAGGTCAGAGTGGGTCACCTGATCACAGGTCAGAGTGGGTCACCTGATCACAGGTCAGAGTGGATCACATGATCACAGGTCAGTGTGAGTCACCTGATCACAGGTCAGAGTGGGTCACCCGATCACAGGTCAGAGTGGGTCACCTGATCACAGGTCAGAGTGGATCACCTGATCACAGGTCAGAGTGGGTCACCTGATCACAGGTCAGAGTGGGTCACCTGGTCACAGGTCAGAGTGGATCACCTGGTCACAGGTCAGAGTGGATCACCTGATCACAGGTCAGAGTGGATCACCTGATCACAGGTCTAAACAGCCAAACTACGAGACGTTGGACTCCTGAGACTGGCGTGTTCAGCTGATTTGTTGGATGATGTTACAGATCATCTTCATCACAAATTATCTCTGACCCGGAACAAACTGCCCGGCTGCAGATAATTAACACAAATTAACGACTTCTGATATGATCTGCTGCCGGCAACGTTTGAAAAGTTCAAGCGGCTAAACCGACAAACACGAGAAGCAGAATGTGATTCACACTGCGGAGTCAGAGCTCAGCAGTTCAGACTCTGGTACCGGTCCAAAGAATCTTCACATTCACTATATACTGATGTAAAGGAGAGCAGCACTGCGGCATGGGCGGGTCAAGGTGCCGGACACGCGGCTCATTCAGCCGTGGTACATCAGTGGTTCTTACGCACGCGGCGGTCTCCAGGGTGGAAATACTTCCACTTCTGCTGCTGCATTTATTCCCAGTGCTGAAATCTAAAAAGCCGTGTGACTGCAGTCGGCAGTAAATCTTTGCTGTTACTCGTTTTATGAAGCTAATCAAGGCTACAGTGGCTCTGAGCTGCAGGATGATTACTCCTGCCTCTTAATGCACTAAACGCAGCGCTGTGACAGGAATGCATTCATACTGCTCTTCATGACGTCACACCGCGTTTGGCTCGGCACTGTGTGTGATGAATGTGTGACTTTCACTGCATGCATACATTTGTGAATGAGTGAGCACAG
>CM014086.1:1004479-1220006 GCA_004119915.2 Collichthys lucidus
TCAAATAACTGATTTCTTCGTTTAAGTTCTGAACGTCTTAATTGGGCAACAATGACTTTTATTCTTCACATCATGAAGGGAGATTCATAGCAGAGCTGCAAATATTAACTAGAACAATGTTTACGCTGTTTACGTGGTGGTGAACGATTCATAGCCGTTTATTATTAGCGCCTCTTCATGTGCTGAGACCGTGATCTTCATGTGGATCCTCAGACCGTGATCTTCAAGTGGATCCTCAGACCGTGATCTTCAAGTGGATCCTCAGACCGTGATCTTCATGTGGATCCTCAGACCGTGATCTTCATGTGGATCCTCAGACCGTGATCTTCAAGTGGATCCTCAGACCGTAATCTTCAAGTGGATCCTCAGACCGTGATCTTCATGTGGATCCTCAGACCGTGATCTTCATGTGGATCCTCAGACCGTGATCTTCAAGTGGATCCTCAGACCGTGACCGTGGATCCTTGGACTGTGATCTTCATGTGGATCCTCAGACCGTGATCTTCATGTGGATCCTCAGACCGTGATCTTCATGTGGATCCTCAGACCGTGATCTTCATGTGGATCCTCAGACCGTGATCTTTAAGTGGATCCTCAGACCGTGATCTTCATGCGGATCCTCAGACCGTGATCTTCATGTGGATCCTCAGACCGTGATCTTCACGTGGATCCTCAGACCGTGATCTTCATGTGGATCCTCAGACCGTGATCTTCACGTGGATCCTCAGACCGTGATCTTCATGCGGATCCTCAGACCGTGATCTTCATGTGGATCCTCAGACCGTGATCTTCATGTGGATCCTCAGACCGTGATCTTCATGTGGATCCTCAGACCGTGATCTTCATGTGGATCCTCAGACCGTGATCTTCATGTGGATCCTCAGACCGTGATCTTCAAGTGGATCCTCAGACCGTGACCGTGGATCCTTGGACTGTGATCTTCATGTGGATCCTCAGACCGTGATCTTCATGTGGATCCTCAGACCGTGATCTTCATGTGGATCCTCAGACCGTGATCTTCATGTGGATCCTCAGACCGTGATCTTCATGTGGATCCTCAGACCGTGATCTTCAAGTGGATCCTCAGACCGTGATCTTCATGTGGATCCTCAGACCGTGATCTTCATGTGGATCCTCAGACCGTGACCGTGGATCCTTGGACTGTGATCTTCATGTGGATCCTCAGACCGTGATCTTCATGTGGATCCTCAGACCGTGATCTTCATGTGGATCCTCAGACCGTGACCGTGGATCCTTGGACTGTGATCTTCATGTGGATCCTCAGACCGTGATCTTCATGTGGATCCTCAGACCGTGACCGTGGATCCTTGGACTGTGATCTTCATGTGGATCCTCAGACCGTGATCTTCATGTGGATCCTCAGACCGTGATCTTCATGTGGATCCTCAGACTTTGAAGCCTGATTTTTGATCGATCCATTAGTGACACCCGTCCTCAGCTCGAGCAGGACGGCTCCTTGATTGGGTGATTGGTGTGTGTGTGTGTGTGTGTGTGTGTGTGTGTGTGTATGTGTGTGTGTGTGTACATGTGTGTGTGAAGTGACACGCATCTAATCTGTGTAAGTGGGATGTGTTCGGGGACTCCTCTGCAGCTGTCTTCTATCATACACACATGTTTAGTGTGTGTGTGTGTGTGTGTGTGTGTGTGCGTGTGTGTGTGTGTGTGCGTGTGCGTGTATGTATGAGTGTGTGTGTGTGTGTGTGTGTGTGTGTACCTTGACTCGTCGGATGGCGTAGGTGTGGCCTCGCAGTTGATTGACAGGCTGTCGGACGTTCCTCAGGTCCCACACACACATACTGCAGTCGACTGAGCCCGTGGCCACGATATTCTGCAAACACACACACACACACACACACACACACACACACATCAGACGTTATTAAAAAACTGTAAAATGTGTTTCAATCAGGTAACGTACACACACACACACACACACACACACACATCAGACGTTATTAAAAAACTGTAAAATGTGTTTCAATCAGGTAACGTACACACACACACACACACACAGTGATGGATAAGGTGGGCGGTTACCTGGTCGTATTTGCACCAATCACAGCTGAGGATCTCAGCATTGTGCGCTGGGACAGCCAATCGGCACACGCCGCCCTTCACGTCCCAAACTCTGAGCGTGCCGTCACCTGAAGCACACACACATACAGCAGGTTACCCAGCATGCCCAGGGGCGGAGCGTGTGTGTGTGTCTGTGTGTGTGTGCAGGATGAAACATACAGAGACGTTTTAACTGATCAATGTTTAATTTATTCAAGCCACTGACACGTTAGCATCCCTGAAACACCAACACTGCCCGGCTAACAGACTGAGCTAACAGCAGCTAACAGACTGAGCTAACATGAGCTAACAGCAGCTAACAGACTGAGCTAACATGAGCTAACAGACTGAGCTAACAGCAGCTAACAAACTGAGCTAACATGAGCTAACAGCAGCTAACAGACTAAGCTAACAGGCTGAGCTAACAGCAGCTAACAAACTGAGCTAACATGAGCTAACAGCAGCTAACAGACTGAGCTAACATGAGCTAACAGACTGAGCTAACATGAGCTAACAGCAGCTAACAGACTAAGTTAACAGGCTGAGCTAACAGCAGCTAACAGACTGAGCTAACATGAGCTAACAGCAGCTAACAGACTGAGCTAACATGAGCTAACAGCAGCTAACAGACTGAGCTAACAGCAGCTAACAAACTGAGCTAACATTGGCTAACAGCAGCTAACATGAGCTAACAGTCGCTAACAGACTGAGCTAACAGCAGCTAACAGACTGAGCTAACATGAGCTAACAGCAGCTAACAGACTGAGCTAACATGAGCTAACAGCAGCTACAGCTGTCAGCAGTTTACTTCACTGTCCATCATAAACTCTGTAAATCACAGAGAGTTGAGGCGGAGCAGCCGGAGGACATCAGAGGGAAAACCAGAAAACATTTCCTCCATGAAATATGATCCAGTTTCTCCAGAATCAGTGAAATAGTTGCTGCTGTGTGACTTAAAGTTAGACAGTGATGGATCATTGATTTATTTATCTATCCGTGAAGACAAAAAAAGAGGCAAACTCAGACGTCAGGTGTTATTCTGCTGTGAACTCTGGGAACACTTCATTATGTGAGAGTGTGTGTGTGTGTGTGTGTGTGTGTGTGTGTCTGCCAACACACAATCATTAAACCTTTACATGATTATCTGCTTCTTCTTCTTTAACTCAACACACCCAGCTAACAGTTAGCGCTTTGCTACTTAGCATTCATTTCAACCCAGTTATGCTAACTCATGTTAGCAGTTAGCCACATTAGCTTCAGTGCTAGCTGTATTAGCATTATTATATCAGCTTCACCTCTGCTGCTCAGTTAGCTGAGCGAGCTAACCACAGTTAGCAGTCGCTACTTAGCAATCTTTCAACTTATAATAGGTGGGTTGCACGTTACGTCACGTCTGCGCGCGAACCTTAAGTGGTGGTCAACTGGTAGCACAGCCCATTGATATCACAGTGTTTTCAGCTTCCACAATGCCTCAATTTTGTGCAGTTTTTGGCTGTTCCAATCGGTCTAACCGAGAGAAGGGAAAGGGTTACTACCGAGTACCTAAGGTAATCGTCCATAGAGGTGAAAAATGGAAAAAACTGTCCGAACAACGACGTAAAAAGTGGATAGCTAATCTTCGTTTAAAGACTAAGGGAGCTGAAACTGCTTATGCTCGTGTCTGCGGCGACCACTTTGTTAAAGGTATGTGTGTCTTCGGGATAAGGATTGGCTCTAAGGGCTGGGTCGGTCGGGCTGGGGTGCGAAGCGGGGCTGGGCTCGAGCCGCGGCTGGGGGAGCAGTCGCCCCGTCGCCCTCCTCTCTCCCCCCGGAGGCGCGGCGCGCGGCCCGCCTCGCGGGGCCCCTCGGTCCGCGCGGCGCCTCGCGGCGTCGCCGGGCGTGGGGGGTTCTTCGCGGGGCGGTGTCCGACGCCGCGCGGAAGGCGGGCCGGCGGAGGGGACCGGGTACGGCGGTCGGCGGCGGCGACTCTGGACACGCGCCGGGCCCTTCTCGCGGATCTCCCCAGCTACGGCGCCCGCCGGTGCCCCGTTCGCTTCCAGGAGCTTCCTGTCCACCAACAATGACTAACACATAAACCACGCCCGTTTCCAAGAAAACAAAACGCTATCTTTAGAAAAGTAATTCCGCACTTAAAGTGGGCTACCTTTAATTACAAACATTCTGTGTCAGATCGAAAAAATGAAGTTTTGAATGGGTTTCAATGGCTCCAAGCCCAGGTTGTCCACCACTTCAAGTTCGCGCGCTCCCGTGATGACGTAACTGCAACCCACCTATTAGGTTGATGGAGACGTGTGCGTTCAAAGAACAGAGAGGAAGAGCGACCATGCGGCGTGGAGCCAGAGCTTCTTGATGGTTACTCTACAACATGCCTCCTCTTCCTCACTCACTTCAACCTCCTCCTCTTCCTCACTCACTTCCACCTCCTCCTCTTCCTCCTCACTCACACCCTCCTCCTCCTCTTCCTTCTCCTCCTCACTCACTCCCTCCTCCTCCTCTTCCTCCTCCTCACTCACTCCCTCCTCCTCCTCTTCCTCCTCCTCACTCACACCCTCCTCCTCTTCCTCCTCCTCCTCACTCACTCCCTCCTCCTCTTCCTCCTCCTCCTCACTCACTCCCTCCCTCCCTCTCCTCTTCCTCTTCCTCACTCACTCCCTCCCTCTCCTCTTCCTCCTCCTCATTCACTCCCACCTCCTCCTCCTTTCTCTTTAATCCCAGCGATGGATGGAAACCTGGCGCTCCCTCCTCCATCGATTCCTCCATGACTGTTTTAACCCTCCTCTTCCTCTTTCATCGCCCTCGTCCTCCTCAGCCGAGCGTGAAGAAGCTGCTGAAAACATGCCAACTCCACAGAGTGTGTGTGTGTGTGTGTGTGTGTGTGTGAAGCTGCTGACACAGCAGGTGAAATAAAGCGAGACCCTTTCACAGGAGTCAGCCTGTGAACACCTCCACAGGGAGGAAGGAGGGTCCTGATCACATGATCATCACCTCAGCCGACTCTAACGATAACGATCTGATCAATTAACGGCTCCAGGCATCGCTGACGCTGACGTGAGTCCTTCGCGTGGTTGAGGCTGGATGTGATCACGGAGGCCGCGTGGGTGAGATCGTCTGTCCTACACGAGGCGAGAGACTGGAACAGACTGAAGACACAAGACTGTAGTCTAAGAGTCTAAGATCCACAATGATCCGCAGACTGTCCAAAACTGGACGTAGTCTCTGTGGCGTCCACAGACTGTCTAAAACCTGGACGTAGCCTCTGTGGCGTCCCGCAGACTGTCTAAAACCTGGACGTAGCCTCTGTGACGTCCCGCAGACTGTCTAAAACCTGGACGTAGCCTCTGTGACGTCCCGCAGACTGTCTAAAACCTGGACGTAGCCTCTGTGACGTCCCCACAGACTGTCTAAAACCTGGACGTAGTCTCTGTGACGTCCCCACAGACTGTCTAAAACCTGGACGTAGTCTCTGTGACGTCCCCACAGACTGTCTCAAACCTGGACGTAGTCTCTGTGACGTCCCCGCAGACTGTCTCAAACTGGGCGTAGTCTCTGTGACGTCCCCGCAGACTGTCTCAAACCTGGACGTAGTCTCTGTGACGTCCCCACAGACTGTCTAAAACCTGGACGTAGCCTCTGTGACGTCCCCACAGACTGTCTAAAACCTGGACGTAGTCTCTGTGACGTCCCCGCAGACTGTCTCAAACCTGGACGTAGTCTCCGTGACGTCCCCGCAGACTGTCTAAAACCTGGACATAGTCTCTGTGACGTCCCTGCAGACTGTCTAAAACCTGGACATAGTCTCTGTGACGTCTCCGCAGACTGTCTAAAACCTGGACGTAGTCTCTGTGACGTCCCCACAGACTGTCTAAAGCCTGGACGTAGTCTCTGTGACGTCCCCGCAGACTGTCTCAAACTGGACGTAGTCTCTGTGACGTCCACGCAGACTGTCTAAAACCTGGACGTAGTCTCTGTGACGTCCACAGACTGTCTAAAGCCTGGACGTAGTCTCTGTGACGTCCCCGCAGACTGTCTAAAACCTGGACGTAGTCTCTGTGACGTCCCCACAGACTGTCTAAAACCTGGACGTAGCCTCTGTGACGTCCCCACAGACTGTCTAAAACCTGGACATAGTCTCTGTGACGTCCCTGCAGACTGTCTAAAACCTGGACATAGTCTCTGTGACGTCTCCGCAGACTGTCTAAAACCTGGACGTAGTCTCTGTGACGTCCACGCAGACTGTCTAAAACCTGAACGTAGTCTCTGTGACGCCCCCACAGACTGTCTAAAACCTGGACGTAGTCTCTGTGACGTCCACGCAGACTGTCTAAAACCTGGACGTAGTCTCTGTGACGTCCCCACAGACTGTCTAAAACCTGGACGTAGTCTCTGTGACGTCCCCACAGACTGTCTAAAACCTGGACGTAGTCTCTGTGATGTCCCCGCAGACTGTCTAAAACCTGGACGTAGTCTCTGTGACCTCCCTGCAGACTGTCTAAAACCTGGACGTAGTCTCTGTGACCTCCCTGCAGACTGTTTAAAACCTGGACGTAGTCTCTGTGACGTCCACACAGACTGTCTAAAACCTGGACGTAGTCTCTGTGACCTCCCTGCAGACTGTCTAAAACCTGGACGTAGTCTCTGTGACCTCCCTGCAGACTGTCTAAAACCTGGACGTAGTCTCTGTGACGTCCACACAGACTGTCTAAAACCTGGACGTAGTCTCTGTGACGTCCCCGCAGACTGTCTAAAACCTGGACGTAGTCTCTGTGACGCAGTGTTTCTCGTCCGTTGTAGTTGTTGTGCAACATGGTCACATGGTTGGAGTTTGTGTGTTGACTGAAGCTCTGGTTGAGCTGGTGCAGGAGGTCCTGAGGCCGACTGAAGCTGGAGGTGGAGATGTGATGTGGAGGGGGGTGGAGGGAGGCAGCAGGGGAGCATGGGAAACCCCGATAAGCTGCCCGCTGCTTACCCATCATGCCTCTCTTCTCTCTCTTCAAAGACAGAGCCTCTCCACCAGAGGGGAAGCCTCCACGCCGAGATAAGGCAGCAATTCTCCACCCGTTATCATCCATCCACCCGTCCATAAGACCCACAGCACAGCAGCAGAGACTTTTATTTTGAAAACCCTGATATCTGTGATGTAACCTCGCAGTGATGATGATGATGATGATGATGATGATGATGATACGTCTCGTTTATGTCAGGGCCGATTAGAAATGACCCGTGAACACACCCGCTCAGATAATTATTATTTAAAATGTGACTCGTTAAACATGAACACAGCGAGAATAAATAAAAGATAATCTCTTTTATTCGTCTCTTCTTCGTGTTTCACGATGCTGCGATGACAAAAAGCAGCGTGGCGTTTTCACGGTACGATCACGAGGCCAACACGGGAAGTCTCAAGACTTAAACGTAAATGGACATTGTGTTGAAATATTTCATGTCCTAAAACACTAACATGATATTATTTAATGACGCAGATCTAAACAAACGCACACGGTACGATAACCGTGTCACGGTATCGTGGAATCACGTTTTCGAAATTTTAAAAACGCAACAAAAACAGAAACTAAACCGAGAATATGAGCAGAAATAAATGATTTAACCACGAATAAACCTCTAAATGTTTTTCTGTGGAGTCAGTTTGTTTCATTTATTAAATTATTTAAGTCATTTTAGACGGATCTTCTTAGGCGGCTTGTCCAAAGAGACGTGATTCCCGAAGAGGACGTTCTCTCAGATCGGGCGTCCGCGACACGAAAACTGATAAATATATCGGACACACAGTGACTGACCCTTCCACCGGTTTCATGAATCATGATCAGATAGTTTTCAAGTTTTTCCTCTCGGAAACGTTACAATATCGTAGTTTTCTGAGAATTACAGGTCAAAGTCTGGTAACTGATCTGATCAGCTCCACGTGTGCCGTGTAAGTTCAGCAGGCGGAGGTCGACCTCGCAGCGAAGCCTCTGAACGCTGCTAACCTTTATCTGAGACTCTGATTGATGGCCGACTTCTCTCCGGCTCCGCCTGGCTTCACTTTCATTTCCGTTAAACCGGATTACGGCCGAGATAACTCGCACTGCAGGAAACTTCAACGCAGAGAAAGTGAAAGGTCGATTTCTTTTCCGGTTCACGTCCTCGGCGGTCAGTAACACCACCGAGACGTTTTAATCCACAGCCAGGAGATCTGGAAGGACTCCATTACACCCGATAACTGCAATCACAAGACTGTCCAAGTTTATGATGGACAGTGAAGTAAACTGCTGACAGCTGTAGCTGCTGCTAGCTCATGTTACCTCAGTCTGTTAGCTGCTGCTAGCTCATGTTAGCTCAGTCTGTTAGCTGCTGCTAGCTCATGTTAGCTCAGTCTATTAGCTGCTGCTAGCTCATGTTAGCTCAGTCTGTTAGCTCAGTTTGTTAGCTGCTGTTAGCTCATGTTAGCTTAGTTTGTTAGCTACTGTTAGCTCATGTTAGCTTAGTTTGTTAGCTGCTGTTAGATCAGTTTGTCAGCTGCTGTTAGCTCACGTTAGCTCAGTCTGTTAGCTCAGTCTGTTAGCTGCTGTTAGCTCAGTCTGTTAACTGCTGTTAGCTCAGTTTGTTAGCTGCTGTTAGCTCATGTTAGCTCAGTTTGTTAGCTGCTGTTAGCTCTATTTGTTAACTCATGTTAGCTCAGTTTGTTAGCTGCTGTTAGCTCAGTCTGTTAGCTGCTGTTAGCTCATGTTAGCTCAGTCTGTTAGCTGCTGTTAGCTCATGTTAGTTCAGTCTGTTAGCTTATGTTAGCTCAGTTTGTTAGCTGCTGTTAGCTCATGTTAGCTTAGTTTGTTAGCTACTGTTAGCTCATGTTAGCTTAGTTTGTTAGCTGCTGTTAGCTCATGTTAGCTCAGTTTGTAAGCTGCTGTTAGCTCATGTTAACTCAGTTTGTTAGCTGCTGTTAGCTCATGTTAGCTCAGTCTGTTAGCTGCTGTTAGCTCAGTCTGTTAGCTCATGTTAGCTCAGTTTGTTAGCTGCTGTTAGCTCATGTTAGCTCAGTCTGTTAGCTGCTTTTGGCTAATGTGAGCTTGCTTGTTTTTGCTAGCGATAATGTTAGCGAGCATCGAGCTTAGGTTAACTAGCGATGCTAGCCAGAACAAAGTCACCAGCAGACACTTTAGTTTATGACCAGCTGAGTCAGCTGATGCGTGTCGCTCAGTAAACATGTTGAACACGTCACAAACTGATCGAGAACAGTCGTAACATCACGTCTCTCTCCGTCTATCGATCCGTCTGTCGTCTCATCAGGCCGGCAGCAGGAGTCTGATGTGAGACAGGACCACTCCATCAACAGCACCCTGCAGAGAGTGTGTGTGTGTGTGTGTGTGTGTGTGTGTGTGTGTGTGTGTGTGATCGTTTGTCATCATTTGGTCTCATACTTGTTTTAACGCTTCGCTTCAGGCTGCTGTGATCACTGAGGCCAGCTGGTTTGTATCTCATGAGGTCACATGATCACTGAAGTCTCCATCAAACAGGAATATATGTCTCTGATCAACACACACACACACACACACACACACACACACACACACACACACACACACACACACACACAATCAGTCAATATACTGATAACCAAAGCCTCGCCAAGTTTTCGTGATGATTTTACCCACAGTGCATCTGTTTGTAGTCTTTCATTCGCTGCCTCCACTCACCGTCATTCTTCAGTAAACTAAACAAAGTGTGACGGAGCTTCAGGGTGGAGGAGAGAGCTGATTTCAGAGGGTCGTTTGTCCTCATGTCGTGACTCCACCTGACCTTCACCTCCACCTGAGGCTGCTGCGCTAAACCACCAGTCAACTCGACCACAACAGCTCTCTGTCACGTTCTTTCAGACTCAGAACAAAGAACACGTGACGTGCTGTGAACCTGCTACACGGCAACTTCAACCAAAGTCAAACTGCTGCTTTATTTCATATTTATGAAACTTAAAGACTGTAAAGTCAGAATAAATAAACAAATAAGTGTTATTAACCATCCAACAACGACTTCAACAACAACAGCAGGACCAGGACCTGAGCAGCCATCACGATGCATCGGACTCATGATGGAGGTCTCATGGTGGAGGCCTCATGGCGGAGGCTTCATGATGGAGGCTTCATGATGGAGGCTTTATGATGGAGGCCTCATGGCGGAGTTTTCATGATGGAGGCTTCATGATGGAGTTTTCATGATGGAGGCTTCATGATGGAGGCTTCATGATGGAGGTCTCATGGTGGAGGCTTCATGACGGAGGCTTCATGACGGAGGCTTCATGACGGAGGCTTCATGACGGAGGCCTCATGGCGGAGGCTTCATGATGGAGTTTTCATGATGGAGGCTTCATGATGGAGGCTTCATGATGGAGGTCTCATGGTGGAGGCTTCATGATGGAGGCTTCATGACGGAGGCTTCATGACGGAGGCTTCATGACGGAGGCCTCATGGCGGAGGCTTCATGATGGAGGCTTCATGATGGAGTTTTCATGATGGAGGCTTCATGATGGAGGCTTCATGATGGAGGTCTCATGGCGGAGGCTTCATGATGGAGGCTTCATGATGGAGGCTTCATGATGGAGGTCTCATGATGGAGGCCTCATGATGGAGGCTTCATGATGGAGGTCTCATGATGGAGGCTTCATGATGGAGTTTTCATGATGGAGGCTTCATGATGGAGGTCTCAAGGTGGAGGCTTCATGATGGAGGCTTCATGATGGAGGCTTCATGATGGAGGTCTCATGATGGAGGCCTCATGGTGGAGGTCTCAAGGTGGAGGCTTCATGATGGAGGTCTCATGATGGAGGCCTCATGGTGGAGGTCTCAAGGTGGAGGCTTCATTACGGAGGTGGTGCTCAGTAAATGATTTAGCTGCAGGTTAACGAGCTCCAGACCTCTCCTGGACGATTATCTGATCAGCTGTAACGAGCTCAACAACAAACACTTTACTGACATCTGTGCTGTCCTGACACACACACACACACACACACACACACACACACACCACACACACACACACACACACCACACACACACACACACACAGCAGCCAGTGATTATCTATTGGTCCTCCCTAAGCCCCCCCCTGTCTTTCTCAGCTATCCAATCACAGCTGAGCAGGCTTCCTCTCACCTGTACAGTGGACAGCTGTTCCCTGAAGAACCTCGCCTCACAGCAGCTTCCTGCTGACCTCATCACAGATTTCCGCTCGCTCGCTCTCACAAACTAATTAAGCCGAACTCATCAGGGCTTCTGCTGCTGATCTGAAGACAGCTGCTGATGAAGCTCTCATCCATCAGCACAGCTCCACCCCTCTGATACAGTTAGCTTAGCTCCCACACTGATGGAGGAGATGATCCCAGCTCGCAACTGGACTCAAACTCATCCACCCATCGTCTTTTCTCAGTCAAGAACTTCTTAAGCCTTCTCCATGGACAGACACATGGGACGGGACAAGACAAGATGAGACGAGACGGGACGGGACAAGACAAGATGAGACGGGACGGGACAAGACAAGATGAGACGAGACGGGACGGGACGAGAGCAGCAGGTCAAGTCTGTGTCCAGTTTGTCAAACTGAAGGAGCGCTTGATTCATGTCTGCTCAGGACACGATTGTGTGTTTACTCACTCACCAGGCTGCACAACAACAACAACAACAACAGTAACAACAACAACCGCTTCAACACAACAACTGTAACAACAACAACAACAACAACACCAAACACTTCACATCAACAACAGTAACAACAACCACTTCGTGGTGATCACCACCGTGATATGAAATATAATATGGAATATATGTGAAATATAATGTATAATATATAAAACAACAACAACAACAACCCCAACAACAGCAACACAACAACAACACCCCCAACAACAACAATAGCAACACAACAACAACAACAACAACACCCCCAACAACAACAACAACAATAGCAACACAACAACACCCCCAACAACAAAAACAGCAATAACACAACAACAACAACACCCCCAACAACAACAATAGCAACACAACAACAGCAATAACAACAACAACACCCCCCAACAACAACAATAGCAACACAACAGCAACAACAACAACAATAGCAACAACAACACCCCCAACAACAACAACAACACCAATAGCAACACAACAACACCCCCAACAACAACAACACCAATAGCAACACAACCACAACAACAACAACACCCCCAACAGCAACAATAGCAACACAACAACAGCAATAACAGCAACAGCAACAATAAGAACAACACCCCCAACAGCAATAACAACAACATGTTGCTGTGCTGTACACAGTGCTGACTTCTTGTCTCTTCCTGTGAGTCTGAATGTGAAGCAGACTACAGCGCCACCCTGTGACGACACATCAGACTGACTGAATAATCCAGAGTGTGTGTGTGTGTGTGTGTGTGTGTGTGGTGTGGTGTGTGTGTGTGTGTGTGTGTGGTGTGTTGTGGTGTGGGGGGGCTCACCTGAGGCTGAAGCAAAGCATCCTGAGATGTGAGGCGACCAAATGGTGCTGTAGATGACCCCTTCATGACCTCTGAGCGTGATCAGTGATTGGTTAAGAGCCGGGTCCCACTAAACACAAAGAAACACACAAAATAAGAACATGCACACACACACACACACACACACACACACACAGACACACACACTTAGACTCAGACTCACGACTTTGGCGGTCTGATCCCAGGATCCTGAGACGACGAGGTTCTCTCCTCTGGTCTGACTCCAGTCCACAGAGTACACCTACACACACACACACACGCACACACAGTCAATACACAACATCCTTATTAGAGTGTGTGCGTGTGTGTGTGTGTGTGTGTGTGTGTGTGCTTCACCTCCTGTGTGTGTTCTTTGGCCACTCTCAGCGGAGCAGTGTGATTGGCTGTGTCCCACAGCTGTAGGCTGCCGTCTCCGCCCCCGGCGACCATCACGTGTTCGTTAGATTCACTCCACGCCACGTCGAACAGACCGTCACCCCACTGCCAGCTGACACACACACACACACACACACACACACACACACACATGAAGATAATTATCAGTTACTGATTCCACACAAACAGAGACAGACTTTACCTTCTGATCAGACTCAGTCCGGACTCCGTCTCATCCAGAACCAGCAGAGAGCCGCAGCCTGCAGACAGACAGGTTTTATGTTAATGAGTCTTCTTCTCGTCTTCTGTGAGGACCATCAGGACTCAGCTGGACTCACCTGCGATGCCGTAATACTGTGAGGCGGCACAGGCCACTCTGTTCGGGATGAACGGGGAAACCTCCACGGCGTAGCCATGACGGGCCGCACAGCGGAACACCTTCACCATCGTCAGGCTACCTGCAGACCACCTGGACTACCTGCAGACCACCTGGACTACCTGCAGACCACCTGGTCTACCTGCAGAACACCCGGACTACCTGCAGACCACCTGGACTCCCTACAGACCACCTGGACTCCCTGCAGACCACCTGAACAACCTGCAGACCACCTGGACTACCTGCAGAACACCTGGACTCCCTGCAGACCACCTGGACTCCCTGCTGCAGACCACCTGGACTCCCTGCAGACCACCTGGACTCCCTGCAGACCACCTGGACAACCTGCAGACCACCTGGTCTACCTGCAGAACACCTGGACAACCTGCAGACCACTTGGACTACCTGCAGACCACCTGGACTACCTGCAGACCACCTGGACTCCCTGCAGACCACTTGGACTCCCTGCAGATCACTTGGACAACCTGCAGACCACCTGGACTACCTGCAGAACACCTGGACTCCCTGCAGACCACCTGGACTCCCTGCAGACCACCTAGACTCACTGCAGACCACCTGGACTCCCTGCAGACCACCTGGACTCCCTGCAGACACACAGAGGACTTATTATAGTTATTTTATAGTTCGACGTCATCGACGTCACGTGATCATTAATATTCATAAGTCATTAGTAGAACAGAAAAGAACACGTGACGTCACGATAAATGAATCAATGACGTGTTCGTCTGCATGAAGAGCTCGTGACAAACCGTCAGCATCCGCCGGTTACCGGCTCCTCTCGGTGCTCACTGCCACACTGTGACGTCACTCCGGATCAGAACAGACCCGGTACCGGACAGTCCGAACAGCTGCACGAGCCCGCTGACTGAACCACGGGGACTTCCGTGTTTTGATCAGGTGACCACAGGACCCGGATAGAAGAAGGTTCACTGCAAGTCTCGCGAGGCTTCGGTAGATGGCGCCATTTCTTTATGAATCAGCTGTGACGTTTTTTTAACGTTAGTTTAAGGTTGAACCAACGTTTACAGTTTATCTTTATCCTGAATATGAACCACGTGACATAAACAAACGTCACTTAGTTTAAATATTTATTCATAAAAAACAAAAAGTTTAAAGAAGAAACTTTATTAAAAACAAAAAATATATATATTTACATTTCGATGTTGTACAAAGGTTATAATATGGTTTGTGAATGGCTTGTTAACGGTTGTAGAATGGTTTGTTAACGGTTACAGAATGGTTGTAGGATGGTTGTAGAATGGTTTGTTAACGGTTGTAGAAATGTTTGTGAATGGTTTGTGAATGGTTGTAGAAATGTTTGTGAATGGTTTGTGAATGGTTGTAGAATGGTTTGTGGACGGTTGTAGAATGGTTGTAGGATGGTTGTAGAATGGTTTGTTAACGGTTGTAGAATTGTTTGTAAATGGTTGTAGAATGGTTTGTGAATGGTTGTAGAATGGTTGTAGAATGGTTTGTGAACGGTTGTAGAATGGTTGTAGGATGGTTGTAGAATGGTTTGTTAACGGTTGTAGAATTGTTTGTGAATGGTTGTAGAATGGTTTGTGAATGGTTTGTGAATGGTTGTAGAATGGTTTGTTAACGGTTGTAGAATGGTTTGTGAATGGTTGTAGAATGGTTTGTTAACGGTTGTAGAATGGTTTGTGAACGGTTGTAGAATGGTTTGTGAACGGTTGTAGAATGGTTGTAGAATGGTTGTAGAATGGTTTGTGAACGGTTGTAGAATGGTTGTAGGATGGTTGTAGAATGGTTTGTTAACGGTTGTAGAATGGTTTGTGAATGGTTGTAGAATGGTTTGTGAATGGTTTGTGAATGGTTGTAGAATGGTTTGTTAACGGTTGTAGAATGGTTTCTGAATGGTTGTAGAATGGTTTGTTAACGGTTGTAGAATGGTTTGTGAACGGTTGTAGAATGGTTTGTGAACGGTTGTAGAATGGTTGTAGAATGGTTGTAGAATGGTTTGTGAACGGTTGTAGAATGGTTGTAGGATGGTTGTAGGATGGTTGTAGAATGGTTTGTGAACGGTTGTAGAATGGTTGTAGGATGGTTTGTGGTCATTGGAAGTTTGTGGGTCCGAACTCGGCCTCGTGTAGGAACTGTTGGATCTTGGTTCTGACCCAGGACTGTTTCTCAGCAGGAAGTCTCCTCATGGTGGGCGCCAGGCTCAGTAAGAACAGCGTCACGTCGTCCCTCTGGTCCATGTCTCGGTCTCTCTGGGCCTCCCGGGCCTCCATCCTCCTCAGGTACTCCTCCAGCAGACTGTCGGTGCTCCTCCTCCAGGCCCGGGTCGACCTGGGAGCCGCGGAGTGACACTCCTCCTCTCCGTTCCTTTGGTCCAGCGGCTCGGCGACCACGGCTTCCTGCTCCTCTGTCTTCAGGTGGTTGAGCCGGGACGCCGTGCAGGACGGCGGCGGGCTGCAGTGCGACTGAAGGTCCGGCTGCAGGATGGCGGGGGAAGACCGCGAGGGAGGCGTCAGCTGATCTGAGGGCTGCGATGAAGAGTGTGAGGACGCTAAGGTGGTGGCGAGGGACGTGACGGACTGCATCATCATCTCAAACAGTTCCTTCATGTTGACGTGTTGGACCTGGACGCAGTCGTCTGCAGCCGGGCTCTCGGAGCTCGCCTCCAGCTTCGCCTCCTTCAGCCTGACGGCGTCTCTGTGAGGAGATGACGGTCGCTTCCTCTGAGCGAACTCTGACGACGAGGACGAGGACGTCGTTGTTGTCGTGGCGTCTGCGACGGCGAGGCCTGCGCAGAGAGAAGAGTTCAGACTGTGATCCAGACAAACCGAACCTGCCGCCTGCTTCTTTGTGCACTCACCGTAGTTCTCGTCGTCGTCGCTGCGCACCTCCATGGTCGTGCTGCAGCCCATCATGTCGGACATCTGGAACAGAGGCTGCGGGTCCAGAGCCCAGCCGTTGGTGCCGGCCGCTCGGGCGTCGATGAACGGGTTTAAAAACGACAGAATGGCCGAGTATCTCCACGGCCGGTAGTTCAGGAGACCCACGCCGCTCTCACGACGCTCTTTCTCACGCTGGCGCTCACGCCGGTGTTGGTCCCTCAACATCTTCCACTTCCTCCGGCACTCCGACTCTGACCAACAGGAAGAAGAAAAACACACGGTCAATGTTAAACTTTGACGATTCAAGCACGACAGTGAGGAACTGATCCGGATGCTTCTTCATCAGCACGACACACAGAGCGACTTTTTGTCGTCTTCACGAATCTCAGAGACAACCTGTCTGACAGACTCGGACGTCCTTACACTCTTCTCTCACTTCCTGTCTGAACTGAATGTAAAATTCTTAAATGTTTCTGAATCTCTTCAGGGTCAAAGTACATTTCAGAACCATCTGTGAACCACCTGGACCTGTCCGGTTGTCCGGGTTTAGGACTGTGCTCAGATGTTTTGTAATTCCTGTCGTGACACACTAACAATTAAACAAACTTTTATTTTGAAAGTACGTCACATGTCTGTACTTTAGCTGCATCAGTACAGCATGTTAATAACACAGAGTTAATAGTTAGTGCTCTGATCATCCCTTAGTTATGCTGCCATAGGATTAGACTGCCAGGGGAGTCTGTCTCTCTCTGTAAACACACATGTCTCATTAATCATGTCACTAACTAAACTTCTTCCCTGGAGTTTCTGTCTCTGTCGTCCAGCAGGTTCTCGTGGATCGTGGCTGCTGCTGTGATCCTGCATCACGTCCACTACACATATTACTACTGTCATTATTACTACTGTCATTATTACTACTGTCATTACTACTGTCATTATTACTACTGTCATTACTACTGTCATTATTACTACTGTCATTATTACTACTGTCATTATTACTGCTGTCATTATTACTGCTGTCATTATTACTACTGTCATTATTACTACTGTCATTATTACTGCTGTCATTATTACTGCTGTCATTATTACTACTGTCATTATTACTGCTGTCATTATTACTGCTGTCATTATTACTGCTGTCATTATTACTACTGTCATTATTACTGCTGTCATTATTACTGCTGTCATTATTACTGCTGTCATTATTACTACTGTCATTATTACTACTGTCATTATTACTGCTGTCATTATTACTGCTGTCATTATTACTACTGTCATTATTACTACTGTCATTATTACTGCTGTCATTATTACTACTGTCATTATTACTACTGTCATTATTACTGCTGTCATTATTACTGCTGTCATTATTACTACTGTCATTATTACTACTGTCATTATTACTGCTGTCATTATTACTGCTGTCATTATTACTACTGTCATTATTACTACTGTCATTATTACTGCTGTCATTATTACTACTGTCATTATTACTACTGTCATTATTACTACTGTCATTATTACTACTGTCATTATTACTACTGTCATTATTACTGCTGTCATTATTACTGCTGTCATTATTACTACTGTCATTATACTACTGTCATTATTACTACTGTCATTATTACTACTGTCATTATTACTACTGTCATTATTACTGCTGTCATTATTACTGCTGTCATTATTACTACTGTCATTATTACTACTGTCATTGTTACTGCTGTCATTATTACTGCTGTCATTATTACTACTGTCATTATTACTACTGTCATTATTACTGCTGTCATTATTACTGCTGTCATTATTACTACTGTCATTATTACTACTGTCATTATTACTGCTGTCATGTCATTATTACTACTACTGTCATTATACTACTGTCATTATTACTGCTGTCATTATTACTGCTGTCATTATTACTACTGTCATTATTACTGCTGTCATTATTACTGCTGTCATTATTACTACTGTCATTATTACTGCTGTCATTATTACTGCTGTCATTATTACTACTGTCATTATTACTACTGTCATTATTACTACTGTCATTATTACTACTGTCATTATTACTGCTGTCATTATTACTACTGTCATTATTACTACTGGTATTATTACTACTGTCATTATTACTACTGTCATTATTACTGCTGTCATTATTACTACTGTCATTATTACTACTGTCATTATTACTACTGTCATTATTACTACTGTCATTATTACTGCTGTCATTATTACTACTGTCATTATTACTACTGTCATTATTACTACTGTCATTATTACTGCTGTTATTATTACTACTGTCATTACTACTGTCATTATTACTACTGTCATTATTACTGCTGTCATTATTACTACTGTCATTATTACTACTGTCATTATTACTACTGTCATTATTACTACTGTCATTACTACTGTCATTACTACTGTCATTATTACTGTTGTCATTATTACTGCTGTCATTATTACTACTGTCATTACTACTGTCATTACTGCTGTCATTGTTTACTACTGTCATTACTGCTGTCATTATTACTACTGTCATTATTACTACTGTCATTACTACTGTCATTATTACTGCTGTCATTATTACTACTGTCATTATTACTGCCATATCTCCATCACAGTTTATAGTTAGTTGATGATTTGCTGCTGCTGAGCATCTGTGTCTGTCTGTCACAGGTTCCACTGCTACTGTAATTATTTTATCAGTCATTGTGATTCATTGTCACTTTATCATTCATTGTAATTGTACAATATGTTTGTGTTGATTGTCCTGTACACTGACATCTATTGCACGTCTGTCCGTCCTGGCAGAGGGATCCCTCCTCTGTGGCTCTTCCTGAGGTTTCTTCCACATTTTTTCTCTGTTAAAGTTTTTGTGGGCAAGTTTTTTCCTCACTCTCTCCGAGGGTCTAAGGACAGAGGGAGTCACTCCCTGTACAGATTGTAAAGCCTCAGAGGAAAATGGACTTTGTGACTTTATACAAATAAAATATAATTTAATTTGATTTGATGTTAGTAACATGTCGTCAGTCTATAACACACATGTTAGTAACATGTCGTCAGTCTATAACACACATGTTAGTAACATGTCGTCAGTGTGGTGAGCTGACACAACCTCGTCAGCAGCTCGTTGATTAATGAATCATAAACACACAGAGAGAGATCTCCTGATCATCTTTCAGCTTTATTTTAAAATATAATAAAAACTTTATTTTAAAATATAATAAAAACTTTATTTTAAAAACTTTATTTTAATTTTTCAGTAGGAACCATTCTTCTCCGAGCTGCCAGCTTCAGCTGGTCGGACACTTTCAACAGACGGACTGGTTTTGTTTTGATCTTTGCACTTTGTGAAAACCGGATCCGGTCTGACCCGGTTTGACCCGGTCTGACCCGGTCTGACCCGGTCTCTCCGGTACCACGGACGGTGACCACCGGACACACTCACCGGGAACACCGACGATCTCAGCGACCTGCCTCCAGGCGTCACTGCGCATGTTCAGGTCTCGGTACGTCAGACAGCTCGAGTCGTAGAGACTGGGGAACCCGGAGACCGCCATGATGAGCTTATACTCCATGCTGAAGACCAAAGACTGACAAAGACTGACAAAGACTGACAAAGACCGAAGACTGAAGACTACCGACGACCACCGACAGCCGAGGAAACACAACAACGGCGAGCTTCCGTTTCCGCTGAGAGTCTACGCGATTGGTTTCCGCTACCCCTGCGTCACCGCCTCATTTACATATTAAAAAGCTCATTTGCATACAAACGTTTTCAAAATAAAATCATTTTGTGTCCATAAAACATTAAATTGATCATAAACACTTTGTAAACAGTGTAAATGACCGTTATAGCTGAAAACAGCTGATCTGTAACGGAACATCAGCTGACCAGTCATTTCAGTCAGAGGCTCTGATCATGGTGCCCGTTCATTCACCAATCAGATTTTATTTGTATAAAGTCACAAAGTCCATTTTCCTCTGAGGCTTTACAATCTGTACAGGGAGTGACTCTATGGAACCTTCTCATGTCTTTATTTCTGTTGTAGATTAACACATTGTAGATTACCTGTATGCATTTGGAGTTCATGTGTTTCCAGGAGTTGTCTGTGTGTGTTATTAAAGTTCAGTGTGATGCATTTCACAGACACATGAAACACTGAGCACATTAGATCTGAGCGTGCACAGGACATGTTTGAGTGTGAGTGAAATGTTTGTGTCCAAGCTGAAGAAATGTGAGCACAAGCATGTGATGTTTTGAGTTCAAGCACACATTTTGATAGAAAGCAGCAGAAATCTGAGCACGGGGAGAATAAATCTGAGCACGAGGAGAATAAATCTGACCACGAGGACAATAAATCTGAGCACGAGGACAATAAATCTGAGCACAAGGACAATAAATCTGAGCACGAGGACAATAAATCTGAGCACGAGGACAATAAATCTGAGCACGGGGAGAATAAATCTGAGCACGGGGAGAATAAATCTGAGCAAGGGGAGAATAAATCTGAGCAAGGGGAGAATAAATCTGAGCAAGGGGAGAATAAATCTGAGCAAGGGGAGAATAAATCTGACCACAAGGACAATAAATCTGAGCACGAGGACAATAAATCTGAGCAAGAGGAGAATAAATCTGAGCACGGGGAGAATAAATCTGAGCAAGGGGAGAATAAATCTGAGCACGAGGACAATAAATCTGAGCACAAGGAGAATAAATCTGAGCACGAGGACAATAAATCTGAGCACAAGGAGAATAAATCTGAGCACGAGGACAATAAATCTGAGCACAAGGAGAATAAATCTGAGCACGAGGACAATAAATCTGAGCACGAGGACAATAAATCTGAGCACGAGGACAATAAATCTGAGCACAAGGACAATAAATCTGAGCACAAGGACAATAAATCTGAGCACGAGGACAATAAATCTGAGCACAAGGAGAATAAATCTGAGCACGAGGACAATAAATCTGAGCACAAGGAGAATAAATCTGAGCACGAGGACAATAAATCTGAGCACGAGGACAATAAATCTGAGCACAAGGACAATAAATCTGAGCACAAGGACAATAAATCTGAGCACGAGGAGAATAAATCTGAGCACGAGGACAATAAATCTGAGCACAAAGACAATAAATCTGAGCACAAAGACAATAAATCTGAGCATGAGGACAATAAATCTGAGCACAAGGACAATAAATCTGAGCACGAGGACAATAAATCTGAGCACGGGGACAGATGCATTTCACATGGATTTATCAGATTTATTGTCCTCGTGCTCAGATTTATCAGATTTATTCTCCTCGTGCTCAGATTTATCAGATTTATTCTCCTCGTGCTCAGATTTATCAGATTTATTGTCCTCGTGCTCAGATTTATTGTCCTCGTGCTCAGATTTATCAGATTTATTCTCCTCGTGCTCAGATTTATTGTCCTCGTGCTCAGATTTATTGTCCTCGTGCTCAGATTTATTGTCCTCGTGCTCAGATTTATTGTCCTCGTGCTCAGATTTATCAGATTTATTCTCCTCGTGCTCAGATTTATCAGATTTATTGTCCTCGTGCTCAGATTTATTGTCCTCGTGCTCAGATTTATCAGATTTATTGTCCACGTGCTCAGATTTATTGTCCTCATGCTCAGATTTATTCTCCTCGTGCTCAGATTTATTGTCCTCGTGCTCAGATTTATTGTCCTCGTGCTCAGATTTATTGTCCTCGTGCTCAGATTTATCAGATTTATTGTCCACGTGCTCAGATTTATTGTCCTCATGCTCAGATTTATTCTCCTCGTGCTCAGATTTATTGTCCTCGTGCTCAGATTTATCAGATTTATTGTCCTCGTGCTCAGATTTATTCTCTGTGTGTGTTATTAAAGTTCAGTGTGATGCATTTCACAGACACATGAAACACTGTGTGAACTACAGTCCTCAGCCTGAGAGCAGCAGCGTGTTGGAACTGATCAGTCCAGTTTAATCAACTTTTAAAAGGTGGAACAGGTTTTGGTGGTTAAAGTCTCTCACGACAGTTTCATGAAAGAAGTATGAAGAACATTTGGACAACAAAGAACTCTTCCTCATTCTCTGTTGATTGGTGAAACTGTTATCAGCAGGTTAGATCACAGTAAGCTTGGAAATGTGAAGTATGAATGTTAGATTCAATCTGACTGCAAGTCTGTGAACACAGCCAAAATGAATCTGACACCTCACATGCTGTCTGACAGAATCCTGCACAAATATGAAAGAATGATCCTATCTTTATTCAAGAGTGCACATTTTCATTTTGAGAGCATGATTTCTCCTTCTCGTGCTCAGATTTATTATCCTCGTGCTCAGATTTATTCTCACCGTGCTCAGATTTATTGTCCTCGTGCTCAGATTTATTCTCACCGTGCTCAGATTTATTCTCCTCGTGCTCAGATTTATTGTCCTCGTGCTCAGATTTATTCTCCTCGTGCTCAGATTTATTGTCCTCGTGCTCAGATTTATTCTCCTCGTGCTCAGATTTATTCTCACCGTGCTCAGATTTTTTAATTTGAAAATAATCTAAAATTGTCAAAGCTTGGTAAATTGTGTTTTTCCAGTACCCTACAGTGATAGAAATGTATTGGCTTTTTTGTCTAGAGTTTTTAAAGTTTGTTTTAATAAAGATTCAAGAGGTGTTATGGTTGTTTCTCCAGCCTGCCCCCAACATGTGATACAATAAGATATATGGGAAAGAATCATAGCATGCATAAATATCTTGGCTGCATCCAAAGAGAGACAGTTTCTAATATGTCTAAAAATTGCTAAGTTGGTTTTTATGGTTTTAACATGTTTTAAATGCAGATTCAGCTCTTTGGTTTAACTTGAATAATCTGAATTTACCGGTTGAGTATTTTCTTTCTTCTACCACACAGCTGACTAAGTATTGACATGTCATCAGTGCTTTCTAGCAGAAACAGACAGAGGTAGTTTAGTTCATGTTGTTAACATGTCTGAAGAAACATCGTGTGGTCATGGAAAGAAGATTGCTGAAACTACTCAAATCAGATTAAGAACTGTCCAACGCAGGATGGAAGAAGGATGAAGTGATGCACCCATCACCCCTAGTGCCTGACCTGGGGTTGCTACAGTTAGATCAGGTTCAGCAACGTTATGTCCCCAAAGAATCAGCTGACTACCTGAATACAGTGAATGACCAGGTCTTTATTTACTGATGGCACGGGCATATTCCAAGATGACAATGTCAGGATTCATCCAGCTCACATTATAAATGGGGTTAGTTCAGATTTGGAGAGTATGAGACATTCTGTTCACACATGGATTGGCCACCAGAGAGTCCACACCTCACCTCCTTGGTGAAAAAATGAATGCAACGCTGGGTAGACGGATAGACAGACACACACGGGCTCTGTTTTTTGTCTTTAAACCTTTATTGAATTTAATGACAGCCATGAGCAGCTACTAGATGCTGCGCCAAGAAAACTTTCTTAAAGTGAAAATCAAAGTCAGAGTTTGTACACAACAACTTCAACCCCTCTTTTTTTTTAAACTCTTTTTGGGTTTTCATTTTTATAAACAAACTTTAGAGAAAACAAACCAGACAACAGAATGCAAAAAACAAAATAGCCCCAGCCCAAACTAACAGTGAACGATGCATGCATCCTGTTTAGTGTAAAGTAATAGCTTCTGGACATGACGAGTGTAATCTATATTAAGTTCAGTTGTAGTAGCCACTAGCGCCTTTAGGTTTGCTGGTGTGGCATGACTGCTTCTTCTCTCTGATGGTTTTTTTCTGACGAGAGCTATAGGAAATTAGGTGTCCACGTAAAGTGGCTTCAGCTGCAGCCCAGATTGTAGCAGAGAGCTTTTATTACCCATTAGCCAGAATTGTAAATGGACTGTACTTATATAGCGCCTTTCTAGTCTTCCGACCACTCAAAGCGCTCTACACTACATATCTCATTCACACACTGAAGGCATTGGCTACCATGCAAGGTGCCAACTGCTCATCAGTTTGTGGATCTAACCAGGATCTAACCAGGGTTCAGTGTCTTGCCCAAGGACACTTCGACATGCAGACCGCAGGAGCCGGGGATCGAACCGCCGATCATCTGATTAGTGGACGACCCGCTCTGCCTGTGAGCCGCAGCCGCCCCAATTGTGATAGGTTGTTCCGAACAAAAGTGCAAAAAGAGTCACTATTCAAAAATGACGTTGACTCTCCAAATGGGAGTTTTAGGGACGTTAAATACTGGGTTAATGTGCAGATGTACCGGAGCATGAACTGATAAAACAATAGGGTCTATACAGCTGGCCTGGACAGTGTAAAAAGTTTTTGGGAATAAAAACATAATCTAGAATATGAATTGTTAGGATGTGAATAAAACGTGTAGTCCCTCACTTTAGGATAAGTGTCATCATATCAATCCAGTGTCTGTGCATACATTTTATGGACGGCAGACATCCTCGGGTTAGACATGTTTGCAGAGGAGGATTTATCCAGAGAGGCGATTATACAATTAAAATCTCCAGCTAGGAAGCCCAATGAGGGTTAAACATCAAAATCATTTGTGACATAAGCTGCGGTGAATCATTAGTTATATGCTGTTCAAGAATCTAACCCCTAATCAAAATCACACACTATGATGAAAGGAAGGTTTTAATTTGTGAGTTTTACCATTTCTAAGAACACCACATTTGACATTAAAGTACAATCAGTGAGCCAAATGTTCAAAGTGAAGCCTCGTCCACCACCAACATTTAAACCAGAGACACTGAGGAGCCTGCGGGCAACCCAAACCCAGCATAAAGAGGTTCAGTGAATGTGGTTTTGAAGGTGTGGAGGTGGATCAGCATGCCAGAGACGACACTGAAGAAGGACACAGTGCCAGCAGGATAGTCCACATACACTCCTACTTTATAAGTGGAGGAGGATGAGGAGTAATAAGAGGTGGTGTTGGAGAAGGAGGAGATTTCTGTTCTCCTGTTATTATAACAGACATAGTAACTCCCATTACAGCACTCAAGACACCAGGAGTTAAGATTTCGTCCAAACATAGATTCATCACCCTGTGCTCTCCTGCTGATCGATCTGTAACTCACTGCTATAAGAACGTTTCCTTGACACTCGACCAACCAGCCATGGCGACTCTTCAGCTCATCTTTACACAGCACCTGACAGCGGTCAAATCTGTGTGCATGATCAGGATATGGCTGAGTCACATTTGTCAGGCATGTCATCGTCCTGTTGTTGTTAGACAGTTTCATATTTCGGCCTGCTGTGTTTGTGTCCAGTGTGAGTTGACAGGCATCTGATGAGAGAAAGCAGCAGTTTCAGACACAGCTGACGGTTTCTTCTTTCTTTGCTGTTGTTCATTTCTATCAAGTCTAATAACGACACATTCTGACAGTAATGTTTTCATGAAGAAAAACATCAACTTTGGATTTAACACAGACTGGCTGTGTGCTGATCATTCGTCAAAGTGAATCCACTTACATTGCTTCAGATCAGGTTTTGATAGCTGCATTTCACCATGGGCCATCCTGGAGGAATAAACAGTCACAATGATTTTCTATCCAACATGAAGCAGTGTTCTTCAGACCAACCAGCTACTCAACTTTATGGTGATGATCCAAGGAGCTTTAATAATGGCACATGGTCACACAGAGCTATTCTGGTGAATAGACGTGTTTTAAGGCAAATCTGGATGTTGGGGGAGAGATTCTTTAATTTGGGGGCAGCGATAGAGAGGCCCCCCCCATCACACTTAGTCCTGGATCTCAGCACAGACAGAAGTCTAGTTCTCTCACAGTGCGATATGGGACAGCAGTTCTGTGAGGGCGTGACACCGTTTCAGACTCAAATCAAACATCAGGATTTTAAAATCAGTCTGTAGCTGACCGGCAGCCAGTGAGAGGAAAGAACGGGAGTAACGTGCTCCCTCTTTTTTGACCAGAGTGATACCAAAATATAACAAGCTGCAATCATGGAGGTGACACATCTGACTGTACATGCTCTTGGAGATTCTTGAATGAAGTTTTTTCTTGATTAAAATATGTAAATTCGATGGCAATCGATCACATACTTGTTGATACAGTTCACTAAATGTGTAAACCTGGTGGTGGTGCTTAAAGGCACCTGCAGAGTTCTTGTCATCTGTCCATACCTGAGAGTCTCCTGGATGATGGTACACAGCAAATTCAGAAGAGTTAAGTTTCTGTTTTACACTCGCATACCTCCAGAAACTCAGGCTGTATTTTTGAGTACATTGTGAATAAAAACAATGTCGATGTTCATGACATTTCTGAAAAATACACCAGAAACAAGGTTTCTGTATTTGAGCTCTCAACACTTCATCCATGCACTTCACATCAGAGCATGAACAGTGCAAACATCAACCTGAGCCAAGTTGATCCGATCGGACCAGTCCAGACACATTTTTCACTGATCATGTGATCTCAGGTTACAGCAGCACTATGACATGTACGTCTGTGTGAAATCATTGTTCTTTAACTCAGAGAGAAAGTCAACAACATATCAATAATAGATATTCTGAATCAACCAATCAGCATGAAGAAACATGTGTCCTGTCCAGGTAAACAGTGACACAGCACACTGTGATCAAACACTGACACATTTCTCAGGTAGATTCTCACCTGCTGAACTCACCTCAGGTCACTTACAGACACGTTCCAGCTTCAGGTGTGGAGGAAACACTGGGAGAGAAGAAGCTGCTGATTTCTTCCTCGTCAGTCCTGGTGTCTGTGTGCATCTGATCCGAGGACGCAGTCACACCCTCAAAACCTCAAGTCCAAGTCTAGAAAAAAAAAAACCCGACACGAGTGATGTCAAGACTGCAGCCAATCAGAAATGTTGATCTGTGATGCATATCTTGTTCAATAATTTCACTGCTGAACTAAAAAAAAACCAAGCATCAAATAAAAATCTGAGTCTTTAAAAGCTTCTCCAGAATATCTCGGTTATACTCCTCAAATTTGATGAAGCCCATCCAAACTGCTTTTATTTCCCTAAATCTGGGTACATGCATTAGAATTGGACCTTCTTTATGCCTGATAAACAGTATTTATATTCTTTATCATTATTACAGGTAGTTATATTTCTAGTATTCATTGTAATTATTGTTTCTGTGTCTTTAAATTGGCCGCTCTCTGCAGACCTCGTCAGCCCACTATGATCCGTTGAATCATATTATAACGAGTACAGCCTGCTCTGTAAGGAAAGAGTGAAGAGAACCTCTATGATCTTTAGAAATAAAATAGATTATTTCAACTTGTCCATATGCCGTCTAACTTCCTGGACTGGGATCAGTAAAGTGTGATCCGATCTCATTTCTTTTGCGTCTTCTTCATGTTTATAGCTCAAGTAACTTTGAAATAAATGAAAAATAAACCTCAAAGATGGCCGACATGTAGACTTAGTCTCTGATTAAATCCATAACAGTTCAAACCAGCTGCTGTTTCCATCAGACACACTGAGCAGGTCCATTTCAAAAAGGGTTCTGAAGCTTTTCACAGTTGACAAATGGACTGTGGGATCTAGTCAAACAAGTCTGTGTCGGTGTTTGTTAAATGATTCATTGTTGTTTGTTCAGAGAAGCTTCCAGAAATACATGCAGAACGCTGTCACGGCCTGTAACTCAGTGAACAGACAATCACGAAGCATTTAAACAGTGAGGCAGCAGCGTGGATCACACTGGTACACGACGAGCTTTTAAACAAACAAAAGCTCTGCGTCTTTAAATCTTCATCTTTAAATATTCAAATTAAGAGTTGAACACAGACACACTGGATAGTTCATGTTCTGTTTCTTTGGGGGTCCCTGATGGCTGAGGGGTTTTAAAACACTAAGTTCTGTTACACTCTGGGCTGGTTCTGGTCCAAACCAAAAAAGGACTTTGAAGCCTCTGGGACAGTCAAAACCTGGACTGTGTTAAAGGGTCCAGTGAAACAGCTCAGACTCAGTGTTGGAAGGTTTCTGTATTTGAGCACTCAACACTTCATCCATGCACTTCACATCAGAGTATAAATAGTTAAAATGTAATGTAACGGGTGTGTGAGGACCCAATTACAGTAACAACAGAACACCACACCAGCAGACAAACACCAGTAAGGGAACAGACACAGATCACGGCTGGAGACAAGATCGGCAACGGGCGCTCGGTCCAAAAGAAAATGCTGAAGTCTTGCATGAAGGAAGAACAATCTGGCAATGAGTCTGTGAACCAGAGAGGCTTAAATACTGGCTTGATACTAATGAGGAGCACCTGAGTGCACAGGTGAATAGAGTTGGCTGATGAGGTGGGCGTCACCGGCAGGGAGAGTGGAAAACTACTAGCAGAGCAGCAAAGGAATGGACGTGACAATCAACCTGAGCCGAGTTGATCCGAGCTGTCGGACCAGTCCACACACATTTTTCACTGATCATGTGATCTCAGGTTACAATCAAACTGCTGCTCTGTATCTGTGATGCTGAGCGGATCATCCAGGAAAAAGAAACAGTGTTAAAATGTTCACATTTTAGAAGAACAGTCTAATTATTATCTTTGCTGAAATCAAATTTGAAGTTTGTGGGACAACGTTTTATACTTTAACTCAGTCACAGTTGTAACCACAGAACATGTTACTCAGCCCTTACATTCCTACATTTGGATCAGTGCCCACAAAATGTGTTTCTGATCATTTCAAAATGTGTCATAGCACATCCAAAACATTCACCAAGATTTGATGTTTTTAATAATCACGACTTTGTTGTTTGTCTCTTCTCAGCCAGTCAGTTCAGTTCTCCTCCATGCTGGCTCTACAGAGTGCTACAAAATCCTGGACCAGCTGCTCTTTCCATCAGACAAACCAGACAAAGTTTTCTGGGGCAGTCGAGACATGAACTGTTTTTTGGGCTCCTCTGTGCTCAGTCTGTGTCACTGTTGTTAAGATGATTGTTAACAGGAAACTAAACCTCAGTCAAGTCAATCAAAGCTGTCCGACCAGTTCAGACACTCTCTGCATGTTGTAACCATCATATCATCTCAGATTATGATCAAACTGCTGTTTTGATTCGACCTGTGAACCACTAAAGCAGACACATGAAAATCATCCTCACATATTTTCCTTTAACTCAACTACAAACGCTTGAGAACATTTACTGTCGTCATTCTTATTTTAGACTTTTCATGTTTTAATTCAGAAATTCATTGTCCAAGTCTGAACAAAACCTCAGAGTGACGTCAAAACCAGCCAAACCTTTGGCAGAAACCAGTTGAGTGCCAGAGAAATCACATGATCACATGATGTAGTTCTATGACCTGTCCACTAGATGGGGGAAACTAACCATGTAATGAACTTGTGGCATATGAACAGTTTTTTGGTCTCCTTAGTCTGTGTCACTGTTGTTAAGATGATTGTTAACAGGAAACTTGCCCACAAAAAAACTTTAACATGTGTACAGAACAAATCAACACAAACATATTGTACAATTACAATGACTGATAAAATGATTACAGTAGCAGATATGGCAGCAATAATGACAGTAGTAATATGTGTAGTGGACGTCATGCAGGATCACAGCAGCAGCCACGATCCACGAGAACCTGCTGGACGACAGAGACAGAAACTGACTACAAAAGACTGCATCTTCAACCAATACCGTGCCCGACGAGGCATAACCCTGAGACAGACAGAGAGAGAGGGGAGGGAGGGGGAGTCCCCCGGCAGTCTGGTCCTATGGCATCATTAACCAACCAACAGCAAAGAAAATCCACCAAACACAGCGAAGAACTGACTGTTAAACACTTCTTTATTTGCAGATTATATAATTATCATGTCAAATTAAGACAGAACTAAGTGAGTGAATCCATTAAGACTCAAAGCTCATTCAAGCCAGACACACACTGGACTCTGAAACACGTTAACAACAACAAAGCTAAGAGCTGATGAGTTCATCTCATGTAAATGAACCTCCTGTATTATATATTTACAGCAGTTTGGTCAGGAGCTAAGCTCTCACGCAGACATCCCCACCTTCGTGCTACCGGAAGTTCAAATGAGTTCATCTTGAATGAAGACATGCGCTCAGCTGTAGCTTCAAAGCTGCTCAGCTCATCTTAAAGTCAGGACTAAATGATTTGGTCAGAAGCAAATTTAAGGAAGTTAAACAAGTTAAAAGCTGTTTCCAGTTCAGACAGTTCAAATCCAGCTGCTGTGTTCTGAACTGACTGATGCAGAAAAAGACAAAAACTATGCATGCTCTCAAACCCTCCAGCTCAGCTGGTGTACAAGTTGTTGATGGGTGGAGTCTGACGGAGGCAGAGGTGTTGCTCAAACTCAAACAGAAGATGGGACGTTCTAGTAGTTCACTGCACCATCATCTTCATCATCAGCCACCTGTGAAAGACATCAGGACACGTTAAAAGCCGACTCTGAAACACTCCAACTGACAACTGTCCAGTCCCAGCCCCACTCCTCTGATCTGCAGGCGGCTGTAGCTCCGCTGAAGTGTCCATGAGCAAGATGTTGAAGCCCGGTGTGTGAATGTGACTGTGCCTGAACGTATGGCTGAATGTGACAGGTGTTGTAAAAGTGCACTGAGTGCTCGCTCCATCATGATTCAGTGAACATCTGTAAAATAACGAGGATTCTCTGCAAACTGCAAACTGAATGTTTTGACATTTATTTGAACGATGATATGTGACTTTCATTTTACAGTGATTTGACCGTTTCTTTGTTTTGTTCCTTTACCATAAAAACTCACCATGTTTTCATCCGTCTGTGTTTTTCTCCCTGAAAAGACAAGAGGAAGATTCCACTTTAGTTTCCACAGTGAAAATCCAGATTCATCAAACTTCTTGTTTCTGAGTTTCCTCAGTGAAAGCTCTCACCTTTAGTTCTTGTCCACATGCTGACTGCCACCACGATTATTATGAGAGCTGCTAAACCCACAGACACGATGATGAACCTCCACAAACCTGGAAAGAGAACGACAACATCAAAATATTCAGCAGTTTGAAAGAGGAGAGTCAAAGAGAAGTGACACATGTTACATATATACATGACACACAATGCAGAAGTGTGTCAGGATGGAAATAATAACTCCACCCACACAGAGAGACACAGAATACAGTAACAGACGTTTAAAAATGATGAGTCACTACCTTTTAGGTCTGCTGAGTCATCTGTTGGTGGTTTGGTTGTGGGTTCTGGTCTTGGTTTTGTTGCCGTGTCGTCACCTGATCAGATGAAAACGAGTCACCAAACTGTTGAGCACCAAACTCGTGCTGTGATATGACGTAATATTCAAACTTCACATCCATAAAATCAACAAATATTTCATCATTCACGTCAGTCTGAAGTGACTTTAAACAGCTCGACTTATTCTCACCTGGTTCCTCACCTGAGGGCTGAAGTCTGAAGGGAAACAGCTGCACTCTGTCACCATGAGTCACTTCACACGTCAGTGAGTCAGAGTTTGATGAAGTCGTAAAGGTCACAGAGGCAGAGCAGCGAGACTGTGATGTCTGCAGATCTTTGTGATCTTCATCCACGTCTTTACCCTCAAACAGCCACTTCACTGTGTATCTACACCATCGTTCACCATATGTCGACACAGAGCAGTTTAACTCCACCTGATCATTGGTCTCGTGTTCAGTCACTGGTGAAGATGGAGATAATGTGAGAGAAAGACAACAAGAGTCACATTCACTTCATCACTATGATCATAATTATTGTGATGTTTCACAGTTTGAGCTGAAAATATGATGATGGAAATACTCACTGGTAACAACAGACAGATAAACCAAAGACCATGAATCTATTCGTCCTGATTTGTATTGGCGACAGTCGTAATATCCAGCATCTTCATGTGTGAGCTTCTTTATGACCAGAGAACAGTTCTGTGTAACACTCAGTCTGTCTGATTTAGAGTTCTCAACGATCTGTCCTAGTCTAATCAGATCTACTGCTCCCTGTCTTGGATTAATGAATTCCCATGTTGTACTGTCACAGTTTTGCTGACCGTCTATCACATCTTCACAAGGCAAAGTGACTTCCTGTCCAGCTCTGACAGTGAAGGAGGAAGATCCTTCAGTTTCTGTGAAGACGAGCAGAGAAAATGAGGAAACGTCTGTTATGTTCATAGTCAGTGTGACGAGTTCACTGAACTCACCACGTTAGAAACAATCGACGGGTTTTGTCGTCTCAGTTCAACAAATTGAGCTCATCAAATATTTGATCACGTGAATTCAGAGCAACAAAGTTATTGTCATGAATATCTGTGATATATGTATTCTTACCTGTAAACTGAAGCAGCGCGATAACAAACAGAGAAACTTGAATCCATCTGAAGTCAGCCATCGTGACTCTGCCTCTCTTCTTCTTCTTCTGACTCTTTAGTGTCTAAAGTCGAGCTTCAGTACAGAGATGCTGCGTCCGCTTCCTGTGTTAGGGTGATGTCACTTCCCCTTTCCCTCTTCTTAGAAACAAAAGAGGAAGCTGATGGTGTGATGATTGGTCTGAAGTGTGAAGTCAGTTTAAAGATCCTGTGCAGCGGTTTGTCTCTTAGTTTCCATGACGCCAGAGAAATGTAGCAAGCTGAGCTACGATAAAATGACAAAAGTAGCTCGGGAAGAGCCACAGAGGAGGGATCCCTCTCCCAGGACGGACAGACGTGCAATGGATGTCACGTGTACAGAAAAATAATGACAGTAATGAATCCACATCACATACATTTAATAATGATGAAGCAACATACTGTCAACGCTGTAATTTACAGAGTTTATGTTGTACAGTGAAGTAAACTGTAGCTGCTGTTAGCTCATGTTAGCTCAGTTTGTGCTGAGGAGCAGTGGTTCTACTCCTCGCTCCTCTTGGATGGCCGAGCTTCTCATCCTCTCTCTAAGGGAGAGCCCAGCCACCCTGCGAAGGAAGCTCATTTCGGCCGCTTGCCTTCGTGATCTCATTCTTTCGGTCACTACCCAAAGCTCGTGATCGTAGGTGAGGGTAGGAACGTAGATCGACTGGTAAATCGAGAGCTTCTCCTTTCCGCTCAGCTCCTTCTTCACCACGATGGACCGGTGCAGAGTCCGCATCACTGCAGAAGCCGCACCGATCCGCCGGTCGATCTCCCGTTCCATCCTTCCCTCACTCGTGAACAAGACCCCGAGATACTTGAACTCCTCCACTTGAGGCAGGATCTCATCCCCGACCCGGAGGCTGCACTCCACCCTTTTCCGACTCAGAACCATGGCCTCGGATTTGGAGGTGCTGATTCTCATCCCAGCCGCTTCACACTCGGCTGCAAACCGCTCCAGAGAGAGCTGAAGGTCACGCTCCGATGAAGCCAACAGGACTAGACCATCCTCAAAAAGCAGCGACCCAATCCTGAGGCCACCGAACCGCAGCCCCTCAATGCCCAGGCTGCGCCTAGAAATTCTGTCCATAAAGGTTATGAACAGAACCGGTGACAAAGGGCAACAGGTCCGACTTACTGCCGGCAATGCGGACCAAGCTCTGGCACTGGGAACACAAGGATCAGGTGGCCTGTATTAGTGGATCCGGAACCCCATACTCCCGGAGCACCCCCCACAGGACTCCCCGAGGGACACAGTCGAACGCCTTCTCCAGGTCCACAAAGCACATGTAGACTGGTTGGGCAAACTCCCATGCAACCTCCAGGACCGCTCTAAGGGTGTAGAGCTGGTCCACAGTTCCACGACCAGGACGAAAACCACACTGCATCTCCTGGATCCAAGGTTCAACAATCTTGCAGACCCTCCTCTCCAGGACCCCCGAAAAGACCTTCCCGGGGAGGCTGAGGAGTGTGACCCCCCCCCACCCTCCGATCCCCCTTTTTGAAGAGGGGAACCACCACCCCGGTCTGCCGGTCCAGAGGGACTGCCCCCGATGTCCACGCAATGCTGCATAGACGTGTCAACCAAGAAAGCCCGACAACATCCAGAGCCTTGAGGAACTCTGGGCGGATCTCATCCACCCCCGGGGTCTTGCCACCGAGGATCTTTTTGACTACCTCAGCGACCTCAGCCTGAGAGATGGGCGAGACCACCACGGGGTCCCCAGGCTCTGCCTCCTCAAAGGAAGACGTGGTGGTGGGATTGAGGAGGTCTTCAAAGGCTACCCTCTCGTCCACCGGGGTGAACCCCAACGTGCACCGAGCCAGGGGGACACAAGCATTCCCACCCCCGCCTCTCGCCGGGGGCAACTCCAGAGTGGTAGAGCGTCCAGCCCCTCTCAAGGAAACTGGTTCCAGAGCCCACACTGTGCGTCGAGGCGAGCTCGCGCACCAGCTCAGGCTCTTTCCCCGCCGGAGAGGGCTCGTTGGCGAGCGCCTGGTGTTTGGGTCTTCACCCATGGGGCCCGGCCGGGCACAGCCTGAAAGAGTGGCATGGGCCCCCCTTCCCATGGACCCACCAGTCACTGGTGAAGATAGAGATAATGTTAGAGAAAGACAGCAAGAGTCAAATTCACTTCATTATGCTGTTAGCTCAGTCTGTTAGCTGCTGTTAGTTCATGTTAGCTCAGTTTGTTAGTTCATGTTAGTGTTTGTAGCGCAGGCCTTTTGGAAAAAGAAGAGGAAGAGGGTTTACAGGAGTGGGGGCAGTGTCATGAAAGAACCAGAGCTGTGCTGAGCAGCCTGTGTGGACATAATGGCAGAGGAGAAGAGGACGGAGGACGTCTCAGTGTGTTGTATTTAAATATTTACATTTGGTGACTGTTGTTTACTTTGAATGATAAACATGGACTGAGTGTGTGAGACTTTTCTCTGTAACATAAAAACATATGAGATGAACGCACGCACGCACGCACGCACGCACGCACGCACGCACGCACGCACGCACGCACACACACACACACACACACACACACACACACACACACACACACACAGGCACCTTATTAAATATATTAATATTACTGCAGGTGTCACCAGGTGCCTGCAGGGGGCGACATCGCCACAAAGAGAGTCAGAACTGATCGGGTATCAGACGGATCATGTTTTTAATATTATATTTATAATTCAACTTCAACACAACGGTGGCACCCCGCCAAAATAAAATCATACACATCAACATGGTCTGGTTATCTGTGTACAACACAAAGATCAGGGCGTCCCTCAGCAGTCGCACACGCTGAAGCAGCCCGTCGGGGAAACCCCCGTCACTTTCCCAGACTGTTTACGAGCCTAAATAAAGCTGCAGAGGTCAAAGGTCACCGCATCTATGAATAGGAGGTCGCAGAGTCGAGCTGAGCAGCAGGAAGTCCTAAAAAAACAAAACAGAGACGGAGACATGGACGTAAGATCTGTCCACAGAGAGGCCGAGACGCCTGTCAATCAAAGAGACAAACCACCAAACATGTCTCAGCATGCTCGCTCACGCTCTTCTTTTCTCTTCTTAGCTTCCTCCGTCAGCGTCCTCTTCACTCTCTTCTCCTCTGCCATCATGTCCATAGAAGCTGCTGGGCCTGGAAACCTCTTCTTCTTCTTCTTGAGCTCACAGTCCTGACAGCCCAACAGCAGCTAACAGACTGAGCTAACAGCAGCTAACAGACTAAGCTAACATGAGCTAACAGACTGAGCTAACATGAGCTAACAAACTGAGCTAAAAATAGCTAACAGCAGATAACAGACTGAGCTAACAGCAGCTAACAGACTAAGCTAACATGAGCTAACAGACTGAGCTAACATGAGCTAACAGACTGCGCTAACATGAGCTAACAGACTGCGCTAACATGAGCTAACAGCAGCTAACAGACTGAGCTAATAGCAGCTAACAGACTAAGCTAACATGAGCTAACAGACTAAGCTAACATGAGCTAACAGACTGCGCTAACATGAGCTAACAGCAGCTAACAAACTGAGCTAATAGCAACCAGCAAACTGGGCTAACATGAGCTAACAGCAGCTAACAGACTAAGCTAACATGAGCTAACAGACTGAGCTAACATGAGCTAACAGCAGCTAACATGAGCTAACAGCAGCTAACAGACTGAGCTAACATGAGCCAACAGACTGAGCTAACATGAGCTAACAGCAGCTAACATGAGCTAACAGCAGCTAACAGACTGAGCTAACATGAGCTAACAGCAGCTAACAAACTGAGCTAACATGAGCTAACAGCAGCTAACAGACTGAGCTAACATGAGCTAACAGCAGCTACAGCTGTCAGCAGTTTACTTCACTGTCCATCATAAACTCTGTAAATCACAGAGAGTTGAGGCGGAGCAGCCGGAGGACATCAGAGGGAAAACCAGAAAACATTTCCTCCATAAAATATGATCCAGTTTCACCAGAATCAGTGAAATAGTTGTTAAATTAGTTTGAACATAAACTGATCTCAGTTCAGATCTTCAAGGTTAGCTTAGCTTAGCATAAAGACTGGAAACAGGTGGGACCTCCTAGCCTGGCTCCATACAACACATACCTACACCTCACAGTGTGTGTGTCACATGTGTGTCATGTGCATGCTCGTAGACGTAGACTTTCACGTCCATTTTAATGTTTTGGATTACCTCTGAAGGCTTTGTTACATAACAGGATCTCACACACACACACACACACACACAGACACAGACACAGACACAGACACACACACACACACACACACACACACACACACACACACACACACACTGAGCCTGACGCTGATTTGGTAGAAAATCAAAGAGAGTTTTGATCTCAGTGACTAAAGAAAGTTTCCTGAACCTTTTCCGTCAACGCTGAGGCTATCTCACAATGCTAACAGTGAACACAGCGACAGAACCTCTGAACCAGCAGTGTCCAGTCTAACAGTGAACACAGAGACAGAACCTCTGAACCAGCAGCGTCCAGTCTAACAGTGAACACAGCAACAGAACCTCTGAACCGACAGTGTCCAGTCTAACAGTGAACACAGAGACAGAACCTCTGAACCAGCAGTGTCCAGTCTAACAGTGAACACAGCCACAGAACCTCTGAACCAGCAGTGTCCAGTCTAACAGTGAACACAGCGTCAGAACCTCTGAACCGGCAGTGTCCAGTCTAACAGTGAACACAGCGACAGAACCTCTGAACCGGCAGTGTCCAGTCTAACAGTGAACACAGCGACAGAACCTCTGAACCAGCAGTGTCCAGTCTAACAGTGAACACAGCGACAGCAGTGTCCAGTCTAACAGTGAACACAGCCACAGAACCTCTGAACCAGCAGTGTCCAGTCTAACAGTGAACACAGCGACAGAACCTCTGAACCGGCAGTGTCCAGTCTAACAGTGAACACAGCGACAGAACCTCTGAACCAGCAGTGTCCAGTCTAACAGTGAACACAGCGACAGCAGTGTCCAGTCTAACAGTGAACACAGTAACAGAACCTCTGAACCAGCAGTGTCCAGTCTAACAGTGAACACAGCGACAGAACCTCTGAACCGGCAGTGTCCAGTCTAACAGTGAACACAGCGACAGAACCTCTGAACCGGCAGTGTCCAGTCTAACAGTGAACACAGCGACAGAACCTCTGAACCGGCAGTGTCCAGTCTAACAGTGAACACAGCGACAGAACCTCTGAACCGGCAGTGTCCAGTCTAACAGTGAACACAGCGACAGAACCTCTGAACCGGCAGTGTCCAGTCTAACAGTGAACACAGCGACAGCAGTGTCCAATCTAACAGTGAACACAGCGACAGCAGTGTCCAGTCTAACAGTGAACACAGCGACAGCAGTGTCCAATCTAACAGTGAACACAGCGACAGCAGTGTCCAGTCTAACAGTGAACACAGCGACAGCAGTGTCCAGTCTAACAGTGAACACAGCGACAGAACCTCTGAACCGGCAGTGTCCAGTCTAACAGTGAACACAGCGACAGAACCTCTGAACCGGCAGTGTCCAGTCTAACAGTGAACACAGCGACAGAACCTCTGAACCGGCAGTGTCCAGTCTAACAGTGAACACAGCGACAGCAGTGTCCAATCTAACAGTGAACACAGCGACAGCAGTGTCCAGTCTAACAGTGAACACAGCGACAGCAGTGTCCAATCTAACAGTGAACACAGCGACAGCAGTGTCCAGTCTAACAGTGAACACAGCGACAGCAGTGTCCAGTCTAACAGTGAACACAGCGACAGAACCTCTGAACCGGCAGTGTCCAGTCTAACAGTGAACACAGCGACAGCAGTGTCCAATCTAACAGTGAACACAGCGACAGCAGTGTCCAGTCTAACAGTGAACACAGCGACAGCAGTGTCCAGTCTAACAGTGAACACAGCGACAGAACCTCTGAACCGGCAACTGTGTGACAGTCTGTGACGTCCCCACAGACTGTCTAAAACCTGGACATAGGTTTTGCTGAGTTGCTGTCTCAGTCTTGTCCGTCTTCAGTCTTTAACTGATCTTGACTGGTTGCTACAGGTGTGAATGTGTGAAACAGTGTGTCAAGGTCGGGGGGCGTTCCAGTTCGCTCTGGATAAATAAAACGAGGAGAAAAACAAGTGGAGCGCCAGCGAATGAGCAATCGTCCCGTTTATTCCAGAACAATGAGCGAGGAGGAGGACCGTCCCAAACACCACAGAAGAAGGAGGGAAGTGGGAGAAAAGGAGGAAGAGAGCGACAGACTCTGCGTTCCGTGACTGACCGAGATGTAGAGCTCATAAATCAGAGAAGAAGAAAGAGAGCGGCGTTAGCAGAAAGCAAGGAAGCAGTGCACGGCGGCCGGAGTGTGTGTTACAGAGTGTGTGTGTGTGTGTGTGTGTGTGTGTGTTACAGAGTGTGTGTGTGTGTGTTACAGAGTGTGTGTGTGTGTGTGTGTGTGTGTGTGTGTGTTACAGAGTGTGTGTGTGTGTGTGTGTTACAGAGTGTAGCTGTCCGTATGTTTGTTGATTCAGGCAGCGAGCGGCACGACAGCGATTGTTTGGTTTCAGTCCCTGAAGCCGAATTCTGTCGAGTCGAGTCCTGAAATACTTTTTATAATGTTACTATAATGTTCTGTACAGGGACCACCAGACCGTTTAAAGGTTCTACACTTAGAACCAGAACCACAGACTGTCTAAGACCTGGACCTAGTCTCTGTGATGTCCCTGCAGACTGTCTAAGACCTGGACGTAGTCTCTGTGACGTCCCCGCAGACTGTCTAAACCCTGAACGTAGTCTCTGTGACGTCCCCGCAGACTGTCTAACACCTGGACGTAGTCTCTGTGACGTCCCCACAGACTGTCTAAAACCTGGACGTAGTCTCTGTGACGTCCCCACAGACTGTCTAAAACCTGGACGTAGTCTCTGTGACGTCCCCGCAGACTGTCTAAAACCTGGACGTAGTCTCCGTGACGTCCCCGCAGACTGTCTAAAACCTGGACGTAGTCTCTGTGACGTCCCCGCAGACTGTCTAAAACCTGGACGTAGTCTCTGTGACGTCCCCGCAGACTGTCTAAAACCTGGACGTAGTCTCTGTGACGTCCCCGCAGACTGTCTAAAACCTGGACGTAGTTTCTGTGACGTCCCCGCAGACTGTCTAAAACCTGGACGTAGTCTCTGTGACGTCCCCGCAGACTGTCTAAAACCTGGACGTAGTCTCTGTGACGTCCTCGCAGACTGTCTAAAACCTGGACGTAGTCTCTGTGACGTCCCCGCAGACGATGATCAGACATGAACACATGTCACTGTCTCTCTGATTTACAGTGAAGTGAACGTAACACGATGCATTCAAGCTCTTCTCTCTTCCATTTGTCCACACACACACACACACACACACACACACACACACACACACACACACACACACACACACACACACACACACACACACACACACATTACAGATACAATGGCCTCTGCTCTGAAACACTTCCCTCTGTTGTTGAAAGTGATCGCCACGACGATACGACACACACACACACACACACACACACACACACACACACACACACACACACACACACGCACACGCACACACACTGATACGGTTCGACTCCTCCACCCATGATCAACATGATCAAGATCAGGAAACACTGCTGTGTTTCCCACCACAGCACGCACACACACACACACACACACACACACACACACACACACACACACACACACACACACACACACCCCCCTGATGTAATGTAATCCAAGTACTCGATTACATTACATGATAACAATGCATCATGTTTTATATGTCAAATACATCTATACATTATTTAATATCTGACCTGAACGCATCATTTTACTTTTATTTTGTATAATTTTCAAAATAAAAGCAGTAATACACACACACATGTTCTTCTGTGAATAAACTGTAAATCACGCAGTCTTTGAATGCAGCACACTAACGATCTAATGAGTGAAATTAACTGATTCACTGTGTGCGTGTGTGTGTGTGTGTGTGTGTGTGTGTGTGTGTGTGTGCGATGGGCAGTGACAGGCGTAGGCTCTGCTACAATAAGCGCCTGTGTCGCTGCAGCAGGGGGCAGGAAGCACCGTGAGGGGCAGAAAGAGGGCAGAGAGGGGCATGAAGTCGGGTCAAACGCCCTGGGAGAGCCGGCCTGGGAAACCATGGGAACAGGGACGGGAGGGGGGAGGGGGCATGTACACATCGAGGAGGGCATTTTTCCCATCGTCCCACAAACACCTGAACACAACGTTAACAAACACTTTCAGCTGAGTTTTGACTCTTTGTCGAAAGTTTCCGTCTTTAGTTACTTTCAGCCCGATGAATAAACGGAGACCAGACGCAGGATGATCCGACTTTGTATTCTTTAAAAAGGTTCAGGCTCTCTGAGACGTGAAATATGTTGAATGAAGAATAAATTCATGCAGCACAGAGCGTTTTTTAAACTCCTTGTTCGGTCTCAGTCGAGGTGTTTACAGCCTCAACACGTCGACATGAACTGACATTTATCTGCACGTTCATCAGAAGAAGTCAGCACGACCAACAACTCCTGAACGAGTCCTGAGGTTAACGTGTTTTCGGTGATATATAATCACGTTGAAAAATGAATTTTATTAGCTGAGAATCAACCTTTTCATATCTACACATGGAGCTCAGCAGGACAAGAAGACGTTGAAGAAGAAGTGTTGACAAACGGAGGATCAGACTTTTTATTTGGCTCGACAGATCAGTTTAGTCTTTGGACACGTGAAGAGCATTGTTTCTTATAACTTCATTATCGTCATTGGCGTCTTCACGCTCAGGTGACATCACAGTGTCGTCTGCAAACAGGAGAATACTCTGAACACGTGGCCCCGAAATAACCTGAAGTTTGTCCAGCTTGTTTGTTCTTTGAAGGTCTGAAGATGTAAAGATGAAATATGTTGGATTCTTGTCGTCCTGTTGCTACGTCAGCCGTTATAAAAAATCACAACAATTGGTGTTTAACGTCTGGTTAAACTTTCAAAATAAAGTTTTAGTAACCGCAGCTTCCTCGACGTTCTCGCTCTTTATGTGACGTCACCTGACTTCAACGCCACATTAAAAGAGAGGAACTACAGCCTACGCGGATCGACGTGGAACCAACAGTTGTAAGAACACTGACACGTTATCTCTGAGGTGCATCACGCCGACGTGGACGTGAACAAACTCGGCTCTGCGGTTGAGCGTGGACTCGTGTTTGTTCCGTGTTGCATCGCAGAGATAATCTTGGGTAAGCCTCCTCCGGCAGCTTGCGAGAAGATCGGGTCCGAGGGCGACTATCAGGATGTGTGATCTCAGATGACCGGTCCCACTGCTTAAACTGAGCTCAACAATGGCCGCCTCTCAGCAGCACCAAAGAATAACAGTCTTTCACTGCAGAAACACACAATTATCCTTTTCTCTCTTCATCCACTGCCCTCTCCTCCTGCCGTCCTCTCCGTCTTCCTTCCTTTCTTTCATCGGTCAAGATGTTAATTCACTTAAAGGACGACAAAGAAATCCCCTTCATTCTCTCCACAAGTGTCGAACGCCATCAAAGCTCTTCTCGTGCTCCGCATTTATAGAAACCGATGGGAGGCAAAGAAACGGGACTTTTCTGCTGTTTGTGTCTTAAAGTCCAGTTTTTCTATTCATGTATCTCACGGCAGCTCAAAGACTCGTTTGATTCAAACCAAAAACTGAAGGCTCAAAGCTGAAGTGACATTAAAACTCAAAGTTCCTCTGATTTTCAGCTCGACAGAGGCCGGTTAAAGACCAAGCAACCCGTATGAACTGTGTTTCTGTCTTTGGTTCCTTGTTTATTACAAAAATCAAGACGTTTCTTTGTCGAACTTCACGGCACACGTGGAAGTTTTTATCTGGCAGGATGACGACTGAAAGCTGCTGGAAACTCAACATATGATTCATATTTATGTTTTAGCAGCAAAAGTTGGAGCTGATGCTCCACCTATAATTCAACAAAGAAGGACGTCACAGAGACGACGTCCAGGTTTTAGACAGTCTGCGGGGACGTCACAGAGACGACGTCCAGGTTTTAGACAGTCTGCGGGGACGTCACAGAGACTACGTCCAGGTTTTAGACAGTCTGCGGGGACGTCACAGAGACTACGTCCAGGTTTTAGACAGTCTGCGGGGACATCGCGGAGACTACGTCCAGGTTTTAGACAGTCTGCGGGGACGTCACAGAGACTACGTCCAGGTTTTAGACAGTCTGCAGGGACGTCACGGAGACTACGTCCAGGTTTTAAACAGTCTGCGGGGACGTCACAGAGACTACGTCCAGGTTTTAGACAGTCTGCGGGGACGTCACAGAGACTACGTCCAGGTTTTAGACAGTCTGCGGGGACGTCACAGAGACTACGTCCAGGTTTTAGACAGTCTGCGGGGACGTCACAGAGACTACGTCCAGGTTTTAGACAGTCTGCGGGGACGTCACAGAGACGACGTCCAGGTTTTAGACAGTCTGCAAGGACGTCACAGAGACTACGTCCAGGTTTTAGACAGTCTGCGGGGACGTCACAGAGACTACGTCCAGGTTTTAGACAGTCTGCGGGGACGTCACAGAGACTACGTCCAGGTTTTAGACAGTCTGCGGGGACGTCACAGAGACTACGTCCAGGTTTTAGACAGTCTGCGGGGACGTCACAGAGACTACGTCCAGGTTTTAGACAGTCTGCGGGGACGTCACAGAGACTACGTCCAGGTTTTAGACAGTCTGCGGGGACGTCACAGAGACTACGTCCAGGTTTTAGACAGTCTGCGGGGACGTCACAGAGACTACGTCCAGGTTTTAGACAGTCTGCGGGGACATCGCGGAGACTACGTCCAGGTTTTAGACAGTCTGCGGGGACGTCACAGAGACGACGTCCAGGTTTTAGACAGTCTGCGGGGACATCACGGAGACTACGTCCAGGTTTTAGACAGTCTGCAGGGAGGTCACAGAGACTACGTCCAGGTTTTAGACAGTCTGCGGGGACGTCACGGAGACTACGTCCAGGTTTTAGACAGTCTGCGGGGAGGTCACAGAGACTACGTCCAGGTTTTAGACAGTCTGCAGGGACGTCACAGAGACTACGTCCAGGTTTTAGACAGTCTGCGGGGACGTCACAGAGACTACGTCCAGGTTTTAGACAGTCTGCGGGGACGTCACAGAGACTACGTCCTGGTTTTAGACCCTCGTCACAGAGACTATTAAGACAGTCTTAGTTATGTCTCTGCGGTCACGTTGAAATGTTCCTGGCGGGACTTTCCCAGCGGACGCTCACATACAGATAAAGTGCTGGGAGAGTTGGGGGAGTTGGATATCAGCTGACCGTGTGTGAGAGTGTGTGTCGAGCTGGGCGAGCAGGTCTTTCCCACACCCACTTTCTCTGTTCAAATGTCAACACACACACACAAACACACACACTCAAACACACACACTCCCATCGGAGGAACGTGTGGGGTCGGGAGGCCGCCGAGCTCGGGTCACGTTCCTGAAGAGGAGGCAGGCAGCAGAACCAGGGGAGGCTGCCGGCGCTGATCCGAGGTCTGCAGCTGAAATCAACTGACGACTGGACGACAGCGACAAAACGCTCCTTCATTTCGAGGAGGTCGCAGCGTTGGCGGCGAAAGAACGCAGCATCGTTACCCAGCAACAGGCTGCGTTCATGATCATCCACACGTCAGGTAGACTAACATGGAGGACGTCACATTTATGTTGAAGCTCGCTCCGTATCAGCCTCACCTGCACGGCTGATGGAGGATGATCCAAACATTTCACTAACTCCACAGTTAAAGTCCAAAAGTCCAAATGTGTTGAACAGAGAGGGATGTGATCAAATGAACAACATGTTTTTATCTAACGGAATATTCCTCTTCAGTCCACATCAGTCCACATCAGTCCACATCAGTCCACCTCTAGTCTGTGAAAAAATTTTCTCTGAGCTCGCTGAACAGTTTGAACACTAACGAGGTACACACCTGTATTAACGAGGCACACACACCTGTATTAACGAGACACACACACCTGTATTAACGATACACACACACCTGTATTAACGAGACACACACACCTGTATTAACGAGACACACACACCTGTATTAACGAGACACACACACCTGTATTAACGATACACACACCTGTATTAACGATACACACACACCTGTATTAACGAGACACACACACCTGTATTAACGAGACACACACACCTGTATTAACGAGACACACACACCTGTATTAACGAGACACACACCTGTATTAACGAGACACACACACCTGTATTAACGAGACACACACACCTGTATTAACGAGACACACACACCTGTATTAACGAGACACACACACCTGTATTAACGAGACACACACACCTGTATTAATGAGACACACACCTGTATTAATGAGGTACAGATCAGCAGGTGGTGGTAACTTTATAATTAATTATGACAGAATTAATCTGACATAGGTTCACGTCTGTGTGTGTGTGTGTGTTTCTATGCAGGCAGCAGCAGGAATGTGTGTGTGTGTGTGTGTGTGTTGTTGGCCTGACGTGGTAAAACCTCCTGAGGTGAAGCTACTGCTGAACAGGACGTCTGCGAGGAGCTAACAGCGACCGTCAGCTCTTCAATGACGGGTGGTGAACGTGATGAACACCTCGCGGGTTCAAGTCCCGGGTTGTTTGTCACATACAAACGAACCACGGCGATGTTTGGATGGAAACATTTAAAGATGTTCAGCTACGTCAGCAGCTCGGCTCCGGTCCACTGTGGTCCAGACTGACATATCTCAAACATTAGATTCAGACATTCATGGTTCCCCGAGGATCAACCCAACTGACCAACTTTGCTTCAAACCTTCACGTTCACCAGCTGCACTTTGTACGTCGTCCTAACAAGCACGCTGACAAACAGTGTGTGGTCAGTAGAGATCATGACCCAGCAGGAAACAGTGATGTTGTTTCAGAGGTCGGCTCAACAAAACATCCAAATTTAACACGTTTGTTTCCTGTTTGTGTCCGTCAACGTTAAACCAGAACACTGAGTGTGTGTGTCTGTGAGTGTGTGTGTGTGTGAGTGTCTGTGAGTGTGTGTGTCTGTGAGTGTGTGTGTCTGTGAGTGTGTGTGTGTGTGAGTGTGTGTGTCTGTGAGTGTGTGTGTGTGTCTGTGTGTGTCTGTGAGTGTGTGTGTGTGTCTGTGAGTGTGTGTGTGTGTCTGTGAGTGTCTGTGAGTGTGTTTGTGAATGTGTGAGTGTGTCTGTGAGTGTGTCTGTGAGTGTGTGAGTGTGTCTGTGAATGTGTGTCTGTGAGTGTGTTTGTGAATGTGTGAGTGTGTCTGTGAGTGTGTGAGTGTGTCTGTGAATGTGTGTCTGTGAGTGTGTCTGTGAGTGTGTGAGTGTGTCTGTGAATGTGTGTCTGTGAGTGTGTGTGTGTGTCTGTGAGTGTGTGTGTGTGTGTGTCTGTGAGTGTGTGTGTGTGTCTGTGAGTGTGTGTGTGTGTGTCTGTGAGTGTGTGTGTGTGTCTGTGAGTGTGTCTGTGAATGTGTGAGTGTGTCTGTGAATGTGTGTGTGTGTCTGTGAGTGTGTCTGTGAGTGTGTGAGTGTGTCTGTGAATGTGTGTGTGTGTGTCTGTGAGTGTGTGTGTGTGTCTGTGAGTGTGTGAGTGTGTCTGTGAATGTGTGAGTGTGTCTGTGAATGTGTGTGTGTGTCTGTGAGTGTGTGAGTGTGTCTGTGAATGTGTGTGTGTGTCTGTGAGTGAGTGTGTGTGTGTGTGTGTCTGTGAGTGTGTCTGTGAGTGTGTCTGTGAGTGTGTGAGTGTGTCTGTGAATGTGTGTGTGTGTCTGTGAGTGTGTGTGTGTGTGTGTCTGTGAGTGTGTGTGCCCTAACATCGGTTTCATCTGTGTGAATTTGCAGACGGGGCGTCGGCTGATAGACTGAAACCAGAAGACGACTCTGGTCAAGAGAGATAAGGTGTGTGTGTGTGTGTGTGTGTGTGTGTGTGTGTGTGTGTGAGAAAGTTAAAGTCAGAGTGTGGAACATACCTGTCATCATCAACAACACCTCCAATCACACCTGAACACACACACACACACTCAGTCCTGAGGGTTCCCGTACGCTGTCGAGTGTGTGTTGACGTGTTTGTAGATTAGAGGTTCAGACCTCTCCTCCTCTGATAGAATAAAGGGTTTCTTAAAGGTTCTTTGTGTAACATTCAGAAAACTCTTCTTGGCCGTTAAACTCACGGAGACTACGTCAGGTTTTAGACAGTCTGCGGGGACGTCACAGAGACTACGTCCAGGTTTTAGACAGTCTGCGGGGACGTCACAGAGACTACTTCAGGTTTTAGACAGTCTGCGGGGACGTCACAGAGACTACGTCAGGTTTTAGACAGTCTGCGGGGACGTCACAGAGACTACGTCCAGGTTTTAGACAGTCTGCGGGGACGTCACAGAGACTACGTCCAGGTTTTAGACAGTCTGCGGGGACGTCACAGAGACTACTTCAGGTTTTAGACAGTCTGCGGGGACGTCACAGAGACTACGTCAGGTTTTAGACAGTCTGCGGGGACGTCACAGAGACTACTTCAGGTTTTAGACAGTCTGCGGGGACGTCACAGAGACTACGTCAGGTTTTAGACAGTCTGCGGGGACGTCACAGAGACTACGTCAGGTTTTAGACAGTCTGCGGGGACGTCACAGAGACTACGTCCAGGTTTTAGACAGTCTGCGGGGACGTCACAGAGACTACGTCCAGGTTTTAGACAGTCTGCGGGGACGTCACAGAGACTATGTCCAGGTTTTGGACAGTCTGTGGGGACGTCTCAGAGACTACGTCCAGGTTTGAGACAGTCTGTGGGGACGTCACAGAGACTAATCCAGGTTTTAGACAGTCTGTGGGGACGTCACAGAGACTACGTCCAGTTTTTAGACATTCTGCGGGGACGTCATGGAGACTACGTCCAGGTTTTAGACAGTCTGCGGGGACGTCACAGAGACCACGTTCAGGTTCTAGACAGTCTGTGGGGACGTCACAGAGACTATGTCCAGGTTTTGGACAGTCTGCGGGGACGTCACAGAGACCACGTCCAGGTTTTGGACAGTCTACGGGGACGTCACAGAGACTACGTTCAGGTTTTAGACAGTCTGTGATCCTGTATTGAATGATTGTTCTTGACAGTGTCTCTGTCTTCAGCTTTATCAGTGGTCAGAGGTCAAGTGAGCGCTGACAGACTCTCCACACGTCTGACGATAACGCTGTCCAAACAGCGCCTGTCATGTTTAACATTAACGTGTCTGTAACATTATATTTAACTTTAATGTTTAACGTTAACGTGTCCATAACATTATGTTTAACTTTAATGTTTAACATTAACGTGTCCGTAACTTTACTTTAACTTTAATGTTTAACGTTAACGTGTCTGAAACATTATATTTAACTTTAATGTTTAACGTTACCATGTCCGTAACATTATGTTTAACTTTAATGTTTAACGTTAACGTGTCTGAAACATTATATTTAACTTTAATGTTGAACGTTCACGTGTCCGTAACATTATATTTAACTTTAATGTTTAACGTTAACGTGTCCGTAACATTATGTTTAACTTTAATGTTTAACGTTAACGTGTCTGAAACATTATATTTAACTTTAATGTTGAACGTTCACGTGTCCGTAACATTATGTTTAACTTTAATGTTTAACGTTAACGTGTCCGTAACATTATGTTTAACTTTAATGTTTAACGTTAACGTGTCTGAAACATTATATTTAACGTTAATGTTCAACGTTCACGTGTCCGTAACATTATATTTAACTTTAATGTTTAACGTTAACGTGTCCGTAACATTATGTTTAACTTTAATGTTTAACGTTAACGTGTCTGAAACATTATATTTAACTTTAATGTTTAACGTTACCATGTCCGTAACATTATGTTTAACTTTAATGTTGAACATTCACGTGTCCGTAACATTATATTTAACTTTAATGTTTAACGTTAACGTGTCCGTAACATTATGTTTAACTTTAATGTTTAACGTTAACGTGTCTGAAACATTATATTTAACTTTATTGTTTAACGTTACCATGTCCGTAACATTATATTTAACTTTAATGTTTAACGTTAACGTGTCTGAAACATTATATTTAACTTTAATGTTGAACGTTCACGTGTCCGTAACATTATGTTTAACTTTAATGTTTAACGTTAACGTGTCTGTAACATTATGTTTAACTTTAATGTTTAACGTTAACGTGTCTGAAACATTATGTTTAACTTTAATGTTTAACGTTAACGTGTCTGAAACATTATGTTTAACTTTATTGTTTAACGTTACCGTGTCCGTAACATTATGTTTAACTTTAATGTTTAACGTTAACGTGTCCGTAACATTATGTTTAACTTTCATGTTTAACGTTAACGTGTCCGTAACATTATGTTTAACTTTAATGTTTAACGTTAACGTGTCCGTAACATTATGTTTAACGTTAACGTGTCCGTAACATTACTTTAACTTTAATGTTTAACGTTAACGTGTCTGTAACATTATGTTTAACTTTCATGTTTAACGTTAACGTGTCCGTAACATTATATTTAACTTTCATGTTTAACGTTCACGTGTCCGTAACATTATGTTTAACTTTAATGTTTAACGTTACCATGTCCGTAACATTATATTTAACTTGAATGTTTAACGTTAACGTGTCTGAAACATTATATTTAACTTTCATGTTTAACGTTAACGTGTCTGAAACATTATATTTAACTTTATTGTTTAACGTTACCGTGTCCGTAACATTATATTTAACTTTAATGTTTAACGTTAACGTGTCCGTAACATTATGTTTAACTTTCATGTTTAACGTTAACGTGTCCGTAACATTATGTTTAACTTTAATGTTTAACGTTAACGTGTCCGTAACATTATGTTTAACGTTAACGTGTCCGTAACATTGTTTAACTTTAATGTTTAACGTTAACGTGTCCGTAACATTATATTTAACTTTCATGTTTAACGTCAACGTGTCCGTAACATTATGTTTAACTTTAATGTTGAACGTTCACGTGTCCGTAACATTATGTTTAACTTTCATGTTTAACGTCAACGTGTCCGTAACATTATATTTAACTTTCATTCCGGCGTTTCACACTCACACATTAATCACACCGTGTCCTGATGGAAAGCGCGGGTCAGGTGACAGGAAGGAAGTGGAGTAGCGCTGCACCTGCAGGTTGGTAGTACGACGCTCCCCGAGGACGTGTCTGCAGGTTTCCTCCATCAACAATACACCATTATGTCCTCAAACAACACACATTCATGCAGTGTGTGGGAGTGAATTAAAGGACACACACACACATTATTATTGTTGTTGATTCGGTGCCAGACAGCTCTGACTTCTTTAATGTCGTCCTGATGGACAGATTGCGTTAGCCTAGCTGCCGTTAGCATGTTAATAGATGACATCACACGTTTTTTCCTCCGAGTTAGCTCGCTGCTAACAGCGGCTACATGACTTGGTGTAAAGATTGCTAAGTAGCGAATTGCTAACTGTGGTTAGCTCGCTGCTAACAGCGGCTACGTGACTTGGTGTAAAGATTGCTAAGTAGCGAATTGCTAACTGTGGTTAGCTCGCTGCTAACAGCGGCTACGTGACTTGGTGTAAAGATTGCTAAGTAGCGAATTGCTAACTGTGGTTAGCTCGGTTAGCCGTGTAGCTAACTGAAGTGACTCAGCAGGAGCTAAACCAGCTAGCTCACAGCGTTAGCCGCGATGTATCGCTTTGGGCTACTGTAAACACCAGTCACAGAGTTCAGGTACAGTTGTTCAGGTGTGCTCTCGTCTGATTGGACGGTTTTAGACTTCGAGCTTGTTCATTTAAACTCAAGAGCAACACTTTAAACCTGTGTGTGTGTGTTGGACGTCCTGTGGGAACGAGGGCTCGAGCGGTGTGAGGTCTGAGGCGTCGTAGCGACGGACGGGCTGCGAGCTCCGTCTAACTGAGAATAATACACCACTTCCTCCCATTCTCTCTCTCCAAACACACACACACACACACACACACACACACACACGCTCATGTTCCCTTGTTCCAGAAGGATTTCCGAGTAACGGTTCGGCGCTCCGACCCGGCGTTCCCTCAGATATTAACCTCCTCACACTCACACAGATATGCCTCCCTCGACACACTCAGCGTTTCCTGCCATAGGATGGACCTGCTTGTCCTCCACGACCCCTGACACCAATAAACCTCCATCAACACACACACACACACACACACACACACACACACACACACACACACACACACACACACACACACACTCTGTTGGCAGCAGCTTAAGCTGTACTTTAAGTGTTCATGTTAAATCAGAGTTTGACTTCTTTAACGTCGTCCTGATGGACAGATAGCTGTAGTTTAACCAACTTACTAAAGCAGCTAGCCGCTAATTAACGTTAACGTGTCTGTAACATTATATTTAACTTTAACGTTTAACGTTAATGTGTCCGTAACATTATATTTTAGTTAAATCAGATGTTTAAGTTTGACTTCTTTAACGTTGTCCTGATGGAGAGATAGCTGTAGTCTAACTAACTTGCTAAAGCAGCTAACCGCTAATTAGCTGCTGCTAGTTGAATCTGCCCTTAGCATGCTAACAGAACTGGGCTCAGCAGCTGGACCGGACCGGGTTAGAGCACAGGGACAAACGGGGAATAACGTGACAGTACTGGATGATTTACAGAAGCTGATAAGCAGCAATAGAGCTAAAGCTAATATAACAAAACTAACACTGAGGATCCAGTTGGTTTGGAGCTAGTGCTAATGTAGCTAACTGCTAACATAGCTAACTGCTAATATAAGCTAATGTTGTAGATTTTACTAGTTTTGAGATATAGCTAATGCAGCTAACTGCTAACATTAGCCATTTTAGTTAGCTTGGATGTAAAGCTTTTCGGTAATCACATTAGTTTTTTTCCTCCATATTAGCTCAATGCTAACATTAGCTACTAATACTTGATGGAAAGATCGATAAGCAGTGAGCCGCTAACTGTGGTTAGCTCGGTCAGCCGTGTAGCTAACTGAACTGACTCAGGTAGACGCTGATGCTAACTTGATGCTAATTTCGTGGTTTTATAAAGACGGACTGTTAGTGAGACGAGTTCAGCCAATGAGAGAGAACGTGTGTGTGTGTGTGTGCATCTGTTATAATTGTACGACTCTCTCTTGTTGTGTAGCAAAAAAGATTAGCAGGTGTGAAAAGACAGCCGCTTAAATATGTGTGTGTGTGTGTGTGTGTGTGTGTGTCTGACCTCTCTCACACGATGATTGGGTTTCAGTGTGGGAACGTCTGACACTGACACACACACACACACACACACACACACACACACATTCTCTTTTTCTATTTTTGTCTGTTTCTTCAGACTCCACTGAGCTAACGACAGAATGCTGACATGTTAGCACGCTAACATTGCTGAGTCATTATTACGTATTACGTATACATTAAGCCAACGTTAACGAGTTTGACTTCTTTAATGTCGCCCTGGTGGACGGATGGCTTTAGCCTAAAGCAGCTAACTGCTAATTAACTGCTGCTAACTGAATCTGCCTTCAGCTAATGAAGCTAACTGCTCACATTAGCCATCTTATTTGGCTTGAATGCAAAGCTACCATTGTTTTATGTAAGCTAACATATCATAACATTAGCTAACTTATATTATTTATTATATAATATATAATTTCTAACTACTGCTGTCTGATGCAGGTAGCATTTTGCATTTAGCTTTAGCCTAAAGCAGCTAACTGCTAATTAACTGCTGCTAACTTAATCTGCCTTTAGCTAATGAAGCTAACATTAGCAGAATGCAAAGCTAACATTGTTTTATGTAAGCTAACATATCATAACATTAGCTAACTTATATTATTTATTATATAATATATAATTTTAACTACTGCTGTCTGATGCAGGTAGCATTTTGCATTTAGCTTTAGCCTAAAGCAGCTAACTGCTAATTAACTGCTGCTAACTTAATCTGCCTTTAGCTAATGAAGCTAACATTAGCAGAATGCAAAGCTAACATATCATAACATTAGCTAACTTATATTATTCATTATATAACATATAATTAATTAACTGCTGTTAACTGAATCTGCCTTCAGCTAATGAAGCTAACTGCTAACTTTAGCCATCTTATTTGGCTTGAATGCAAAGCTAACATTGTTTTATGTAATCTAACATTAGCTCATGTTATATGTATATATATATATATATATATATATATATATATATATATATATATATATATATATATATATATATATATAACATGAGCTATCATCATAACATATATTATATAATATATAATTTTAACTACTGCTGTCTGATGCAGGTAGCACTTTGCTAACATTAGCATTTTGCTAACAGTTTCTGTTTTGTGTCGTAGCTAGTGACCTGCTAGCTAGTTGGTTCTAATTAGCTTAGACTCTATTAGTGGAGTTCTAGCTAAGCTAAGTAGCCTGTGGCCTTATATACTGACTATTTTCTGACTGTCAGAAGTGGCCTCATTCCCACACACACACACACACACACACACACACACACACACACACACACACACACACACACACACACACTCCGTCTGAAGCAGCAGACAGGCGGTATTATCAGGAGGTCCAGCCCTGCAGAGACTGCTGCACAAATCTTCCATCTCAAAGTTGTGTTTGAGTGCACGTGGGCGGGTCCACTGTGCGCGTGCACGTGTGCGTGCGTGTGTGTGTGTGTGTGGCTCCCAGACTCCGTGGGAAAGCTCCAGTGGAGGAGGAGGTGGTGGTGGAGGAGGAGGAGGAGCACACCGGTCACCAGTCCAGTCTGCAGCCCGACACACGAGCCACCTGCCCCGGACTATTTACCGGACACGCACCGCTGGAGAAGAAGAATTCCTGGAGCTTTATGAACTTTAAACACAGAAAAAGTTTTGCATCATGTCTCCTCGGATCAGAAATTTTCTGCATTAAACAGACTAAAACCGAAAGTACTAAAAAAGTTTATTTGTGTTCAGAGGAGGTGAGAAACTTTTACCAGACCTCCACACCTCCTCCCCGGGTGGAGACGGACAGCTCTGCCCGCCGTCCGTGCACCATGAAGCGGCCGTGTGAGGACAGCAGCTCGGCAGAAAGTGACGTGGAGGATGAGACCATCGATGTGGGCAGTGAGAGCATTTATCCGGGGTGAGTGTGGAAGGAACCGGGCTTATAAAAACTTTATATAATAATGTGTATTATTATATAAAATATAACTTCCAACACGTGGTGTTAAAGCTTACAAAATAATAAAAGTTCTTTAGACTTTAGTTTATCTGAGTTCACAAATAATTTCAATTTAATAATTTAATTTATTAATTTGTTTATGACTTCATGTGAATTATGTGACCTTTATAATTCTGAATCAGTTATACAATTTGCTGTCACGTTTACAAAGTGTCCAGAAAAAAAGGTTAAAGAACATAAAACTGTTCAAATGTTATTTATTTGAAAAATCAATTTACTTAATTATAATAATGAAATCACATCAGAGTTTGCACGTTCAGATTAAAGTAAAGAAGTTTTTTAATGTTTTAATTATCACTCTTACATGGGATCTTTTTGGAATCAGTAAATGAAAGTAATCAGATTACAAATATTTCACGTTATGCTAAAAAAAAAAGTTCCACAAATTCATTTTTTTGATTTTGTGTTTTCAGTATTTACAGTTTAATAAAATGTATCAAACCGTCATATTTTCCAGTAATCCTCGACAAAGTAACTATAATCTAATGACACATTTTTTTAATGTAATCCGATTACATCAATTACCTGTTGACTCTGTACATGTCCTACGTTTCCCACAATCCTTTTCAACGACGCCCCAAAAGTAGTATTTACAGTTTAATTAAATGTATCAAACCGTCATATTTTCCAGTAATTCTCGACAAAGTAACTATAATCTAATGACACATTTTTTTAATGTAATCCGATTACATCAATTACCTGTTGACTCCGTACATGTCCTACGTTTCCCACAATCCTTTTCAACGACGCCCCAAAAAGAAACAGGGTCTCCGTAACTTTAAACTTAACTTTTTAAAAATAAAATACTAAAGAAACTGAAGTCAGTGTTGTTTCTGTTATTATTATTATTGATGCATCATGTTTTATATAGTTTTTGTTGGCAAAATAATAATAAATGAAGTGCAGTAAAAATGATATTTGTCTCTGAGGTGTTGATGTACGGAAGCCTCCAGCAGTCAGTAACAATGTAATTTTATTTTCTGTAGGATCTCAAATTAATAAACTTGGGAAACTCGAGAGAATGATCCTGTTATCTCGGGATAACGATGTTTGTCATTTCAAAATAATGACAAGAAAAAAGAGGAAATGTACATATGACTGCTCGGGGCTTCCGTAGGTGTTAAGTTCAATATAAAAAAAAAATCTAAAATGGAAATATTCAAAATAAAGGTATTTAAAAAATATATTTATGGGCAAATCAACGATCCAGAAATTGAATATTTGTCTGTAAAACAGCATTTTTTAAATTTCATGTTTAAATTCTTCTGTTTGTATCTTTGCATCGTTTTATTCTTTGTCAGGTAACTTTTAAATCAAACTCAAATTTATTTCACTCACTTCTCTCCTTGTGTTCAGGCACGTGAAGGCGTCCTTCATCAGATGTGGCTCGCCGACCACGACCACTCAAGTGATGGCGAGGAAGAAGCGCAGAGGGGTGAGGTCATCGATGATGTCAGAGCGCTGACGTCACGCCATCACGATGGCGTCACGTCTGACTGACGCGTTCAAATGTTTTTATCGTTTCCTCCGTCAGATCATCGAGAAGAGACGCAGAGACAGAATCAACAACAGTCTGTCCGAGTTACGGAGGCTCGTCCCCACCGCCTTCGAGAAGCAGGTGAGTCACGCCACGAGGTCCCGAGGTCCAAACAGAACCAGGTGACTGACTCCTGCTGCTCAGCCTCTGTTCTGTTGAGCTCTGTTGGTTCCTAAAGGTCCGACGGCAAGATTCATCCACGCAGCTCACGAGAGGCGAGGTAACGTTAGCGCGTTAGCTCGGACGCTAACGGGACAAATCTGTCTTCTTAAGGGAGGCGTTTTTATTTCTTGTCGTACTGAATAAATATAAATTATTATACTGAACAAAATATAAATTATTATACTGAATAAATATAAATTATTATACTGAATAAATATAAATTATTATACTGAATAAATATAAATTATTATACTGAACAAAATATAAAGTATTATACTGAATAAATATAAATTATTATACTGAACAAATATAATTATACTGAATAAAATATAAAGTATTATACTGAATAAATAAATAAAACTGGATGCTACAAAACAGCTAATGAGCTACGGTACACATGACGGAGACGATAAATTATCATTATTAAATTGTGTCGTGATGAGAGTTCATGTGGAAATAACAAATATAATAAATAAGAAGTAATGGGATAATTTCTGGAAATCTGAAGATAATGAAGCTTTAATAATTAATTTGAGATCTCGAGAAAACAAAATGAAGTCGCTTCGTTGAGGAAATAAAATGTATGACTTCCGTAGATCGTTAGCTATGTTATTTATTATATTTATATTTATGTGTTTAAATCATGTATTCATGACTTCATTGTGTTGTATCAGTCGTTCAGTAGATCTTCAGTGTTTTTCATCATGGTTTCATCTGTAACTTGTTTTTCTCTTCAGGGTTCGGCTAAACTGGAGAAGGCTGAGATTCTTCAGATGACCGTGGACCATCTGAAGGTTCTGCAGGCCACCGGAGGGAAAGGTAACAGAACATACAGACAGAACCGGGCTCAGCAGGTTCTCACGAGACGCGATGCGGCGAGTTCTCTGAAGTCACTTTGGTTTGTCGGTGATGTCAGCAGTGTGTGTGTGTGTGTGTGTGTGTGTGAGTCCATGGGAAAATCTCTGCAGGGATAAAAACTCCACTTGACCCTGAGCAGCGCTGTCGGCTTTCATGAAGCCGGCGGCGGTGGGAGGAGGTGCTGCGTTCACAGGCCGTTTGTTTGGGTAACACACAGTCAGCTGATCGCCACAGAGAGGTCATGTGATCACTTCCACCGTGGTAAACATGGACAGCTGTACTCTGGCTCGCTCACGCTCTCCTTTGCCGGCTTCCCCCGGCTCCTGCTCTGGCACGACGCCGGCAAAAACAGTAACCTCACGTTAGCACGTTAGCTCGGACGCTAACGGGACCAATTTGGCTCTTTTATTTCTCTCTGCAAAGCGTTCCTCTGTCGTACATCAGTTCATCGTGAATAACTATAAATTATTATACTGAATAATTAATAAAACCGGATGCTTCAAAACAGCTAATGAGCTACGGTCGATCACCGCTGCCTCGATCGAAGGCTTAAAGTCAGACGTCACAAGAATAAACTTCTTGTGACCGGAGGCCGTAAAGAGACGATCAAAGGTTTTACTGGTTCAACAAAAATCAATTTAATCTTCAAAAAGAGGTTGTCAGAAGCCAAAATAAACACTAATGTATATATTTATTTATGTATTTCTTTTTCTTCTTACCGTGTTCGTAAATATTCATGTTGTCTGTCAGCGCTCTGTAAACTCTGTATCAGTAAAGTTACTGTTATTATTAGTATGACTTTTTGAAGGGCTACGTTACAGTTTGCTGTAAATTAAAACAGACTTTTATTTTTAATCTGCTCTTATTTCAACTGTTTAATTATTTGAATCTAATACTTTGATTTATTTTGTTGGTTAGTGTGTGTTTATATTTTATTATAATGTGCTTTTATTTTGTTTTATCGGAGTATTTATTCATGTTAACAGGTTTTATTTTTATATTGCGTCCCATGTTTTTTCACTGTGAGATGATGACATGACATTTTATATATGGCTCTACAAATAAAATCTGTCTGTCTCTCTCTGTCTGTCTGTCTCTCTGCCTGTCTGTCTGTCTCTCTCTCTCTCTGCATGTCTGTCTCTCTCTCCCTGTGTCTGTCTCTCCCTGTGTCTGTCTCTCTGTCTCTGCCTGTCTCTCTCTCTCTGTCTGTCTCTCTCTCTCTCTCTGTCTGCCTCTCTCTCTCTCTGTCTCTCTCTGTCTGTCTGTCTCTCTGTCTCTGCCTGTCTGTCTGTCTGTCTCTCTCTCTCTCTGCATGTCTGTCTCTCTCTCCCTGTGTCTGTCTCTCTGTCTCTGCCTGTCTCTCCCTGTGTCTGTCTCTCCCTGTGTCTGTCTCCCCCTGTGTCTGTCTCTCTGTCTCTGCCTGTCTCTCTCTCTCTGTCTGTCTCTCTCTCTCTCTGTCTGCCTCTCTCTCTCTCTGTCTGTCTCTCTCTCTCTCTGTCTGCCTGTCTCTCTCTCTCTGTCTCTCTCTCTCTGTCTGTCTCTCTCTCTCTCTGTCTGCCTCTCTCTCTCTGCCTGTCTGTCTCTCTCTTTGCCTCTCTCTCTCTCTGCATGTCTGTCTCTCCCTGTGTCTGTCTCTCTCTGTCTCTCTCTCTCTCTGCCTGTCTGTCTCACTGTCTGTCTGTCTCTGTCTGCCTCTCTGTCTGTCTCTCTCTCTGTCTCTCTCTGCCTGTCTGCCTCTCTGTCTGTCTCTCTGCAGGTTACTTTGACGCCCACGCTCTGGCTCTGGACTTCCTGTCTCTGGGCTTCAGGGAGTGTGTGACGGAGGTTTCCCGTTACCTGAGCTCTGTGGAGGGTTTGGATTCCAGCGACCCGCTGCGCTCCCGCCTCCTCTCCCACCTCACCTCCTGCGTCTCCCAACGCGACGCCGCCGCCCTCTCCATGACCTCCCATTCTCCACATCACCCCCACCACCAGCACCACCCCCACCAGCAGCAGCAGCCTCCCCCTTTACCTCACCCCTTCCACCCTCATCACTGGGCCGCCGCTGCAGCCGCCGCCGTCGCCACCGCGGCCGCGTTCCGCCCTATGCCGGCCGCCTCGTACGGACTGACTACGGACGCCGGAGGAGGTGGAGCCACCCAGCGCAGCTCCTCCTTCTCCTCCTTCGCAGACTCCACCACCTCCTCCTCTCCTTCCTCCTCCTCCTCATCGTCTCTCGTCCTCCCCTGCGCTGCCGCTCCTCTCTCCGCCTCCCTCCTCTCCCTCTCAGCATCATTTCCCATCACTCTGCACGGAGGTTTCCCCATCATCCCTCCTTCCTCTTTCACCACCAGTCCTCCCATCTCCTCCTCCTCCTCCTCCTCCTCCTCCCAGACTCCGCACAGCAGCAGTAAACCGTACCGACCGTGGGGCACCGAGGTCGGAGCGTTCTGACTAACAAAACAAGCGCTCCTCTTCATTAACGTGTGACGACTTCACGTGAACAAACTACCCTTTGTTTAACTTTGATAAAGATTTTTCAACATGAACGCATCATTAAAACACGTCACTGTAGTTTAAGCTCAATCCACCAAATGTGGATTCATCCACCGCTGAAAATAGTCCCCACCAAATGTGTTTCCTCGGTTTGTGAGTTTGTTTTTAAAGGTTTACGTCTCCGGTAGGAAGTGATGGGTTTGGAGCCACAGACAGGAAGTCGGACACGTCGTTGGTTTGAACCCTTTCTCTTTATAAAACCATCAAACTTTATTTAAACTGCGACCACACGACAGAAGACGATGAACCACAGTTTGCCTGAGATGACTCACTGAAGTTTAACCCGACTAACAAGCACGGACTCTGACTGCGATGAAGATTAACACGATGATGATTGTAAACACACTAAGCGTTTTTTTCTGTTTAAACCGTGTGTCTCTTTTTACAAAGAAATAAAGACGAAGTAACAAAAGTGCTGCTGTCATCAGACTTCAGCTGCTGACGTGTTTTTATTTTTAACATCGTAGAGTTTGACACTTTATAAGCGTAGTGATTAGCTTAGCATAAAAAAAATAAAACAAAGGGGCAGACAGCTAATTAGCATTTAGATACTTTAGCGAGGGATTTCCCGCCCAGCAACCGGCCGACCAATCAGAGCAGAGCGACAAACAGACAGTCAGTCAGTCGAAACTGCAAAAGTTGAAGCACACTTCGAACGAGCAACCGCAATTTCCAAACCGTAGGTCGCATCGATGAACAGAGATGATTTTAAGCATCCTCAGATCGTCCTGAACGTCGACATATTAAATTTGCGTGGTTAAAGTTAGAAACATGTTCTCTGGAGTGACTTGAAGAGCTAGCAGCGAGCAGCACTCTGATGTTAAAATTATGTCTGTCGAGGGAAATCCGTGGCCGTGAGAGCAGTTTGAAATTATTCTTCAGACAGATTTTCCTCGGTTTCCTCGGTCACGTGACTCTAGCTCCGAACATTCCATCCGTAAATTTTCCCGCTCTTTTTGCTGTTAGCTCGCCGCTAACATTTAGACACGATGCTATTCCGTTTTTTTTCAATACGGCGCCGAAACATTTCAGTCGCTTTTTGTTTGTGCGACTAAAACTGTGGGAAGAGCAGGTCTGAGCTGTTAGCTCACTGCTAACGTCGGGTTCGTAGCTGTTAACGATTCCAGAAAGCACGAATTACATCACGTAACTTCCACAAGTAGTCACATACGCTCGATTCCAGCAAGCAGGACTAATTACGCCACGTAACTTACGTGAGTTTCTCACGTGCAGTGCATCAGTAGTAAACAATGTCACCCACTCGGTTCAGACGCTCCAAAGTTTGGCTGAGTTTGACCAAAACAGACGTCAACAGGGCGACTTGCAATCATTGCAAAGTGGAGATAACAGCGTCCAGAGGGAACACGACCAATATGCAGAAACATTTGCAAACACAACATTCAATATTTTTTTAATGTTGTGTTTTTGACGCTTCAGACTGGAGATGAATCTCAACCTAGCAGCAGCCAGGCTGTGACCTCTGACCTCTGCGGTTACTACTGAAGGTAGATACACATCGTTACTGTTATCCAGGCTGTGACCTCTGAGGTTACTACTGAAGGTAGATACACATCGTTACTGTTATCCAGGCTGTGACCTCTGAGGTTACTACTGAAGGTAGATACACATTGTTACTATTATCCAGGCTGTGACCTCTGACCTCTGCGGTTACTACTGAAGGTAGATACACATCGTTACTGTTATCCAGGCTGTGACCTCTGACCTCTGCGGTTACTACTGAAGGTAGATACACATTGTTACTATTATCCAGGCTGTGACCTCTGACCTCTGAGGTTACTACTGAAGGTAGATACACATCGTTACTGTTATCCAGGCTGTGACCTCTGAGGTTACTACTGAAGGTAGATACACATCGTTACTGTTATCCAGGCTGTGACCTCTGAGGTTACTACTGAAGGTAGATACACATCGTTACTGTTATCCAGGCTGTGACCTCTGCGGTTACTACTGAAGGTAGATACACATCGTTACTGTTATCCAGGCTGTGGCCTCTGCTGACCTCGCTGTTGGTTTTGTAAGATTGTGATACTTCTAACTAAACAAAGTTGATGCTGATCAAACTGTTTGTTCTCCTTTTTTCCCCCAAATGAGAATCGATAAACAATCGAATCGTTAAACAGAATCGAATCGTTAAGCACAATCGATAAAGAATCGAATCGTTAAGCACAATCGATAAAGAATCGAATCGTTAAGCAGAATCGAATCGTTAAGCAGAATCGATAAAGAATCGAATCGTTAAGCAGAATCGAATCGTTAAGCAGAATCGATAAAGAATCGAATCGTTAAGCAGAATCGATAATGAATCGAATCGTTAAACAGAATCGAATCGTTAAGCAGAATCGATAAAGAATCGAATCGTTAAGCAGAATCGATAAAGAATTGAGTCGTTAAGCAGAATCGATAAAGAATCGAATCGTTAAGCAGAATCGTTAAAGAATCGAATCGTTAAGCAGAATCGATAAAGAATTGAATTGTTAAGCAGAATCGATAAAGAATCGAATCGTTAAGCAGAATCGATAAAGAATCGAATCGTTAAGCAGAATCGACAAAGAATCGAATCGTTAAGCAGAATCGATAATGAATCGAATCGTTAAACAGAATCGAATCGTTAAGCAGAATCGACAAAGAATCGAATCGTTAAGCAGAATCGATAAAGAATCGAGTCGTTAAGCAGAATCGATAAAGAATTGAATCGTTAAGCAGAATCAATAAAGAATCGAGTCGTTAAGCAGAATTGATAAAGAATCGAATCGTTAAACAGAATCGAATCGTTATCAGAATCGATAAAGAATCGAATCGTTAAGCAGAATCGATAAAGAATCGAATCGTTAAACAGAATCGAATCGTTAAGCAGAATCGATAAAGAATCGAATCGTTAAGCAGAATCGTTAAAGAATCGAATCGTTAAGCAGAATCGATAAAGAATCGAATCGTTAAACAGAATCGTTAAAGAATCGAATCGTTAAGCAGAATCGATAAAGAATCGAATCGTTAAGCAGAATCGATAAAGAATCGAATCGTTGAGCAGAATCGATAAAGAATCGAATCGTTAAGCAGAATCGTTAATGGAATCGTAATCATAAAAATCTGATCAGTTCCCATCCCTACCAACGTCGGGTTCGGAACCGTTAGCTCACTGCTGACGACACTTTTACGCCGTTTGTTTTCAGCCAAAAGGTGAAAACAAACTTCTGTTTGACCCGACAACAAGGAGTACCAAAGAAAGATATTAGGAACTATCAGGATCACTAATGACTAAAATATCATGGAGATAATATCTCTTAACCACACACACACACACACACACACACACACACACACACTCCTCTGCCTTCATCTTCAGTTGATTTACACTCTGAAATCACGGCAGCGCCCGTTAAATCCTCCCAGAGAAGAAGCCGGCGTCGCTTCCAGCTGAATGGAGGATTAGAGGCTGACAGGCCTGGGAACGAGCTCCGCGGGCCGTAAATCCCCCACCGGTCAGCCGACACGGTTCTCACGCTGGGACGCCGCTTTGAAGTGAGCGGCGGTAAAAATGGGTGACATGAGCCGGGTCAGCGCTTTACGTAGAGACACACAGAGAGAGGCAGACAATGCAGAGGACGGACACCGTGTGGGGACAAAGACGAGGTCAAAGGCCAAACAACAAATCAGTTAACCACAAAAACACAAAGAACAATTCATGCTCGACGCGTCTTTACACTGATTAACACACTGTAATCAATATTTTTATGAAATAAAAATATATCGTCACACAAAAGGTGAAAACTAACTTTTCAGATTTATCACCTGACATCAAGTGAGGACATTTTACACATCTAAGTTTAAAAATAAAACAAAAAAAAAGATTTACCGTAATTCTGTTGTTACTGTGAAAACACACGACAGTACTGTGTTTTTCTGTCGTTGTAAATTTACAATTTAACATTTAAATACTTTATTTTACAGTAATACTGTAGAAACACAGTACATTGCTGTAAACTAATTACTGTGAATTTACTGTATTACAAAAAAAATTGTTGTTTCCATCAAACTTTTCTAATGTGAAACTCAAAAAATGTCATTTAAGAAGAAGAAGAAGTCGAGCAGGAGCTGATTGAAACAGTTTATGTGTCATGTAAACATTCATCCAGCATCATAATAAACTTTATTTCTGGTTATTATTATTATTCTGTTCAGCGTCTCTGCTTCACGGCGACATTAAGGACACCATGTTGTTGGGACTAAAAATCTCGATCCAGTATCCGTCAGGATCCTGAACGAAGGCCAGGTCCTTCATCTTACCTGCGCGAGAGACAAACACGGAGGACAGAGCGTCACAATGAACTGACGCCTGAACCTGAGCGCCACCTCCTGGTCCAAACTCAAACAACACGTGGAGACAAGTTTGGAATGTTTGATGCTTTTTGTAACAAAACAAACGTGACCACGTCTCTTCAGACATGTTTTGATTTGAAGTATAACGTAGATAATATTCTAGATTTCTTCTAATTATCAACAGACAGGTGATCAGTGACACGTGAAGCTTCCTTTTAATTTCAATATGGATTCATCCACCGCTGAAAATAGTCCCCAACAAACAACAATTCCTCCATTTTTAGTAAACGACTGAACATTTAAAAAAATATATATAAATTACATAATTATGAGCTGATTCTTTGAACTGCAAACTTATGTTTAAATATGCAAATTAGGCATAATTTAATTGGTAACTTTTGGTGACATCTACAGACACAAACAGACGAAGTGAAGTCAAATAAACAGAAATGTTGGACCTGCCGTGACATGGAACTCACCTGAGTCTGGTTTCTTGACAAACGTCACTTTTTGCTCTTCGAATAATTTGCAGGCGGCGTAAACGTCAGGAACGGCGATGCCGATGTGACCTGCGGCGAGACGACCGGTTACAACACACACACATAAACACACACAAACACACACACACATAAACACACACACACACACACTCACATAAACACACACAAACACACACACATAAACACACACACACACACACACATACACACAAACACACACACACATAAACAAAAACAAACACACACACACAAAAACAAACACACACACACACATAAACAAACACACACACACACATAAACAAAAACACACACACATAAACAACACACCCACACACACATACACACAAACAACACACACATAAACAAAAACAAACACACACACACACAAAAAAAACACACACCACACACACATAAACAAACACACACACACACATAAACAAACACACACACACAGATAAACAAACACACACACACAAACAAAACACCACACACAAACACACACACACACACACACACACACATAAACAAACACACATACACACACACACACATAAAAAAACACAAACACACATAAACACAAACACACACACATAAACAAAAACAAACACACACACACACACATAAACAAACACAAACACACACATAAACACACACACACACACACACACACAACATAAACAAAAACAACACACACACACACACAAAAACAAACACACACAACATAAACAAACACACACACACACACACACACACACAAACACACACACAAACATAAACACACAAACACACACACACAAACATAAACACACAAACACACACAAACAAACACACAAACATAAACACACAAACACACACATAAACACACACACACACACACACACATAAACACACACACACAAACACACACACGCACACAAACACACACACAAAAACACACACGCACACAAACACACACACACAAACACACACACAGAAACACACACACACACACACAAACACACACACACACGCATAAACAAACACAAACACACACACACTCTGTCGCACAGCACACACACACTCGTCTGCAGCTTCTCACCGAATCCTCGCGGCTCCTTGTTCCCGTTGTGGTACGACAGACGTTCATCGGACTCGGAGCCCCAGTTACTGCCAAACACACAAACACTCATCAAACATTATCAGAACGTTAACGAGGTCCTCGTGGGTTTCTTGGACGTACTGCGTGAGCTCGATGGTGGCTCGGCGAGAGAAGGTCCACGCCGTCCTCTCTTTGATGTCGCCCGGGATTTCAGACTTTTCCTCGTAACCCAGGAAGTAGAGGGTGAAGCGCATCGAGGGGAAGTCGATTTTCTGGAGCAAGCTGGGAAAAAACACAGCGGAGGTCAAAGGTTAACACTCGGACACGACAAACGTTCAGGTTCAGGTTCAGACTCACGTCATGCCCAGGATCCGAGTGTAGAAGTCCAGGGACCTCGCCGGATCTTTGACCCTCAGCATCGTCTGCTGCATCATGTAGTCCTGAACCAATCAGCACACAGCATCTCAGCCTCTTTTAGCTCACAGTTTTGGTTTTGCAGCACATGCAGAACAACATTCAGCAGCTGAAGATTCAGATATTTCCCTCGGGAGTTGGTGGAGACTAAACATGGAGCTAAAAGACACAAACTTTAGTCATGTTTCTGTTTTCAAGGCATTCATCAGGAGGACACAACGAGACGACGTCATGTGTTCTGTCTTTTAGCTCCGTCTTTGGTCTCCACCAACTCCTGAAGGAAATATCTGACTGTCAGACAAGAAGACTGGTCACTGTGACATGATGAGAACTTTTACAAGGAGAATCATCTATGAATTCAAGCACTTTCAATGATCCATGTCCATTCAAGGCAGCCATGCATGATCTCATTATAAACTTGGATCTGGATCAGCTTCAGGCCTCGGTGTGAACTGGTTTCACTTGAAAAGGTCAGAAACCAGGACTCTGTTTCTGTTTCTGGAAAGACGAGTTGTTTTCCAAATGTCACACGAGCTGCTGAGATGGAAGCAAGAAAAATCAGCCTGGAAATCCTGGAAACAGCCTTCAAAGACTAAAGATATATTAGGCGTGTCACACAAACGTCATGTGTGAACGTTCAGCCTCTGGTCCAACAGGTTAGACTGCATTACATCATCAGGCTGATCTCAGGTCAGTGAAACATTAAACATGAAGTCAGGATCAAAACTCACCTTCGTGATGGCGTCTCCTTCTTTACAGGCAGCAGACACCTCCTCGTCCGTCAGTCCTCCTCGGCCCTCCATGACTCAGATCAGACTGTCTGGAGGAACCTCCAGGCTCCTGCACGCCTCCTCTGTGCTGCGTTCAAGTGCTGCTCGGAACAGTGAGCTCCTCCTGTGTAACGCTGTCTTTATGTACAGAGTGTCCAGAAACATTCATGTCTTCTTTTTAAGGATTTTCAAGGCCCGATTACCTCAAATTCAAGGACTCAACATGTCGTAGTTTAAGACATTGTTATTAACTGTAGTCTCTGAGACGTCCCCGCAGACTGTCTAAAACCTGGACGTAGTCTCCGTGACATCCCCGCAGACTGTCTAAAACCTGGACGCAGTCTCTGTGACGTCCCTGCAGACTGTCTAAAACCTGGACGTAGTCTCTGTGACGTCCCGCAGACTGTCTAAAACCTGGACAGAGTCTCTGTGACGTCCCCGCAGACTGTCTAAAACCTGGACGTAGTCTCCGTGACATCCCCGCAGACTGTCTAAAACCTGGACGCAGTCTCTGTGACGTCCCCGCAGACTGTCTAAAACCTGGACGTAGTCTCCGTGACATCCCCGCAGACTGTCTAAAACCTGGACGCAGTCTCTGTGACGTCCCTGCAGACTGTCCAAAACCTGGACGTAGTCTCCGTGACGTCCCTGCAGACTGTCTACAACCTGGACGTAGTCTCTGTGACGTCCCGCAGACTGTCTAAAACCTGGACAGAGTCTCCGTGACGTCCTCACAGACTGGCTAAAACCTGGACGTAGTCTCCGTGACGTCCCTGCAGACTGTCTAAAACCTGGACGTAGTCTCTGTGACGTCCCGCAGACTGTCTAAAACCTGGACGTAGTCTCCGTGATGTCCCGCAGACTGTCTAAAACCTGGACGTAGTCTCCGTGATGTCCCCGCAGACTGTCTAAAACCTGGACGTAGTCTCTGAGACGTCCCCGCAGACTGTCTGAAACCTGGACGTAGTCTCTGAGACGTCCCCGCAGACTGTCTAAAACCTGGATGTAGTCTCTGTGACGTCCCCACAGACTGTCTAAAACCTGGACGTAGTCTCCGTGACGTCCCCACAGACTGTCTAAGACCTGGACGTAGTCTCCGTGACATCCCCGCAGACTGTCTAAAACCTGGACGTAGTCTCTGTGACGTCCCCGCATACTGTCTAAAACCTGGACGTAGTCTCTGAGACGTCCCCGCAGACTGTCTAAAACCTGGACGTAGTCTCTGAGACGTCCCCACAGACTGTCTAAGACCTGGACGTAGTCTCCGTGACATCCCCGCAGACTGTCTAAAACCTGGACGTAGTCTCTGTGACGTCCCCGCATACTGTCTAAAACCTGGACGTAGTCTCTGAGACGTCCCCGCAGACTGTCTAAGACCTGGACGTAGTCTCCGTGACGTCCCCGCAGACTGTCTAAAACCTGGACGTAGTCTCCGTGACGTCCCCGCAGACTGTCTAAAACCTGGACGTAGTCTCCGTGACGTCCCTGAGAGGTCCCAGTTTAGACATTTCTGACAGCACCTGAAGGCATCACCAGGTAAGCGCTGCCTTCAGGTGCTGACTGAAGTGCTGTGACAGAAATGCCCAGAGGACAAAAGAGAAAAATGTGGATGTTGAATTCCAGTGAAGACCGAGACTTCAACAGCTTCAACAGAGCGAGGAGTTCATCTACTGTTTGTTTACCAAAGGTTAAAAGTTACGGCAGGCATGAAAAATCATAATTTTTGCTGATTAAGTGAAATAAAATGACCTGCAGAGAATGATTTCATGATTTCACCACAGTGTTTGTCTGCTGGTTTTAAACCCAGAGGGCGAGACGATGCACCACCCAGAGAGAAGAATGTTTGAAGCTGCAGGTCTGAACATGACCGACACACTGAGGATTCACACCAACACCCTGATCCTGGGTCAGATCTCAGACCCACGAACAGAAACCAGAACTGAAGCTGAGATGAGCTTAAATGATTGGACGAGTCTAAAAACAGGGAGAAGCAACACAGACGTGCAGAGCTGGGTTCATAACCAACAACCACCAGTCCTGTATTAAAGGAACAGTACAGAGCTTCGCTTGCAACACTGACACCTAGTGGTTAAAAATAAGCACTGCAGTCCAAAGACTCTAAAACCTGGACGTAGTCTCTGAGACGTCCCCGCAGACTGTCTAAAACCTGGACGTAGTCTCTGAGACGTCCCCGCAGACTGTCTAAAACCTGGACGTAGTCTCTGAGACGTCCCCGCAGACTGTCTAAATCCTGGACGTAGTCTCTGTGACGTCCCCGCAGACTGTCTAAAACCTTGACGTAGTCTCTGAGACGTCCCCGCAGACTGTCTAAAACCTGGACGTAGTCTCTGTGACGTCCCCGCAGACTGTCTAAAACCTGGACGTAGTCTCTGAGACGTCCACGCAGACTGTCTAAATCCTGGACGTAGTCTCTGTGACGTCCCCGCAGACTGTCTAAAACCTTGACGTAGTCTCTGAGACGTCCCCGCAGACTGTCTAAATCCTGGACGTAGTCTCTGTGACGTCCCCGCAGACTGTGACGTAGTCTCTGAGACGTCCCCGCAGACTGTCTAAAACCTGGATGTAGTCTCTGAGACGTCCCCGCAGACTGTCTAAAACCTGGACGTAGTCTCTGTGACGTCCCCGCAGACTGTCTAAAACCTGGACGTAGTCTCTGAGACGTCCACGCAGACTGTCTAAAACCTGGACGTAGTCTCTGTGACATCCCAGCAGACTGTCTAAAACTGGACATAGTCTCTGAGACATCCCAGCAGACTGTCTAAAACCTGGACGTAGTCTCCGTGACAAATATAAAAATTCAGGAAATCGACGACACTTCAACACAAATTTTATTCTTCACCAAAGAAAAATGTTGAGGGTTTAAAAAAAAAGTTAAAATATACAATATTTTTTTATGTACAGGTGCTGACGTGACGTGTCATTTTAAAAACTTAAAAACAAGTAAAACAACAGGCGAGTTCTCGTCATCGCCGAGTGGCCTTGCGGTTCTCCAGCAGCAGAACCACCAGGCGGCTCTTCAGGGACGCCAGCTTGCTGCTGTAGTTCTGCTGAAGGACCGTCGTCAGTTTACGGCGAAGGCTCTGGAGGTCCGGCAGGGACGAACAGTCCGGTACGTTGAGCAGAGTGTGGAAGAAGTCCTGCCACAAGTCGCTGTGAGGATTCCTGCGGAACAAACATCAGGTTCATCAGGCGAACGCGTCTCTGAAAGACAGACGCCGAGCTGGGATGACTGCTGTCGGCGACCTGGTTGATTGTCGGCTCACCTTCGAAAGATGCCGTTCGTCTTCCACACGCCGCCTTCGTTGGTGACTTGCATGTACGTCCCGAACAGCATGCAGTAGACGGTCCCAGCGAGTCCAAAGTAATCCGTCTAAAACGCGAAATACACGTGTTGCTTGTGCCTGGATGTCAGCGCCTGTAAATCACATGATGTGACGTCTCACCTGATAGTTCCAGGGTTTCCCGCTCAGCATCTCGGTGCACTGGAAGCCCGACGTCAAACACTTGCCGGTGAACGCCGTGCCTTCTGGGAAAAGCTCCATGTCGACGCTCTGTCCGAGGTCGATGAGGACGAGGCCGTGGTCCACGTTCTCCGGCTCGAAACACTTGTTCTCCAAGAACCTGAAAAACACGACGACAGCAGAGGTGACGCAAACTCCCCTAAACAGCCCGAGCAGAGCGGTGACAAACGATTGGTCGGTACCTCTCTCCGAGCAGGAAGTTGTCGGGTTTGATGTCGGCGTGGACGACGTGGATGTCGTGCAGCCGCTCCACCATGTTCAGGATGCAGACGGTGAAGTACATGACGAGCGGCTGGGGCATCACTTTGTCGCTCAGCGTCTTGTAGATGTTCACGGCGTTCTGAAAGAGTTGCGGAGACGAGTGTGAATTCACGTTCACGTCGCGGCGCGTCACATTACGTAACGCCGCGTGTACGTACCAGCAGAGTGCCGTAGTTGTGAAGCTCGGTGAGCAGCACGCTGCCGTCGCGGAAGAGGTGAGCCGAGCGGACGTTGCTGTAAAAGTGACGCACGTCGGGATGCAGCCGAGCGTCCAGCTGAGTGTTGATGTAAAACTCCCAGGGATTGGCCGGTTTCTGGACCTGCAGTGACGTCACAAAGAGACAAAGATCAGAACCTGCACTGTGAATTAGAGGTCTGGTTTTCTAAGACATCGTCTCACCTTCAGCACCATCCGCTCGGAGGTCATGGGGTCAGTCGCCTGGTAGACCGTCGCGAAGGCGCCTTCTCCGAGGACACAGTCGACTCGCAGCGACGCCTTTCCTGTCGGGCGAGATTCATCATTGAGCTTCAGAGACGATAACAAACATAAATTAGGAAGTCTCGGCTCGTCTTCGTACCCATGCTCATGATCATCTTTGGACTGATGTTCGGCAGGTTGCACGGCCAGGTGATGCAGCGGGGGTGAGACGTGAGAGGCGGGGTGAGGCTGGACAGCAGATCAGAGATCAGTCCGTCGTCCCAGGGATCCGACATCAGCTGGACCGCGGTGGTGGTCTGGGCCGGTGTCGCGCTCATGGACACGTCGTTGCCTGGCGCTCTGTCTGGACTCATCATCACCGGGCTCATGGGCACGTCGGCGCAGAGCCTCAGCGGTTCTGGACTCATCGGGACGTCGCGGCTCTTCAGCTGACGGGGGCTCAGGAAGGCGTCCAGGTCGGGTTTGAATGTGACCTCAGGACTTCTTATGGCGAGCCAGTCCGGGTTCAGAGCGCACTCTGGGCTCATGGGAATGTCGCAGACTTGTTTCTGGACTCGCTCTGGGCTGGCGGGTTTGTCCAAATCCTCCATGATGGTGAACGGCTCGCTCCAGGGTCGGACCGGGCTCTGAAGCGGGATCAGAGCGGGCGCCGGTTTCGGCTGTTCAGGGCTCGTGTACACCTCCCAGTCGGGCCCGGCGGTCCTGAGAGTGGATGAGCCGTCGGTGGGGCAGATGGTCTGATCTCTGAAGGAGAGCACGGTAGGAGGCGGAGGCTGCACCATGGTTATGGAGGAGGTGGTCAGGCAGAGCGGCGCCGTGGCGAGCCCTTCGCCGACGATGGTCCCGTGTCTCTCAGTTGATGGAACGAGCTGACTGACGCTGACCTCGGTCAGCGGACTCTGCTCCAGGATCGGACTCAGTTTGTTGGGTTGACGTCTCATGAAAGCTTCGTCACCGGCATCGCCGCCGTCACAGTGATTCTCTGGAGACAAAAAAAAAAGATTTAATCAAAGTGATGTTGGAAGAGCGGGGGTGCATCCTGGTCCAGGTTCCGGTTCTGTACCTTGGTTTGGGAAGAAGTTGCTGTTGGACGGAGTCTTGTGCGTGGACGGCGTGGAGACAAACTGAGCCAACATGGCGAAGTCTGTGGTGCTGTTCGGACACGCGGCCAGAGAGTTCAGCGAGTTGTAGCGAGCGCCCCACATGGTGCTCTCGTCCGGCATCAGGGTCGGAGGAGTGTCCTGGTCGGGAAAAAACACGGCGACGGGTTTCAAACGGAGAACTGAGACGTTTGTCTGCAGGATTTGAGTTCACATCGTCTGTTGGAGACTCTAAAAACCAGGACTCAAACAAACTTTTCGTTTCGCCGTAACCTGCAGCCTGAACGTTAGGTAAGCGTTAACGATAAAACAGCAGGAGGAAGTTACAGAATAAAAACGATCTCATCGTCATGAATCTATATTTTTATTTTCCGTTCTTGTCGTTGGACGACCTTTTAAAACCTTCATCATTAGGAATGGACGATGGACAATAATAAAGGCGAGGGGAGCTGAGGTGTGTTGCTGTGGGCGTGTCTGTACCTGCTGAATGTAACCGCTGTGAAACAATCAGGAAATAACTTTTTATTTCTGCGATTAATAACTTTAAATAACTTCATCAAGGCCGGTGCTCGCTCTTTGTTATTGTCCTCTCTCTAATCATCGCACACAAATCAAAGTAAACTTCTTCCTCATTATATTTTGCTGTAAATTGCGAATCAGACTCAGATTTAGAAGCTGGTTCATGAAATAAACAAAGTGAGACACACGGGTAGACGATCAGAGTTTAGTCTGTGAATCCACCTGGACAGCAGACCTGCCAACCCTGAAAGAATTTTATGCGTACAAATTTCAGGTCAGGTTCAGGGCCAATTTAAATAGATTTGCATATGTACATGGGGGCGTGGACAGGGAGGAGGTGCATGTGCGCTCAATTCCACGTTGATTGGGATGTACAAAAGAAACGTGCTTGGATCCATGCGTACGCACACTTTGATACATCTGAATTTTTTTGTGCGTACGACAGTTTCCGGGTTCTGGCGTACGCCAAGTTTTAGTAGGAAATCCACGCAAGTATTCGTACATGAGGCCCCAGGTCAACCTTGCACACGATGCAAAATGCATGATTAGGCAGCAGACGTGTTGAGGCAAGGCCATCTCTCCCGATAGCTGTCCAGAAATCGTTGGGGCTTCTTATTCTTTTTTTCGGGCGGTTCAGCCATGTCTCTGTGAACGCGCGGCGGCTCCAGTGTTCATTGAATGGCTCTGACTGCCTTGCAGCCCCGACTCTGCTCTGAACTGAATTGTTGCGCCGCTTGAAGTGAGGCAGGGCGGGGTAGTTTGGAGGGAATGAAGCACTCTGATTGGTCGAAAGCAGACCTCTGAATCTGTGGTTAAGCGGCATTCAATATCAGTGGCAACTTGACTGAAACGAGGTTAAAAAAAAAAAAACTGAAACGGACGAAACGCGGGAAATATGCGTATTTTAGAACAACAAATCGTACAAGCGTACAGGGAGGTGAAAATGCGTGCCCGCTACGCAAAATGCGTACATGTTGGCAGGTCTGGGACAGTCTCAGAGACATTTCAGGCTGTCTGTGGAGGTTTGACCGAATGTCTGATTGGCTTGTGGAGCGTGAGGAAAGAACTCCTCGTCCAAGGAAAGAGCTCCTCTCTGTGAGGAAAGTGCTCCTCGCAGTGAAGAAAGAGCTCCTCGCCCTAAGGAAAGAGCTCCTCGCAGTGAGGAAAGAGCTCCTCGCCCTGAGGAAAGAGCTCCTCGCCGCGAGGAAAGAGCTCCTCGCCGTGAGGAAAGAGCTCCTCGCCCTGAGGAAAGAGCTCCTCGCCGCGAGGAAAGAGCTCCTCGCCGCGAGGAAAGAGCTCCTCGCCGTGAGGAAAGAGCTCCTCGCCGTGAGGAAAGAGCTCCTCTCTGTGTGGAAAGAGCTCCTCTCTGTGTGGAAAGAGCTCCTCTCTGTGAGGAAAGAGCTCCTCTGCTCTGCCTCCTCCATGTTTGTCAATGTGTGTGTTGGGCTGCGAGTGTGCCGCACACATACATACATCAATGGAAATTTATTGTTTTTAATCGCAGGATGACATATGCTTACCATGGGGAATGTTTAAGATATATCGTAAACGACAATATATCGCACATCCCTATTCGTCATACTCACGTTCTGTTTGTTGGATGCCGGGATCTCAGCCAGAGCTCTGATTGGTCTAGACTTCTCCGCCGCAGACGAAGCGGCGGCGCTGAACATCGACAAAAAGATAAAAAAGGAGAATTGAGCGGCGTTAACGTCATCGCGTGCAGGTCACGACTTCAAACGGGCGAGCTGGTTTTGGGTTTACCTTCCGTTTTCTTTGTCCGTGTCGTCCTGGAAGACCGTGAACGGCGCCGAAGATGACGGCTTAGTGAACGAGGAGACACTTCCTTCAAAATAAAACAAACACTTCACAATAAAAGCACGATGTCTTCAACAGATCTTCTTTAGTTTGCTCACAACATGTAGTACCGTTCGTCGGGTAGCCGTGCTCGGCGTCCTTCTCAGCGTGGAGCGTCGGCGCGTTGTTGAACGGATCCTCGAGGAGAGTCGGTGCCTGGAACATGTCCATGATCAAATCTGGACGACACGAGACGGATTAAATGTCAGACACTCGTCACGGGAAACTTAAGACACTTCCTTTTTTAACCCTGTGGTGGTGCCCGGGCGGCGTGCTCACCCAGTGCCTCTCTCGTGTTGACGGTGGGTGACGGTAACACCCGGGACGGCGTGGCCTGAACAAAGCCCAGTGAGGTGTTAGGGGTGATGTGAGACAGGTTACCTGTGCCCCCCTGTGACACTGAGACAAAGACACATGTGAAGACGTGGACCAGGATCAGAGGGTTCGAACTCACGAGCGGCTGCTTCACTTACTGTTCAGTCGGTCCTCGGGCTCCGCGCGGCGATCCGTGACCCTGGAGGAGGAAACACGTTAGAACGACATGAAGCGTCGATGAGACGGCTGCAGACGAGTCAGGAGACACTCACTCGTGTGTGGCGTCGTGCTCCGAGCTGACTGGCTGAACTCGACCGTCCTGGTGGAGGACGCTCACGGCGGAGGCGAGGGCCGGTCTGTGGAGCGACGCGTTCATCTGCTCGAAGCTCTCCGGCTGCAGAGGTGGCGGCGCATGAACGCTCCTGTCATGCAGCATTAAGGATTGAAGGGACTCCGTCGGCTCGGCAGCCTCGTGGACGAAGGTCAGCTCGGCGTGTAACCTCAAGCCGAGAGAGCGCCTGCTGCTCAGATGGTTGGAGGGCCGAGGACGCCCAAAGGAATGCTGGGTAGGATTAGTGCTCGGAGCAGAGGCTGCTTCAGTGTCTGCAGAGAGCTGCGGCAAGGACGACAAATGCTCACGTCAGTATTTATTTTAAACATCTGAAGCGTCGCGTTCACGTCGCCTGACACCACAACAAGGTTCCTAAGCCTGCTGACACGTCAAATTCAAGGACTTTTCAGGCCCAAATTCCAAAATTAAGACGGTTGAACACAATGTTGACAACTTTACGTTAAAAACACGCCAAGAAACAAAAATGTAGAAATTCAAGCACTGTCAACGACTATTGATTATCTATTCTGAACTTTCAAGGCCTTGATTCACAAACTTTCAAAGACCTGCAGGAAACATGTTATTACACGTTAGATTATCTGTGTTAAAGGTCCGCTGTGTCAGATTTACAGGAAACTATCGACCAAATATGGAAAATATTGAGAGTCCACCAGGTTTAAACCAAACGTTTAACTTTGTATTTCTCTGATTAACGACTTTATCGAGGCCGGCGCTCGCTCACAAATTAAACACGCACACACACGCACACGCACACGCACACGCACACGCACACACACACACACACACACACACACACACACACAGGATCCTTGTGGAACGGAGCCGATCCGTTTCCATGTCAGTCAGTGTGTCAGCTCACAGTCTCCGTCCCCGCTGCGTCACGGCTCTGGATCGACTGCGGCGTCCGGCAGCTCTCCGCAACACATACGCAGATTTTCAAAATAAAATACTTCGTGTTCACCACGGATCGAGTTGAAGTGAACGGGTGAGGGGTTTTCAGGCGTGATCATTTAGGACACCAGCGGCGTGGAATGTGATCGCAGGAGTCAGAGAGACTACAGCTGGAAATATCGCGCGATTATGCGTGAATTCACGAGGCCGGCGGAGACGCACCTCAGCGTGACACAAACGGATCGTGTGTGAGCTGGTGGACAGCGGAGTGCGCAGACGTTCCGCATGCTGTGTGTTTTCGGGGTTAGGTTCTCCTACTAGCTGTGAAATGTGAGGGTGAGGCGAAGGGTTTTCAAGTTCAGCACTAGATGACACTAAATCCTGCACACGGCACCTTTAATTTGATTTGGAGGCTGAGAAACTGTTTGCGTTTTTTTGCGTTTGCGTTGTTAGTCGTCTGATGTTCTGTGTGTCGTACGAGCGTCCTCATCGCTCCGTCACATAGACACATTATTCTGTGCCGAGTGTGTGTGTGTGTGTGTGTGTGTGTGTGTGTGGTACCCTCTGTGATGACGCCTGGCTCGTGAACCCTCCCCATAGCTCCAGGTCCTGGTTTGCTTTCTCCAGGATGTCGTTAATGCTCCGCATGTTCTGGTACTGCTCCCCCAGCATCTTCTCCTCGTACTGTTCCCTCGTCGTCTCGCCCAGTTCTTCGTGCTGGCTCTCTTGTTTCTCCCGGAGCTTCTGGAAATATTTCTCCGCTCGGACTTCCTCGAAACAAAGTTCGGAGCCTTCGCAGACGAGCTCGTCCGTCATGTACTCGGATACAGTCTGAACGCCCGAGCTCTGAGCGGAGGGAATCGCCCCGGACGTCTCCGAGCGAGAGACGCTGAGGACGAGAAGAAGAAGAGGTCATTTCTCTGTTTCCTGTTTTAGAAGTAGAACCTGGTGGACGGACAGTGACTCACGTTATGGTGGTTTTGACGGTGGCCGGTTTGGTCGGACCGTCAGCTGACGCCTGTAACAGACGACAAAGATCGTCAGTGATCTGAGAAGTTTCAGTTCTGAAGTTTTGAGCGAGTTCAGAGGAACTCAAAGAGCCGCACCTTGACCGGAGCTGCAGGCTCTCTGTGGGTCGACATGTGGTTGGTTAAATGGGAGTTCTGTAGCGGGTTTCGACCTCCGGCTTGACGAGAGAATAAAAATAAAAGACGTTAACGGAAAACAGGAACTTTAAATCTTTATTAACAAAGTGAATAAAGCCTCACCTGACGCGGCCGCCTGACCTCGGCTCCGTGACTGAAACTGTCTGCGGATCAGATGAAAGTCATTAAACTTGTGTCACAGGTGAAACCTGAGCAGCTCTCTGCTGTCGGTCCTCACCTGTACTCGTCGAGGACAGTGTCGGCCGGCTGGGCCTGGTTCTCCAGCGCCTTCTGGTACACGGCGTCGGCCTGTTCGTTCATCCCTCTCTGCTCAAACTGCTGAGCCCAGGCCACGTACAGGGCGGCGGTCCTGCTGCCGACACCTTTGCTGAAGATGTGAGCGTACATGGCGACGGGGTCGGAGTAAAAACTCGCCTGACGGACAGAGAGAGGACGCGGTCACGCGAGGTTTGAATCGCAGACTGCTGCCGCTAAGGACGGCGTCCGAGGCGGACTTACACATCGGATGCAGTGGTTGACGTATCGCAGGTCGTCTGCGTATCGCTCCACGTTCAGAAATGTCTCCACCAGCCGGTCGAACACCAGCGACATGCCGCCGCCTCCGCCTGCAGGTAACGTCTGGTCCAGGTAATCCACAAACCTGCAACAGGAAGAGAAGATGATCGATCATGATCGTGGAACAAGCACACCTGAGGGAACAGGTAGATGAAGTGTGTGAAGCCCCGAGCGACTTCTGGTGACGACGTTCGTTTGTTTTCTCTGGAGTGAAGACACGCTGAATGTTTCCTGTCTTCACATAATTTATGTCAAAGTTTCTTTATCAGTTTCTTTATGTGGAAAATGATCCTGTTATTTCAACATAATCACATAAATAACTAACTGTGAATGTTCGACCACAGCCTGAATCACACCGAGCAAAGAACAAGTCTGAGAAACTGAGAATAAACTAAAAATTATTCCGACATTGAAAAATATAATAAAACTTTTGCGACTTGTTCTTATGAAAATAAAACAACCTGAGCTCTGTGCAGTCACAACATTTACAAATAAACTAACGTTTCATACGTCGACATCAACAGACCAAAACAAAAGACATGTTGCCACAACACAATAACCAGACCACGACGGTGAGCAGCACACCTGCCGACTCGTTACCTGCTGGCTTCTATTGAACAATTTCCTGCAGCCCACGGTGCAGAGCGCCACCTGCTGTGGCCTGCAGGTAATACACACAATGTAAACAAAAGCACACATGAACCAGAGAACGGCTCCAACATTAACTTTTGTTTCTGTTGACAGAAACTTTTCAGTTCTGATCATCCACCTGTCAGGTGAGCCCGGATCCAGACTCACCTTTAAACACACTCATGAGACAGAGCCGTGTGAACATTATAATATATATTAATATTTCTATATTGTTACATATACACACACACTACATTATATTACTACACTGCTGTATATACTTTTGTACAATATATTTTATTGTGTATAGTTTGTTCTTTATATTTTATTCTTAAGTTGTTTATTGTCACTGTGTGTAACGCTGCTGCTGCGCTGTAATTTACCAGCTTGGGATAAATAAATAATTAAATAATTAAATAAAGAGAGTGAGGAAGTCAGTCAGTCTCACACAGACACAAACAAACAGTCAGCGACTCATTTTTTAAGAGTTTAGCTCGTTTGTTTGCAGAAAAACAGAAACATTAAAATGTTTGACATGACACAGTCTGCCTGTAAGAGCTGCGATCAACGTCAACAACAACAACAACAACAGACTTTATGTCACCAAGGACACCGTACGATAAATACAAGTAGACAGCAAAAAACAAAAACACACACACACAGTAACACAGACACACACACACACAGTAACACAGACACACACACACACACAGAGACACAGACAGACAGACACACACACACACACACACACACAGACAGACAGACAGACAGACAGACAGACAGACAGACACACACACACACACACACAGAGACACAGACAGACAGACAGACACACACACACACACAGAGACACAGACAGACAGACAGACAGACACACAGAGACACAGACAGACAGACACACACACAGAGACACAGACAGACAGACAGACAGACACACACACACAGTAACACAGACACACACACAGAGACACAGACAGACAGACACACACAGTAAGACAGACACACAGTAACACAGACACACACACACACACACACACACACACAGTAACACAGACACACACACAGTAACACACACAGTAACACACTCACTTGTCCCAGGGCTCCAGCGGGTCGTCTCCTGTGTACGAGCTCAGGCTGCTCTCGAAGCAGCTGACATCAAACGAACAGACATCAAACATTATTTATTTTATTTAACTGTTAATTAAATATGTAAACAAGCTGAAAGTAACAAAGTAACAAACATCAAACATTATTTATTTTATTTAACAGTTGATTAAATATGTAAATGAGCCTAAAGTAACGAACAGACATCAAACATTATTTATTTTATTTAACTGTTAATTAAATATGTAAATGAGCTGAAAGTAACAAACATCAAACATTTATTTTATTTAACAGTTGATTAAATATGTAAATGAGCTTAAAGTAACGAACAGACATCAAACATTTATTTTATTTAACTGTTAATTAAATATGTAAATGAGCTGAAGCTAACCGCTAGCCCGGAGCTAGCCCCGGGTTCCCGCCTCACCGTAAATAATCCGTGATGTCCATGTCTGGTTACAGTAACTCCGTTATCGGGTCTCTCGGTGGACTGACTGTCCGTGAGTCGCTCTGCCGCCGTTAAATCGTTAATCGTTACTTTCCGCCGGTAACGTTCATCGTTTGTTTCTCCGCTCGCTCCGTGACGCTGCTGCGCTGTTACAATTCAAACTTCGCGCTCAGCCAATGGCAACACGAGAGACGCACTACGTCACTACGTGACGACATTACCGGAACAGCTATATATACTTGTTTCAAAATAAAAGCATCGATGTATTTATTTCGATGATATATATATATATTTCTCTAAAAGGAAAATATTGCTATATATTATATTATATTCCAAACACAGCAATTAAAAAATAAAAAATAACAATAATATATATATATATGTGTGTGTGCATAGTGTTTTTATGTTTTCCTGTGAAGCTCCTTGTTGTTTGTCTGTACGTGCACAGAGAGCGAAGTGTAACAGGCAGATTCCTCACGTGATCTCTCACTCTCACTCACACACACGTAAACACTGTGAATGTGTATTTTCCTGATCAGACATGGCAACCCTGACTCCAAACGTCACTTCTGTTTATAAACTTAGTGAGTTTACTGCTCAGGTAAACATTTATATAATATTATAGATTTATGATTCTGATGACTGGTTTTAAGTTTTATTGTAAATGTTTGAAAGCTGCTCTATAAATAAAGTTTATTATTAATGCAGATTTTATATATATATATATATATATATATATATATATATATATATATATATATATATAATCTGCTATTTGTTTTATTTGAGCATTATAGCTTCATAAATAAATCTAACTTGTACGTTTAAAAGACATTTATCATCATGTGAGTTTAAGATGAGCACTAAAGTGAAAATCTGTCTGATAAACAGCTGATTATATTTTTAATAAACACACAGACGGAGGTCAAAGTCAATAACTTTATTAGAAAAATAGGTTTAACTCACCTCACTGTACAGTATAAAACAATTCTTTTGTTAAAAACAAACAATTCATCGTGGACTCTTTAAAATCGACGAGTCAGCATGAAACATGAAAACAGGAATCAAACAACGAGCCGCACCGTCCGACTGAACTCATCATGAAACATGCTGCGAGATCTTAAAGGAGAAATCCACCCGGCTCCAGACTACAACTCCCACAATGCCTTTCTGCACGAACGCGTCATGTTACGTCACTTCTTCTTCTGTGGTGCTTAAAAACCCATTAAAAACAACAAACCCAAACACACACTCGGTTCATTCTCAGTCCAACAAACGTTTGTTTCATGAAGAACCAGCAGCGAGCGGCTTTCTGAGTCAGACTACAGATCCGAGATGGGATTGGAGCCGAGCACCACAGACGGGATTCAAACTGATGCAAAGACAAGTTTCTGAAAGATCAGTAAACATCCTGTGCCAGAGTTCAGACACTCGGTGGATTCGCTCCTTTAGATTCACGTGTCTGACGTGAGTTCACAGTTTGTAACGGCGGCACGATGATGATCCGTCCACAGAACAAACTCAGCGACATCGACACAGAAAAACTAAGACTGTTTCCTGTCGTGGAAGACGAAGGAAGAAGATGGCGCCGTGTTTCCAGGAAAAAGTCACTTAGTTCACGTGAAGACGGCGACGCTCGTCCAGTCTCAGTAAGCGCCGCCGTCGCCGCCTGTGCGTCTCTGAGATTTAAAAAGACAAAAAGGTGGCAGAGCAGGCGAGTCCTCCAAACTGAGGTAGTTAACGGACCCTCGGTGGCTTGTTTCCTGTTAGCCCGACCTCCAACAGCAGGTGGCGCCGCCTCTGATCACCAGAGACGTGTAGTCCGTCGTTAAAACGAAGTCTAAGAGCTCAAAAGACAAAAACAAAAAAAACACTCCAAACAACAAAAAGTGCTTCTCCAGGAGGACGTCCAGCAAGTCTCACATGGCACGCGTCTACAAACTGGTGATTCTCTTCAAACGTGGCAGTTTTCAGGAGGAGAAGAAGAAGGAGGAGGAGGAGGCGGCTGTGATGCCATTGGACCAGAGTCAGGTGACCTTACCGTTATCCGTCCACTGTTGTCGGCGGCGGCCTGCAGCGTGTGCGGTCAGTCTTCATAGCGACACGTCAGGACCAGCCTCGACCCCTTTTTCCTGCTAGTCAGGTAACAAAAGGAAGCAATTAGAGACAACAGGAAACCAGGATCATGTTACATGAACACACACACACACACACTCAGCTACAGCTGTAGAGAGGGAGAGCATTCAGCTGTAAACATGCACAGGTTCGATGCCTTAAAAACAAATCTACAGGTTGGGATCAGAAAAAAAAAACAAGGTTTGGAGGTGCGACAGGTGGACAGACAGACAGGTGGACAGACAGGTTAAAGAGCAGCCACTGAACTGAAGAAGCGAGTCATGCGCGGCAGCTCTCTCCCACGACAGACGGCACAGACATCAGACTGAAACATGCAGATTAGTATCCAGGCCTTCAACAGCGAGGTAGATCCTTCTGGGACAAGGAAAAGCTTTTATTTTGAAATTAAGAAAATCAAATTGTGCTTTTATTTTCTCTCCCCCCCACGCACGCACTCACACACACAAGGAACAAACGGGCCTTTGTGACAGACAGGTGGAGGTGGTGGAGGTGGTGGGGGCGTCACAGTGAATTTAGACCAATTGATGTTTCTGTACATGAGCTGATAATGAAGAACTGCGTACAGAGGTGGAGGTGGGCTAGATTTGATTTGATGACATGCAAAAAAAATAAATAAATAAAAAGTAGCGATGTGGCCAAACGTTGGCAAACCTTTAAATCCATTTTTTCTTCCACATGAAGGAGCCTTTTAAATTTCTTTTTTTTTTTGAGGCAATTTGCAGAGAGAATTTGCCGAAACATGAATTTGCAAACACAATTTGAAGTTTTGTACACGTGTGCGTGTAAATGTTTATTAAAGCAGACAAACAGCAAAGAATACAAGCCAAAATGTAAAAGCCAAAAAGTTAAAAAAGGACAGCGACGGCCCTTTTTTTTTTTTTTAAATCTTCTTTTCAATAACAAGACACGCAGTAACTTTGTGACAATACAAATTGTATTTCATGTGTTTTAAATACAGCTTTAGGAGACAGATGCTTGGTCGCTGTGCAGCTACTTAAAAACATGAAAAACCAGAACGTCTAGAAACACACAGGAACAAGCTAGAAGCCAAATAGACAGCTCGAGCACACTGCAGCTAAAAATCGCTTGTTTGGTTTGTTTTTTTGTTTTTTTATATATGGAAAATTTTACCGACCAACTTTAAAAATAAAAATAACACAAAAAAAAGGAGGGAAAAATAAAAACCAGTTCGCCAGAAACAAACATGGTGGGAGTGACTACGCTTCGAGTCCAAGCGGTTATTAAAATATGTACAGACAGACAGAACTTGCCAGATGTCACCAAATTTAGAGGAAAAAACAAAAACAAAAAAAAAGGCAACCGTGATGGGACTGAGAGCCAATCAGATCAAGTCTCTAAATAAAAAGACAAAAACAAAAAAGAATAAAAACACGTTTGTTTGTTTTATCAACTACTCGATTACTTCCACTGCTGCCCAAAAGAATCCTGATAAAATTCCTGGTTGTCGGATTTGTAACCGGAATAGTTACCAGAATGGTCACCGCCCTGGAGCGGTTGCTGAGCAATGGGTTGAGAGCCCCAGTTCTGATTATTGGTCTGGCGCCGCTTGGAATCTGGCTGGTTGTACCCGTCAGCTTTGCGCTTTCCTCCTACATTTCCACCGCGGCCACCCCGAGCACCACGTACCCCTCCTCGCCCTCTCGGCTGCAGGCCTCCTCCTCCTCTTGCTCCCCGTCCTCCGCCGCCGCGGCCTGGTCCCGGTCCGCCACCACGTTGGGAGAAGTTGGACCTGCCTCTGGGCGCCCCGGCACCACCGCTGCCACCGCGTCCTCTGGCCGGAGAGCCTCCGCCCCGGGAACCCCTGCTGCCGCCCCGCCCTCGGCTGGGAGCCTGGAAGTCGTCATAGCCATAGTACGGGTCGTCGTAGCCGCCGCGGTAGTTGTGATAGTCATAGCTGTAGTAGTCATAGTAGTCATCGTAACCGTAGTAGTCAGGTGGGTACGAGTAGCCGCCCCGGTTGCCACCTCTGCCCCGGCCTCTGCCAGGAGGAGGCATGTGGGGAGGAGGAGGGTAGTAGTAATAGTCATCGTACCTGCAGAGAAGAAGACACAGTGAGGAGCTCGGCTTCGACAGATCAGGACAAGAGGAGCAGACGAAGACGACGTTCTTACATTTGTGTTTTGGCTGCTTGTCTCTGAGCTTTGCGCTCTTTCCTCTTCTGATCAGGCGGTTTGGCAAAAACGATCTCGATGGGCTCGCCCTCCAGCTCGCGCCCGTTCATCTCCTCCAACGCCTGAACACAGTCGGACATGTCAGTTAACGTTTCACGCCAATGTTTCACATTTAGAGTCGCGCAGACAGACGGGTGGAGATACCTTCACTGCACCGTCCCTCTCCTCAAAGTGAATGAAGGCGTAGTCTTTGAGCTTCTTCACTCGCTCCAGGTTTCCAAACTGACTGAAGGACTTCTCCAGGATCTCCTCTGTGACGCCGTTGGCAAGATTTCTCACAAATAAAACCTTCACCTGCAGGACGGATGCAGACACACACACACATCAGCATTATTTGGTATTTAGGAGGCGTCATATCAGCTGCGTCAGTGTGTGTGAACATCATCGCTCACCTTGGCCATGACCTCCGGGTCGGGATCCTCGATGGGGTCGGCCCACTCCACCGTCACCACGTTGCCCCAAACCTTCACCTTGCCGCTCATCAGCCGGCGGCGAGCCTGAGCGGCCGTCTTGTGGTCTTCATACTCGAGGAAGCAGAAGCCTCGGTTCTTCTTCTTGTCGTCGGGCTGGTGGTACAGTATGACATCGCTGAGGCCCTCTGAGCGTGGGCGGGGACACGGAGAGGTTCTGTCAGGTTAACGCCGAGCTCGCACGGCATGAACAACACAAACACGCTCAGCTGTTCTTACCTGTGACTTTAGCAAACTCTTCAACAATCTGCTCCTTTGTTTTACTCTTGGGAATGGAGCCAACAAATAGCCGGTTGTTGGCGACAGATATGCACACCCCAATGTGTTTGCCGGGGCGGATCTCGTGATTGTTACACTGTCAGAGAAAACACACGTCAACACACTGCGAGCGTCAAGATCAAGTTACCGGCTCCAGGAGATGCTCACCAGCTTCACAGCTTCCTGGGCAGCTTCTTTAGTGCAGAACGTGACGAAGGCGTAGCCCCGGTTCAGGCCGCTCAGCGGGTCCATCATTAGCCGGAGGTCCCAGATCGGCCCGGCCTTCTCAAAGAGAGGAACCAGCTCATCTTCAAACAGGTCGCGGGGGATCTTCCCGACAAAGATCTACGAGAAAACATTTCTGCGTGACACGTCTGTTCAGAACAAGCTGAGAAAACATCGCCAGCGCCTCCGTACCTCTGTCCCGACGTTGGGCTGAGCTCCTGAGTATACGGACTCCGGCGGCGGCCCGCCGTACTTCCTCTGGCCCGTCGTGACGTCGAGCGTGTAGTCGGTTCTGTCCAGGAGCTCTTTGATTTTGGCCTCGTCGGGTCCTTTAGTGGAGTCGGACACTTTGGTGCCTTGTTTCTCTCTCTGCCTGTACGTCTTCATCACGCCGCACAGAAAGGCACTTTTGTTCTGGAGAGAAGACAAACTGTCAGAACTTTGACATGGACCCGCCCAGACACACACACACACACACACACACACACACACTAACTTACTTGCACATGTGACAGGTCGCTCTCTTTGAACTGGACCAGCACCTGCAGCGCGCCCTCCTCGTTGAACTCTTTCAGCGCTTCAATCGCCCGTTCATCGAGATCGCTGTGCGCTACGAGTCCTGATCAACACACACATGAACATATGATAAACACACACACACACACACAGGAAGTCAGGACTCATCCAAATAACACTCAGAGCTGACGTTACAAGACAAAGACGAAGACTAAAGACTAAAAACTAGGGATGAAACGATGCATCGTGACACGATTAAAAATCGGTACAAATGCGTGACGACTCGCATCGTTTGACAGAAAAAATGCATTTTGATTCTCGGTGAATGGGAACCCGCACAGCGCGTGCTCTCACTGGTCAAACAGGCTTCCCGCTGCGTTGCGTGAGCGTGGCGTGTTTGGTCCGTCCTGCACAAGACTTCAAACCCACCGGGAGAGTTTCAGGAGCGAGCGCTTAGCCCGCCAGACTTTGTTTACTTGCTCAGATTTGGACATTTTCCCGCTGTATGTTCTTCTAAACATGCTTCTACATGTGTAAATATGTTACGTAATTAGTTAGTTTCGCTTTTGTCTGTTTTTAACGACCGGCAGTTTGCACGGGGTATTTTATTTTGAAAATCCACCGGGTTCTCTTTGCTTATTCTGTGTCTGGCTTCCGCCCGCTCGAGGTGCTCTGTGGAAATTGACGCGTGCTGCTGCAAGTTTTAATGTTTTTATTTTATTGTTATGTACAAAACTTACCAGCCACATTGGCTGATGATCAGAAAAGTTAATTTAGAGCCCTGGTTTTGCCTCGTGAGGAAAACTGCACATCACAGCAGTTAACAGCAGTTTACTGTGAGACTGTTTCTAAAGAAAGCAGATATCTGTCATGAGTTTTGTTTAAGATGTAAGTTGCACTTCTGAGATCTAGAGAAAACTAAACGACAGTCTGTATGAAATCACTGCAGGATCATTTAGTGTAGCAGTGCCAGTGCCAGAGTCAGACGAGCTGACACACACAATGTGTGCGTGTGTGTCTCTGTGTGTGAAGCATCAGCTTCCACAGCAGGTCCACAGCTGGTTCTGGTCCAGTCTTACCTGCTACGTAAAGCTCGTCCAGCTTCTCTGCGACTTTCTGAGGTAAACCAGCTTCCAGCAGAGCCGGGAAATGTTCGGACTGAGTCACCGCCGCCGTCGTGTCCATCGGCTCCTCCGTCCCGTTCCCGTTAACGTGATCCGTGGCCATGTCTGCAGACATCTGAGAGGGGGAGTCAGACATCTGTGGGGGAGACAGACAGACAGACAGCTGAGAGGGGGAGTGAGACATCTGTGGGGGAGACGGACAGACAGACAGCTAAGAGGGGGAGTGAGACATCTGTGGGAGAGACAGACAGACAGCTGAGAGGGGGAGACAGACATCTGTAGGGGAGACAGACAGCTGAGAGGGGGAGACAGACATCTGTAGGGGAGACAGACAGCTGAGAGGGGGAGACACATCTGTGGGGGAGACAGACAGACAGACAGCTGAGAGGGGGAGACAGACAGACAGACAGCTGAGAGAGGGAGACACATCTGTGGGGGAGACAGACAGACAGACAGCTGAGAGGGGGAGACAGTCGTCATGGTTACAGGGGCAACATAAACACAAGTGTGCTCGTGCTTTGGCGCCATCGTTGACAAACATAAACGTGACAACAGTCTCCTCCTCCTCCTCTAACCTCCACCTGGTGCTCCTCCTCCTCCTATCTAACCTCTACCTGGTGCAGCTCCTCCTCCTCTCCAACCTCCACCTGGTGCAGCTCCTCCTCCTTTCTAACCTCCACCTGGTGCAGCTCCTCCTCCTCTCCAACCTCCACCTGGTGCAGCTCCTCCTCCTCTCTAACCTCCACCTGGTGCTCCTCCTCCTCTCTAACCTCAACCTGGTGCAGCTCTTTCTCCTCTCTCACCTGCACCTGGTGCTCCTCCTCCTCTCTAACCTCCACCTGGTGCAGCTTCAACTCTCCAACCTTCACCTGGTGCAGCTCCTCCTCCTTTCTAACCTCCACCTGGTGCTCCTCCTCCTCTCTAACCTCCACCTGGTGCAGCTTCAACTCTCCAACCTTCACCTGGTGCAGCTCCTCCTCCTTTCTAACCTCCACCTGGTGCTCCTCCTCCTCTCTAACCTCCACCTGGTGCTCCTCCTCCTCTCTAACCTCCACCTGGTGCAGCTTCAACTCTCCAACCTTCACCTGGTGCAGCTCCTCCTCCTCTCTAACCTCCACCTGGTGCTCCTCCTCCTCTCTAACCTCCACCTGGTGCAGCTCCTCCTCCTTTCTAACCTCCACCTGGTGCTCCTCCTCCTCTTCTCTAACCTCCACCTGGTGGTCCTCCTCCTCCTCTCTAGCCTCCACCTGGTGCAGCTCCTCCTCCTCTCTAACCTCCACCTGGTGCTCCTCCTCTGTGTAGCCTCCATCAGCTAACGTTAGCCTAGCTGTGCACGGGCCCGGGTCTCTGCCGTGCGCGTGCACGTGTTTGGGTTCTATACCGGAGCCGGTAACCGTTAAAACCCGAGTCCTACCCGCGAGCCCGCTCGGTGTGTATTCTCCACATGTTTCTCCTCCCTCACGGTTCGTCCACCGAACCGGGCCCGTTCTCAAAATGCCGGCTAGCCGCGCGGTGCTAACAGTAGCCGGTCCGGTGAGAGCACCGAGCGCGTGACCGCAGACACGCGGCTCCCGGTGTGTCGGTTTGTACCTACCATGCGAGTCTAAACCGGGGGTGTGGGCTGTGCACGGTGCCGCTCCGCCGAGCTGAAGGTTCGGATGCAGCAGAATCTCCCGCCGGTGCCGCTCGGCTCGGTTCTTCACTGCCGGTGAAACAAAATGGCGGCGACGTAACGTCGCGAGCTCTGCCTCTCGTCTGCACGCACGGGGTTTCTGACGCGGCTCCGCACGGGCGGCTCAGGTTTCAACATCCGGTCAAATTTATATTTTTACAGCTTTTATCAGGAATAATCATTAAAATAAACATCAAAGACACGTAGATCTCACACGGACGTCACCAACTTTATAGTAATAATGTAATAATGCAGCAGGACCGCACAATAAAGCAATGGATTCAACATTACAGGACTTTTTCAGTAAAGGGGAGAGTTTTATTTTGAAAACTCAAACCGGAAAACCGTACAAAAACATTTTACTTATTTATTTATTCATTTATTCTTTATACTTTCATTAAATCCAACAGGTTCATGAGAAATGATAAACATTCATATTGTATTTTTTTTTTAAATTACTGTGTTTGCAGACTTAAAGGCAGAGCCGTGTCTAGCTTTTTGGGGGACCTGGGCATGATGCTACTTTGTCAAACTCTGAGGGAGTTTAAACCTTTTCTGTTAAAAGAAAAAGGGGAAAGAGGAAAACAGGTCGAGTACAATAACAGATGCAGCTAGTTCCTGAAAAACAGAGCGATGAGCACCATGTGATTTATGTTTGCATATATTTTGCAGTACATTACAAAGTGGACAACTTGCATCTAACTGATGATATGGGATTAACTCGTACTGTTATTGATGGCAGAACTGTGCACGGTGCATTCACATGACACATTTATTTGAGCTCATCTGTGAAGCAAACTCTGTATAAATCTGACTTTAGTTACATTCATACACTCATGACCAGCTAGCTGAGGTAGCTAACATTTATCTAAGGCTCACAATGTTTTCATATAATATAATATAATTAATATAATATAATATAATATAATATAATATAATATAATATAATTAATATAATATAATATAATATAATATAATATAATATAATATAATATAATATAATATAAGGCTGAACTTGCAGTTTGGGGGCCCCTCGTGGCTGTGGATAGTCCACAAATACAGTAGAAAGAAACAAATCTAAACCAATCAGACGTGAACAAATTCAGTTGTTGTTTCTATCGATCTGGAGTCAGATCACAGAATGAACTGTATGAACACGTTAAACTAAATGAAGCTGATACAAACCTGAATGTTCATATACATACACGTGTATATATGTTATATAGATATATAACATGTACATACACGTGTATATATATGTTATACAGATATATAACATGTACATACACGTGTATATATATGTTATACAGATATATAACAACATATACATACATGGATATATATATGTTATACAGATATATAACAACATATACATACATGGATATATATATGTTATACAGATATATAACAACATATACATACATGGATATATATATGTTATACAGATATTTAACAACATATACATACATGGATATATATATCTTATACAGATATATAACAACATATACATACATGGATATATATATCTTATACAGATATATACTGTAACAGCAGCAGTTCTGAAGCTTCATCATGTCAACAGTAAAACACAAACAGTCAGACAGTATCTGACGATCCAGCGTGTTATAAATAATATATTATAAACATGAAGCTGACCGCGGGCTGTGATTGGCTTTGACTTTGGACATCCCTGATTTAGATAAACTGATCATGAAAATAACGATTAGCTCTACAAAAATGAATAAAACTAAACTGAATATTTTCAAATTAAAAATCAAAGTTTGTTTTTAAATGAGCTGCAATTACAATCAATTAAGTTGTAATGAACGTGTCATCGTTTGTTGTAGAGTCTCATTAGTGAGAGACAAGTGTGATTAAAGAACACACAGGTGTGTGTTTGTGTGTGTGTGTGTGTGTGTGTGTGTATATACCGTCCGTCCTCTTTACGTGTTTCTGTCTGACCTGGCAACCTGCCGTGTCCGGATTAGCCGCATTCCGTCATGAAGTCAGTCTGGGACATGAAGTGAACCGAACGAGCCCGAGGACCGAGTCACGTTAAGCGGGACGAGTCTGTCCGACAGCCCGAGGACCGAGTCGTGCGGACGGGATGTGTTTGAGTCTACGAGGCGGTGCTCCGGTTAGTTTGGTCACCGTGTAAGTTTGAACCGACGTTAGCTGCGTTAGCTTAGCTGACCCAGTTTAAAGTTTAATGTTTGACGTCACTTTAATCCGAGTTGTGGCGGGTTTCCTGCCGTGACGTCGTCCACGTCGTTAACCGTGTTCGTGTCGGCAGGTTCCGGTTCGAAGCATGGCCGGGGTGTTCCGGTGTGTGAGGCGGGCGCTGAAGCTCGACGCCCTGCGGGAAGCCGGCCGTCAGTACCCGCTGTTCTGCTGCGTGCTGCTCTCCATGCTCTCCATGACCGTGCTGCTCAACAGGTAAAGCCCGAGGACAGCGAGCCCTGAGCGGCCAGGAGAGGTCACAGGATCCGGGCCTGGAGGATCATGTGACAGGAGGAGTCTAAGACTGAGACTGAGACTAAGACTAACATGAGATCAGATAAACTCCAGGTTCAGTTTAATGTTAATCAAAAACTGACAGAAACTAAAGTTTAATAATAACTGCATGTTTATTATTATGGAGCTTCATATTCAGAGGGTTCGATACCCGATACCTGTGCTGTGTCCAACGATACCGAGTACGACCCGACACCAGCATGTTTATTTATTAAGACATTTATTTTTAAATAGAACAGCATACAAGCAAGATCTTAACGGAGCTAACCAGTAATCAGATTACTAATTTAATAAATTACATGGTATCGGATCGGTGCCTGGACTCCAGTAGTCGCCGATGTATCGGAGCAATTTCTGATACTGGTATCGGAATCAAAACAACTCTAGTTCCTTCAGGTTCTGACAAATGACGAACGGGCAGATTTAAACCTTCAGCTTTGTCAACAATAAATAATAACGACGTGACTGACTAAAGTTAAAGTCATTAAAACACCACACACATCTGCTGTCGGTGCTGTCCAGTCCATCTCTCTCGGTCCTGGTCCCAGAATCTCTGAGAATCTTTTCAAGCTTTATTTTCTGACAAAGAGTGATTCCTTCATGACTGAACGAATGAAGGAAAAAATGTAAGAACTTCATTACCCATCAGCCTCTGTGATCAGGTGACGTCCTCTCTGCAGGTACATCCACATCCTGATGGTGTTCTGGTCCTTCCTGGCCGGTGTCATCACGTTCTACTGCTCCATCGGACCGGACACCCTCCTCCCGAACATCTTCCTCAGCGTGAAGCCGAGAAACAAAGTCAGTCACACAGCGTCATGTAAACATATGTTACATATACGTTGGATATACGTTGCAGATGTGTTGGTAACTTGCTTGTGGTTGCAGCGTCAGGAGCAGGAGTTGTTTCCTCTCGGGCACAGCTGTGCCGTCTGCGGGAAGGTGAAGTGCAAACGTCACCGGTACGTCACTGCTGCCGTCCCTCAGATTCATTCACTGATCATAAACAGTTTTTATTTAATATTAATAACATTTTTATTGTTTTCAGGCCGACTCTGCTGCTGGAGAACTACCAGCCATGGCTGGACCTGAAGGTTCATTCGAAGGTGGACGCTTCGATCGCCGAGGTCAGCGACGCCACACCTGGACGGTCAAACTTCAGTTTCAAAGTGTTTTTAATGTCTTGTCGTCTGCTGCGTTCTTCGTCTCTCAGGTGTTCGAGTTGGTTCTGGAGAACTTTGTGTACCCGTGGTACAGGTGAGCCGTCCTGCATCATGTTACGAACGCACGGTGCTGCTGTCACGGCGTCTTTAACGTCCTCCTCTGGTTTTCAGGGACATCACGGACGACGAGGCGTGCGTCGATGAGCTCAGGATGACCTTCAGGTTCTTCGCCTCGGTGCTCGTCCGCCGCGCTCAGAAGGTGACGACAGATCGTTACAGATTATTCATCGTTTAAGACGAGCGGATGAATCTGAACCTCCTGTTTGTTTTCCAAAATAAAAGTCTGCAGACGTCAGCGACTAACGACGTTCCTCAGATTGATTTGAATGAATCAGGTTTTACTCTCAGCATCACGTATGCTTCAGTCTGTAACACGGTGACTTCAGCAGCTGAACGCTTCAGATCTCACTCTGTCGCTGCATCGACGCAGACTCGTGAACTCTCTTTATTGTTTCTCTGTCCGTCTCCACAGATCGACGTTCCCGCCCTGATGGCAGGCAAAGTGATGAAGGCTGCGATGAAGCACATCGAGGTCATCGCTAAGGCTCGAGACAAAGGTCCGTGTCACATGACCTCTGCAGACTTGAACCGTGTCACATGACCTCTGCAGAGATGAACCGTGTCACATGACCTCTGCAGACATGAACCGTGTCACATGACCTCTGCAGACATGAACCGTGTCACATGTCGATGAACCCGATCATTGATTATAAGTGTGTCAGCTGACCTTCGCTGCGTTCAGGGACACCCTGTAAAGTCCAGTGTCTTCCTGTGTGTGTGTGTGTGTGTGTGTGTGTGCGCAGTGAAGAACTCGGAGGCGTTGCAGCAGGCGGCTCTGAACGAGTACGGCGCCGACCTTCACATCGCTCTGCGCAGCCGCAAAGACGAGCTGCTCTACCTGAGGAAGCTGACGGAGATGCTGTTCCCCTACGTCATGCCGCCCAAAGCCACTGACTGCAGGTCGACACACACACACACACACACACACAGAAGTGTGTAACATCTGGACGCGATCATCACTGACTTCATGTGTTAACTGCTGTGTGTGTGTGTGTGTGTGTGTGTGTGTGTGTGTGTGTGTGTGTGTGTGTGTGTGTGTGTGTGTGTGTGTGTGTGTGTGTGTGTGTGTGTGTGTGTGTGTGCGTGCGTGTGTGTGCAGGTCTCTGGCTCTGCTGCTCAGGGAGGTGATGGCCGGATCCGTCATGTTACCGACGATGGACTTCGTGGCCGACCCCGTGAGTACAGCACCGCTCATGTTTCCATCACAGCTGGACGTGAACTACACGAGTGAGATCCTCGTGAACAAACGTCTTCGTGCGTCGACTGCAGAGCTCAGGAAGTTTCTCGTCGTGTCGGCATTAAGAGAGACGAGGCGTTTCATCGGCGCTGACGGTCGTCGTTACGGGAATTTAAAACCCTTGAATAAGGAAGATCGGATTTTATTCTCGTACAAGAAGGAGCGTTTCACACACTAAAGGGCTCGCGGAGAAAAGGCTCCTCGAGGAGCTCTAACTGTTCTTATACATTTTTTAATGGGCAGTCTCAACTCCTGTTAAATAACAGACAATTTGCATATAAAGCATCTAAACGGTTTTCTTCAATCTAAATGTCTCCTCTCTGTCCCTGACTCATTCTGTTCATACATGAACCTGAGCGTTACCTCACCCTGCCAGCCTCAGTAAACATTAATAAATGGACGTGTCCCTCAGGACATGTTTGAACGTCTGTCCCTCAGGACATGTTTGAACGTCTGTCCTCAGGACATGTTTGAACGTCTGTCCCCTTTAGGACATGTTTGAACGTCTGTCCCTCAGGACATGTTTGAACGTCTGTCCCCTTTAGGACATGTTTGAACGTCTGTCCCCTTTAGGACATGTTTGAACGTCTGTCCCCTTTAGGACATGTTTGAACGTCTGTCCTTCAGGACATGTTTGAACGTCTGTCCTTCAGGACATGTTTGAACGTCTGTCCTTCAGGACATGTTTGAACGTCTGTCCCCTTTAGGACATGTTTGAACGTCTGTCCCCTTTAGGACATGTTTGAACGTCCGTCACTCAGGACATGTTTGAACGTCCGTCCCTCAGGACATGTTTGAACGTCCGTCCCTCAGGACATGTTTGAACGTCTGTCCCCTTTAGGACATGTTTGAACGTCTGTCCCCTTTAGGACATGTTTGAACGTCTGTCCCTCAGGACATGTTTGAACGCCTGTCCCTCAGGACATGTTTGAACGTCTGTCCCTCAGGACATGTTTGAACGTCTGTCCCTCAGGACATGTTTGAACGTCTGTTGCCTTTAGGACATGTTTGAACGTCTGTTGCCTTTAGGACATGTTTGAACGTCTGTTGCCTTTAGGACATGTTTGAACGTCTGTTGCCTTTAGGACATGTTTGAACGTCTGTCATTCAGGACATGTTTGAACGTCTGTCCCCTTTAGGACATGTTTGAACGTCTGTCATTCAGGACATGTTTGAACGTCTGTCCCTCAGGACATGTTTGAACGTCTGTCCCCTTTAGGTAATGTTTGAACGTCCGTCCCTCAGGACACGTTTTAATGTCTGTTCCCTTTAGGACATGTTTGAACGTCTGTCCTTCAGGACATGTTTGAACGTCTGTCCCTCAGGACATGTTTGAACGTCGGTCCTTTAGAACATGTTTGAATGTCTGTTCCCTTTAGGACATGTTTGAACGTCTGTTCCCTTTAGGACATGTTTGAACGTCTGTCCCTCAGGACATGTTTGAACGTCTGTCCCTCAGGACATGTTTGAACGTCTGTCCCTCAGGACATGTTTGAACGTCTGTCCTTCAGGACATGTTTGAACGTCTGTCCCTCAGGACATGTTTGAACGTCTGTCCTTCAGGACATGTTTGAACGTCTGTCCTTCAGGACATGTTTGAACGTCTGTCCCTCAGGACATGTTTGAACGTCTGTCCCCTTTAGGACATGTTTGAACGTCTGTCCCCTTTAGGACATGTTTGAACGTCTGTCCCTCAGGACATGTTTGAACGCCTGTCCCTCAGGACATGTTTGAACGCCTGTCCCTCAGGACATGTTTGAAAGTCTGTCCCTCAGGACATGTTTGAACGTCTGTTGCCTTTAGGACATGTTTGAACGTCTGTTGCCTTTAGGACATGTTTGAACGTCTGTTGCCTTTAGGACATGTTTGAACGTCTGTCATTCAGGACATGTTTGAACGTCTGTCCCTCAGGACATGTTTGAACGTCTGTCCCCTTTAGGTAATGTTTGAACGTCCGTCCCTCAGGACACGTTTTAATGTCTGTTCCCTTTAGGACATGTTTGAACGTCTGTCCTTTAGAACATGTTTGAATGTCTGTTCCCTTCAGGACATGTTTGAACGTCTGTCCTTCAGGACATGTTTGAACGTCTGTCCCTCAGGACATGTTTGAACGTCGGTCCTTTAGAACATGTTTGAATGTCTGTTCCCTTCAGGACATGTTTGAACGTCTGTCCCTCAGGACATGTTTGAACGTCTGTCCCTCAGGACATGTTTGAACGTCTGTCCCTCAGGACATGTTTGAACGTCTGTCCTTCAGGACATGTTTGAACGTCTGTCCCTCAGGACATGTTTGAACGTCTGTCCTTCAGGACATGTTTGAACGTCTGTCCCTCAGGACATGTTTGAACGTCTGTCCCTCAGGACGTCCCTCAGGACATGTTTGAACGTCTGTCCCTCAGGACGTCCCTCAGGACATGTTTGAACGTCTGTCCCTCAGGACATGTTTGAACGTCGGTCCTTCAGGACATGTTTGAACGTCTGTTCCCTTTAGGACATGTTTGAACGTCTGTCCCTCAGGACATGTTTGAACGTCGGTCCTTCAGGACATGTTTGAACGTCGGTCCTTCAGGACATGTTTGAACGTCTGTCCCTCAGGACACGTTTGAACGTCTGTCCCTCAGGACATGTTTGAACGTCTGTCCCTCAGGACATGTTTGAACGTCTGTCCCTCAGGACATGTTTGAACGTCTGAATGAATAATCCAGGACGTGATGATGAAATTTGTTCACGTAACATCGTGTCTTTGTTTTTTCCAGGATACTGTGAACCTCATGGTGCTCATATATGTTGACGACACTCCAGTAAGTGAACTCACCATCATCAGCTACATTAATACACATGACACACATCAGTCAGATAAACAAACGTGTGTCCTCGTGTCTTTACGTGTCCGTCTTGTGTCTCTGCAGCCTGAGCCGGCCGTCGATCCTCCGTCTGTCCTGGTTCCATTTCTACAGAAATATGCCGACGTCAGCAACAAGAAGCCGTCTGTGAGTCGCTGAGAGACAGTTTGTCTTCATGTCTCTCCATCGTCTTCACAAACGTCTCCTGTCCTAGTGATGACTCCTTAGTGTCTCCTGTCCTAGTGATGACTCCTTAGTGTCTCCTGTCCTAGTGATGACTCCTTAGTGTCTCCTGTCCTAGTGATGACTCCTTAGTGTCTCCTGTCCTAGTGATGACTCCTTAACGTCTCCTGTCCTAGTGATGACTCCTTAACGTCTCCTGTCCTAGTGATGACTCCTTAACGCCTCCTGTCCTAGTGATGACTCCTTAACGTCTCCTGTCCTAGTGATGACTCCTTAGTGTCTCCTGTCCTAGTGATGACTCCTTAACGTCTCCTGTCCTAGTGATGACTCCTTAGTGTCTCCTGTCCTAGTGATGACTCCTTAACGTCTCCTGTCCTAGTGATGACTCCTTAACGTCTCCTGTCCTAGTGATGACTCCTTAGCGTCTCCTGTCCTAGTGTCTCCTCCTTAACGCCTCCTGTCCTAGTGATGACTCCTTAGTGTCTCCTGTCCTAGTGTCTCCTCCTTAACGCCTCCTGTCCTAGTGATGACTCCTTAGTGTCTCCTGTCCTAGTGTCTCCTCCTTAACGCCTCCTGTCCTAGTGATGACTCCTTAGCGTCTCCTGTCCTAGTGATGACTCCTTAGCGTCTCCTGTCCTAGTGATGACTCCTTAACGTCTCCTGTCCTAGTGATGACTCCTTAACGTCTCCTGTCCTAGTGATGACTCCTTAGCGTCTCCTGTCCTAGTGATGACTCCTTAGCGTCTCCTGTCCTAGTGATGACTCCTTAACGTCTCCTGTCCTAGTGATGACCCCTTAGCGTCTTCTGTCCTAGTGATGACTCCTTAGCGTCTCCTGTCCTAGTGATGACTCCTTAACGTCTCCTGTCCTAGTGATGACTCCTTAACGTCTCCTGTCTCAGTGATGACTCCTTAGCGTCTCCTTCTGGTGGTGCAGGTCTTGAAGTTGGACCTGAAGGAGATCAGGGAGCAGCAGGACCTCCTGTTCCGCTTCATGAACTTCCTGAAGCAGGAGGGCGCCGTGCACGTGCTGCAGTTCTGCCTCACCGTGGGTGAGAACATGAATTCGAGCTCATGCTGTCATCACTGTCTCCGTCTCTGTGTGTCGCTCATGACGTCTCCGTTGCGTCCGTGTCCTTCAGAGGAGTTCAACGATAAGATCCTGAGCCCGGATCTGAGCGACGCCGAGCTGCAGCGTCTGCACGGCGAGGTGCTGCACATCTACGAGACGTACTGCCTGGACGAGAGCATCGACAAGATCAGCTTCGACAAGTTCATCGTGGAGGAGATCAGGAACAGTAAGAGCACGCTGCACTCGCTGCATCATGGGAATTGTAGTGTGGATCCACATCGCCTGGCTGATGTCTTGGTGCACCCTGGTGCTCTGTGACATCATTGCAGTGTAACGCGTCGTGTCTCAGTCGCTACAGGTCCGTACGGCGACGTGGTGAAGCTGCAGACGATGCATTGTCTGTTCGAGGCGTACGAACACGTCCTGTCTCTGCTGGAGAGAGTGTTCACCCCGATGTTCTGCCACAGCGACGAAGTAACTCACACTCACTCACATCTGCACCGCCATGTTTCAACATCCTGTCCAGCTGTAATGAAGTGTGTGTGTGTGTGTGTGTGTGTGTGTGTGTGTTCAGTACTTCAGACATCTGCTGAGAGGAGCCGAGTCTCCAGCCAGGAACAACAAGATCAACAGGTCTGTTTAATCTGATTCATCTTTAATGTTTGAGTGACCGGAAGACGAACAAACCGACGAGTCGAGAGTTTGATCAGAGGAAACCGGACTCGTCTGTAAACCCGTGAAGACGTCTCAGATCTCAGCGTGGATCCACGACCGTGTCCGGGTTCCTCTGATCGAACTCTCCTCACAGACAGAACCTTCACAGCTACAAGACTAAACCGACCCGCGGGGCTGCAGAGGGCGGAAAGTTTGTGTAAATCAAGAACTCCATGTGAATTTAAACTGTGTGTGTCACATCCAAACATAAATCTAAACAATTAAAAAACATTTCAACAGATTTATTTCTAAGTAGTTATTTCCATGGGAATTTATAGGAATCAACAGGAAGAAACTGGTTTATATTTACATTTGGATATAAAACAGTTTAAATTATTTATTCACAAATTTCCATGGAAAGTTTCTAACTTTGCGACTCCAGGTGTGTGATTAGATTAATTTAGTCCAGCTGTCGGTGTGTGTGTGTGTGTGTGTGTGTGTGTGTGTGTGTGTGTGTGTGTGTGTGTGTGTGTGTGTGTGTGTGTGATTCCAGAAACAGCTTCAGTCTGGAGGACAACAGGTGAGTCAGCATGTTGAGCTCTCAGTTTGCTGCATGCAGGTGGAGTTTATCCGCTGAAGGCTTCGGCTGTGGACAAAACAAGCGCACCTCCTGCACGAGCGACAATGTGATGTGACGTGTGTGTGTGTGTGTGTGTGTGTGTGTGTGCAAACGGTGATGAGTGTGTCGCTGCATGAACACGGACGTCATGTGACGAGTCTGTGTGTGTGTGTGCAGCATTAACTCGGTCTGTGTGTGTGTGTGTGTGTGTGTATATGTGTGTGTTCATGCAGCATTAACTCAGTGTGTGTGTGTGTGTGTGTGTGTTCACAGGATCATGTCGAAGCGAGGCGAGTCGTTCGGGATCAGTAGGATCGGCAGCAAAATCAAAGGCGTGTTCAAGAGCACGACGATGGAGGGCGCCATGCTGCCGCCCAGCGCCATGGGCGACTTCGACGACGACCTGGTGAGTCGCGCGTTTGAAACCCGAGGCCGGGACGAGTTCCACGTGAAGCTCGTGTTTCACCCTCTGCTCCTCCCACAGGTGGAGGAGGCGACGGTCGTGATGGAGGACGACTCCCCCGCCGAGCCGGCCAGCACGCCGGGCACGCTGAGGAACCTGTCGGCGTGGAGCATCAGCATCCCGTACATCGACAGCTACGACGACGAGGTCAAGAGAGAGAAGATCCCCGTGTTCTGCATCGACGTGGAGCGCAACGACAGGAAGGAAGGTGAGCGACCCCTGACCTCTGACCTCAGAGCGCCGTCATGACGTCAGGCTGAGCATCACGTGATTCTATATTTCTGTTTCAGTCGGTCATGAACCGGAGCGGTGGTCGATCTACAGACGGTATCTGGAGTTTTACGTCCTCGAGTCCAAACTCACAGAGTTCCACGGTAACGCCGCGCCGCCGCTCACCTGCAGAAACTCTGACGAGACGTGAAGTCATCACGGGTTTCTGACTCGTTATGACGTTCGTTTGTTTCCAGGCACGTTCGCCGACGCTCAGCTTCCCTCCAAGAGAATCATCGGACCAAAGAATTACGAGTTCCTGGCGTCTAAACGAGAAGAGTTCGAGGAATATTTACAGGTATGACAAGAAGTTCATAGAAACAGCTGTGAACAAACTGAGGAAGCGCCATCTCAACGTCGGAGGCAGAAATGAATTAGATAAAAAAAATAATATAAAATAAAATAACAGTAATAAATAAGTAATAATAGATAAAAAGATAAAAAATAAATAAAAAGTATTAATAGTAATAGACAAATAAATATCAAACATTAAAATGCATGAGTAGAAAAAAATTAAATTAAAAAAATTAAAAAGAAAAGTCTTAAAAACAGTCTCAGGTCTTCAGGTCTGACACAGACGTGGACTCACCGTGGACTTTGTTTTCACCTGAGGGTCCTCGAGGTTCATAAGTCAGATAAATAGGCTGGACTAAGACCGTTAAGAGATTATAAACCAGTAAAATAATCTCAGAATCGGTTCTGATGTGTTCTCTCTTTCTGGTCTTTGTCGACAGACAAGCAGCTGAACTTTGTAATAACTGTCAGGTCGAGCGTTACCAGTAATAAAAGCTGCATTAATTGTCAAAGTTCTTAAGATGATAAAAGGCAGATTTAATAATAACTTCCAGGTTTTTTACTCGTTGACGAGTTTAAATTCAGTGCTCGGAGTTTCAAAGTTCGTTTCTCTCTCTGAGCTTCAGTACCGATAATTCAAACTTTCGTCCTGGTTGAGCTGTAAAAAAATTAAAATAGTTTTAAGTCTAAAATGCAGTTTTAAGAGGATCGTCATCAGGAGACGATGTGAAGCTGTGTGTCATCAGCAAAGCGATGGAAATAAATGCCGTGTCTCCTGAGGACGTCCCCAAGCGGCAGCATAGAGGTTAAAAAGTGGAGGTCCTGAAACGGAGCCTTGGGGAACGCCACAGTTTATTTAATAATATAACAGTCAAACTGTGTGTTCATGTGGCTGAATGTAGTTGGTTATTAAATGCTGATGATATTAATTTTGAATTTTTCCTGTCTTCGTGTGTGTGTGTGTGTGTGTGTGTGTGTGTGTGTGTGTGTGTGTGTGTGTGTGTGTGTGTGCACACAGAGGCTCCTGCAGCATCCAGAGCTCAGCAACAGTCAGCTGCTCGCTGACTTCCTGTCTCCGTACAGCATGGAGTCTCAGTTCCTGGACAGGATGCTGCCCGACGTCAACCTGGGTACGAAATATGGCTGCCACAAACGATTATTTTGATAGTCGATTAATCACCGATTATTTTTTTCCGATTAGTCGACTAATCGGATCATACGTACACTGACTGTAAAACATACAGCTTATCGCACCAGCATGCAGCTGATCAGATCATTAGTATGAGCTAACTGAAAATAAAAACAGTTAACATGACAGCTCATTAACAATTTAATGAGAGTCCACGGCCCTGGGAAACGGCGAGGTCTGGGCGGGCGCTGTCCGAGCACCTTCGCCCTCGAGCCTTTCCAAGCCGACCCAGAGTCGGTCGCGGCGCACCGCCTCGGAGGAAATACGCCGGGGAGAGGTCCCACGAGGGGATCCCCCCGCACCGTGCGGCCGTCCCTGACCCGAGTTAGTAAAAAAAAGTAAAAAACAAAACAAAAACGATGCGTCAACTACTAAATTAGTTGTCAACGATTTTGTTCGTCGACATAATCGTGATTCATCGACTAATCGTGGCAGCTCTAGTACGAAACACCGACTCTGACCTCCGTCTTTAAACGTCTGTGGACGGACGTGAACGCTCCTCACACTGACTCAAACTTTTAAGTTCACATGAAATCTAAATTTCAAAGTTTTGTTTTCCAGGAAAAATCTTCAAGTCGGTCCCGGGGAAGCTCATCAAAGAGGTCAGTGTGTGGCACTGTGGTGTTTTCATGTTTTCATTCATAAGAGCTGCAGCCTCATTAAACCTTCAACTGTTTCCAGAAAGGACAGAACCTGGAGCCGTTCATCCAGTCCTTCTTCAACTCCTGCGAGGCGCCCAAACCCAAACCGAGCCGACCCGAGCTGACCATCCTCAGCCCGTCTGCAGAGAACAACAAGAAGGTGAGCGGACGCCGCTCAGACAGCAGAGAGTGTTTCCTGTCTGTGTCACGCTAACGTAACTGTTTGACCTGCAGCTCTTCAGCGACCTCTTCAAGAACAACGCCAACCTGAGCGAGAGTCTGGAGAGGAAACACAACCACAACTACTTCCTGGAGAAGATCTCAGTGGACGGCATGTACGACTGCATGATGTTCATCGGTAAGTGAGACCGCGGCGGTTTGCTCAGACTTCACTGCAACACGTTACTTCTGATTAACGTGAAGACGAGGTCGAGAACAACGTGATCCACTTCAGTCTGTCTGTCTCCGTCTGTCAGGTCGGACGGTGTTCCGCATCTCGGACTGGCTCCACCACGTCCTGGCCGCGGGGAGGATCGTGCTGAAGAGCTCGTTCGAGGCCTACATGGATCAGTACATGCAGCTGAAGCTGGAGCAGATCCTCCAGGAGCACCACATGGTGTCGCTCATCACGCAGCTCCGAGGTCTGAGGAAGAGTTTTCACAGTTTGACGTTTGCATGTTTGAATAACGAATAAATAAATCAGAGTGTGATTTAGCGATCTTCTCCTGCAGACGCAGTTTTCTGCGAGAGCTGTGAGGAGCGAACCGTCGAGGACAAACAGAGCCGAGCCAAGCGGACGTTCGAGGAGATGATGAAGTATCTACCAGGTCAGACCGCAGACCGTCTGCTCATCGTCTAAACGAAGTGATGAGGCGTCTGTGACGTTTCTCCGAACGTTCTTCAGACGTCAGCACAACGTCTCAGAAATGTTTCTGTTGTTTTCAGACTTCGTGGGGAAATGTATCGGCGAGGAGGCGAAGTACGAAGGAATCCGCTTCCTGTTTGACGGACTCCAGCAGCCTCTGCTCAACAAGCAGGTAACCACGGCAACGACGTCACATCAGACACACAGTCTTAAGCGGTCTTAACGGTCTGTAACAGTCTTTGTTTGGTGTCTTCAGATGACGTACGTGTTGCTGGACGTCGCCGTGCAGGAACTGTTTCCTGAACTCGCCAAGGTAACGAGAGTCTTTAAGATGATCAGAGTATCTGCTGATTCATGACGATGATGATGATGACGATGATGATGATGTTTGTGGTTTTCAGGGCGTGAAGGACGCGATCATCACATGAACACTGACTCATCGACCACATCCTGATCATGGAAGTGCAATACTCTCTAACTGTTTCCAAACCTCTGGAGAACCTTCACATTCCAATGTTTATGAATGCACTAATAAAAGATATAAAGATATATATTTATTGACCCGCAACACGAGACTCTGTCGGTTCTTTCATATGTTCGATTTTTGCGAACAGCTGCAAGAGTTTCACCGAAGAAGAAGAAGAAGAAGAAGAAGAACCAAAACGAGCAGCCAGCATTCGTTCAGGTCAAATAACGGCATCGATGATCTCATCTCATCTTGTCCCGCTTATCCGTAATCGGGTCGCGAGTTCAGCAGCTTCAGCAGGGCGGCCCAGACTTTCCTCTCCCTGGCCACTTCGTCCAGCTCTCCCAGGGGGACCCCAAGGCGTTCCCAGGCCAGCCGAGAGACATAGTCCCTCCAGCGTGTCCTGGATCTTCCCGGAGGGACGTGCCCGGAACATCTCACCAGGGAGACGTCCAGGAGGCATCCTCACGAGATGCCCGAGCCACCTCAGCTGGTTCCTCTGGATGCGGAGGAGCAGCGGCTCTACTCTGAGCTCCTCGTGGATGTCCGAGCTTCTCACCCTATCTCACCCTCGATGTCTGTTTAATCTTGAAAAAAAAGTTGAATCTGTTTGTAAGAACCGAAGAACGAATCTTTGAAGTGAACTTTACAACGTGATGATTGATTTCCGTCTGCAGAGGATGCTTACAGTGACCGTGTTGGACTTCCTCTGTATGAATCCACACTGTGACACTGTGTCTTCATTCCTGGAAACATCCGGACACAGAGACAGTAACTGCCTCATCCGGTTTGTTTCTGTATGATCTGTCGTCCAGTGAAAGTGAAAGGGTAAGATGAGCCCGAGCCGTTACAGTAAATGTTGAAATCCTCAGAGTCAAACAAATTCCAGGCCGTCCTGGAAACTCTGAATAACCAAATGTTACCATAAACCTTGAAATAAAGCTCCCTGAATGCGACTCAGAGGACTGTGTGTCTGCAACACTTTCCACTGACTCTTAATAAGGTTGTTTTCCTTTGGCAGCTCGTGCCGTCACAGGCCGGTGCCAGCTGCGTGACGCTCAGTGAACTGACTCGAGGAGTTCTTGTGCAGACAGCGAGCGTTGTTCGGGAGATCCGTCACACAGAGGAGGCCTTGTTCGACCGAGGAGGAGTTCTGGACCACAGAACAGGCCGAAGAGACCGCTGCAACTTTACCAGGACTCAAACCATCAGCGTGGTCAGACCCAGCAGCAGCTAGTATCACTGACTGGTCCAGCAGGAGTCAGCCCAGAACCAGAACCAGCAGCAGCTGATATCACAGCTAGTCCAGCAGCGGCTGATATCAGAGACTAGTCCAGCAGCATTAAGCCCAGCTCGGGTACCCGTCGCTCTGAGCTCACCGCCAAGCTGACGAACTGAGCTAACAGCAGCTAACAAACTGAGCTAACATGAGCTAACAGCAGCTAACAAACTGAGCTAACATGAGCTAACAGCAGCTAACAGACTGAGCTAACAGCAGCTACAGCTGTCAGCAGTTTACTTCACTGTCCATCAGGAAACTGAAAAATTGAGCTAACTGAGCTGACAGCAGCTAACAGACTGAGCTAACATGAGCTAACAGCAGCTAACAAACTGAGCTAACATGAGCTAACAGACTGAGCTAACATGAGCTAACAGCAGCTAACAGACTAAGCTAACATGAGCTAACAGCAGCTAACAGACTGAGCTAACATGAGCTAACAGCAGCTAACAGACTGAGCTAACATGAGCTAACAAACTGAGTTAACATGAGCTAACAGCAGCTAACAGACTGAGCTAACATGAGCTAACAGCAGCTAACAAACTGAGCTAACATGAGCTAACAGCAGCTAACAGACTGAGCTAACAGCAGCTACAGCTGTCAGCAGTTTACTTAACTGTCCATCAGGAAACTGAAAAATTGAGCTAACTGAGCTGACAGCAGCTAACAAACTGAGCTAACATGAGCTAACAGACTGAGCTAACATGAGCTAACAGCAGCTAACAGACTAAGCTAACATGAGCTAACAGCAGCTAACAGACTGAGCTAACATGAGCTAACAGCAGCTAACAGACTGAGCTAACATGAGCTAACAAACTGAGTTAACATGAGCTAACAGCAGCTAACAGACTGAGCTAACATGAGCTAACAGCAGCTAACAGACTGAGCTAATATGAGCTAACAGCAGCTAACAGATCAGAGGGAAAACCAGAAAACATTTCAGCATGACCTTGAGCGTAATATTGTTTTAATATCCAGACTGTCGGTTATAAACACCCATCACACGTCGCGCCTCGACTTCGGTTTCCAGTTTTACCTCCAAACAAAGTTTCAGATCGTCAGCGTGTTTGTTTGCTCGTGTTTGGTCTCAGGAAGTCAGATTTTTAGTTTTGTCACTAAGAGATTTATTGTCAGTTTTTACACCAAAATTCTTTTACAAGTCAGAAAAAAACCACAGAGCGTCTTTAAACGTAGAAAAATTAAAAAGTCAGATCATATTTTCATTTAATTCTTCGCGTTCACGTGTCGCCTGGTTCCCTGGGTACAGTCGGCCTTACATGCTCCCACACAGAGTCCACAGAAGTCCCAGTGAAACCAGTAAAACCAGCGAAGCAGTTTGTCCAGAGGCTGAGTTGTAGATCTTGATGCGTCCTTCAACAGACGTATAAATCTTCTGTCTTTGCGTTATGTACTTGGACACGACTGAAATGTCCAAATCACCTGGAAGGAAACATAAAAAAGCGAAATGAAAACTCTCGTCTCCGCTCGGTGACAGAACACGGACTCGCCCGAACGTCCGAACTCACCGCTGTTGTGTTTGAGCGTCTCGTTTTTGAGCATGGAGAATCCGTCTCCGCCCGTCATGATGTAGGACGGCAGCACCACCGTGTACACCGCCTCGTCCTCGACCGGTTCGTACTGAGGAACTCGACATTTCGTGCAGAGGATGCTGAGGCTCTTCACGCGACGGCCCGGAGGTTTGGAGAGGTCGTACTCTACGTGGAGTCCTGTCGGAAACATCGTCGATCAAGAACCAAACATCGAACTTTACACAGATCAGGCAACTTTTATGCACGTTGAGTACACCGACTTCCTTCCACATATACGACGATATAAATCTACAGATGGAGGGTGTATAAAACAAAGATACCGGACACTTGGAGGAACTCTCCGGTGCTTTGGCCGTATCGTTTCACCGAGTGTTCGAAGGCTTTCCTCAGCGTGGAGCCCTTCATCTGTGCCAGGTCAAAGGTTCCTCCGAAAGGCAGGACGGAAAGCAGGTCCTCCATGGTGATCGAACCTGCAGGACGTCACATCAGCAACTCGTTTCATGAAGCATCACGCAATAAAGCGGCAATCAACGACTCCCAAAAGGAGTCGTTGATTGCCGCTTTATTGCAGATTTATTGCCGCTCTGCTTTTTATTTTATTTTAACGTAAATCAGCGACGCACCGTTCCTGGTGTGCTCGTCGATAGACGTGCGGACTCCTCCTCCGTTGTAGATGGCGGCGCCGACGTGGTTCCACTCCTCCTCCTCGTCTGAGAATCTGATGTTGTTGTTGACCTGAATGACGGAGACGGGAACATCCGGCTTTCACCTTTCAAACGACAGATTTGACAAAGCGTCCGGAGTTAAAGACTCACCATGGCGTCACAGATCAGGTTCCCCAGGTTGCATTCCCGAAATCGACACTCTTCAGCCGTCCCGTTCAGGAAGACCAGAGTCTCTCCCACAACCTGAGCCGAGTAGTTTGCCAAGTTCTTTTTCCACTCCTCCACGTCGGCAAGGAAGGTTGGATCTGGAGGTAAGAAAGTTAGCGTGATTATCAGTCAGTGCTGAATGTTTGTCAGACAAACCCAAACCACCTGCTGTAAACATCCAGCACAGTTTAAACTGAGACTTCCTGCATCGTCCTCGACCTGCTGATCTGCACACGCTGTTTACCAAACACATTCAACCACGGACGCTGAGACCGCGACGTTCCCGTCATCGTACCTCGAGAGCTGCTGCTCTCTCGAATCAATCACGTCGGCTTTGATTCTTTATTATTTCATGAATTTTCCGACAGTTTTAGCATCGACCCAACAGTTTTACTTCCTCTGGAACAAAGTGAAGCCGAGTCGAGCTGACTGTCATCGTTTGAGATAAATGAAATCAGAGAATGTTTGTTTGTGCGTTCATTTTCATTCCTGGAATGTGTAGAAACATATTTCGTAACACTGTCGATCTGATGTTGTAACGCCATGACTGCTTGTTGTAAGTTTCCAGCAGCGTTGACACAGACGTCAGAGAAACATGCTGGCATGGACGCAGCATCACAACACAAGAATCTATCAACCAGTAAACGTCTCATGTCTGCAGAAGGTGGAGCCGCCGTTACCCTGTGGGATGCTGCTGTCCAGCAGGATGGGGTTTCCAGTGGACCTCATCACATTCCCGGCGTCATCAAAGGTGACCTTCAGATAACCCAGGTATTTTCCAAAGGCGTAGGCCTGCACCACGGGAACCTGCCGCCCGTCCAGAGAACGGACCATGAACGGATACGGACCGGCTGGTACTTCAGAGGACGGAGGTGTGCCTGGAAGATAAAGAGGAGACGAAATCTTTTTAAACAAGTCAAGACCTGAATAACACCCAGACCACGTCCAGAATCAAAGACGACACGGGACTCAACAGGACGAGTTAACACGACACTGACATGAACGTAGCAGCCACCAACACTCAGAACATCTGGAAGTTTTTGTAATGTGGCCAAACAAAGCTCCAGCTCAGTCCCACCTAAACATGACAACATCGTGCCCTGAGGATGATTCATAGCTGCAGACTGTCACATTTTTAAGTTGTCCTCAGTGTCTTCAGTGTCTTCAGTGTCCTCAGTGTCCTCAGTGTCCTCAGTGTCCTCAGTGTCTTCAGTGTCTTCAGTGTCTTCAGTGTCTCTTTCCGGGCGTGATCGAATCACAAACAGCTTCAGTGTGGTAACCTGTGCCAGTTCACTGAGCTGCTGAGATCGAGGTTTGTTTTTAACGCTGAGGTCATTTCCCTTCAGTCTCTCATTGTTTGAGCCAGAGGGGAATATTTCAGAGGGAGTCTCCCTGTGGTCTCCCTGAAGCTGCTACAAATCACTGACTTTAAATCCAGTAACTCGTCTGAGATGAATTATATCGTCATCAAATTAAAAGTTCTCAGAGCCTCAGTGACTCATTTTCTGTCCGTGTGAGTTAAACTGAACGTTACAGCTCAAATCTGAACTTTACAGAAGGTCCTGAATGCATCACAGTCAAATCCAAACTATGTGAAGTCCTCAGAGGTCCACAGTGATCTCTGCTGCAGGACAACGTCCCCGCAGACTGTCTAAAACCTGGACGTAGTCTCTGTGACGTCCTCGCAAACTGTCTAAAACCTGGACGTAGTCTCTGTGACGTCCCCGCAGACTGTCTAAAACCTGGACATAGTCTCCGTGACGTCCCCGCAGACTGTCTAAAACCTGGACGTAGTCTCTGTGACGTCCTCGCAAACTGTCTAAAACCTGGACGTAGTCTCTGTGACGTCCTCGCAGACTGTCTAAAACCTGGACTGTCTAAAATCTGGACGTAGTCTCCGTGATGTCCCACAGACTGTCTAAAACCTGGACGTAGTCTCTGTGACGTCCTCGCAGACTGTCTAAAACCTGGACTGTCTAAAATCTGGACATAGTCTCTGTGACGTCCCCGCAGACTGTCTAAAACCTGGACGTAGTCTTTGTGACGTCCCCGCAGACTGTCTAAAACCTGGACGTAGTCTCTGTGACGTCCCCACAGACTGTCTAAAACCTGGACGTAGTCTCTGTGATGTCCCCGCAGACTGTCTAAAACCTGGACGTAGTCTCTTTGACGTCCCTGCAGACTGTCTAAAACCTGGACGTGGTCTCTGTGACGTCCCTGCAGACTGTCTAAAACCTGGACGTGGTCTCTGTGACGTCCTCGCAGACTGTCTAAAACCTGGACGTAGTCTCTGAGACGCCTCCTGTACCTCACAGTGTAGCTGAGGACACCGATTGGTCCGAATCGCTTTGTTTGTGTCGTTCACCGTCCTACCTGTGTAGAGGAAAGTGTTGGTGTGTCCACCGATCACAACATCAACTCCACGGACCATCTTGGCGATCTGCCGATCCACGGTGAAGCCGGAGTGACCCAGAGCGACGATCTTGTTGACGCCCAGCGTCCGCAGTTTGTCCACCTGAAGCTGCAGCGAGCTCACCTCGTCCTCAAAGTCCAGGTGAGGTCCTGAAAGACGGACAGGTGAGAGGAGAGAGACAGAAAAGATTAGTTAGTTTGAAAATATGTTTCCTAACTTCTGTCAACCTATCGACCTTTCTGACTGACTCCTCACTTCCCCCTCGTCTTCATCGTTTCCACCAGCTGTTCAGACTTTCTGTCCGCTTTGACTCGGCATGCTCAAACTTCCTGAGCACTGACACGATTAAAACAACAGACACCACCAAGAATCACAAATGCTTGCTTGAATACCAACGCTTCAACGTGCCGAGGCTGGAGGTGGAGATTCAACAACCAGCCGTGTCATTAGTGGACGATCACTTCTACATTTGTACATGTTGAGTTTCCTGAAACATCCCAAACATCCACTTCACATAAACAGTGCACAGTGCAGTCAGAGTGTTTATGAGAAACCATGGACTCACCAGAGTTGGACAGATCGGGAGTTTCCTGCGAGGTGTATCCCACCACGCCGACCCTCTCGCCGCCGACAGTCAGTATCTTATAAGGTGAGTACGATTTGCCGAACGTCGAGGCCAGAGTCTGATCCGGTTTGATGTTGGCGCTGAGAACCGGACACTTGATCTCCTGCATGAAGGGTTTCATGAGTCCGTCCACTCCGTTGTCGAACTCGTGATTTCCAAAAGCCTGAAAAAACAAAAAAGGGAAGTCCTGAACTAAACAAAGACGACTTCCTTCCGACAAACTGAGAAAGAGGGAACTTCTAATAATGTTTGGAACCACGAGAGACACCTGATCGACTGCGAATGGTTCTCTAAAATCAGTCCCGCTTGAATGAACCAACAGGACTGACCTTGATTTATTCAAAAACATGAAGATGTTCCACTCCCCGTGTGCGGTGGTCCCTGCTCTGCTTTGGCTGATTGCACGGTGAGAATGTAAATTAAGTCGGCGACAGGAAAGCAGTGACTCAGACGGATGGAGATGGATGTTTGCATCCAGCAGCTTACAGGAGGTGATTTAACTTTAACTCCTTTTCATTCTTATTTAATCGTCGCACTTTGTCTTCTGTCCTCTCAGATATCGTCCTTCACGTATCAAACATATATTTAAAAAAAAACCTTCATAGGACATAACATTTCTTTGTAATAAGGACTTTGTACAACAACTTTCTAAAAGCACGAAGGAGCCGTCAGAAATATAAAATCTGAATCGAGCTCAAACTTTCCAGCGGTTTTGTTTCTATGCCGACGACACACGACTTCATCTTCTGCTTAAACAGGGTGAACGTCTGATTTCTGAGAAATCTCTGTGAACCCGTCACCGGAAATAAAGACGTCCACTCGCAATCCAACCTAAATTTAACGACCTCGACCCGTCCTGGCCTCCGTACAGAGTCACACTGTGAAACATGTTTGAGGTAGAAACTCGTCAGCTCACGGTTCAGATGAAATCAAACTTTAAAATCCTCTCTGAGCTGATCCGTTAAAACGTTTCACTTCCATTAAGCTGATTAAACCCGGACGAGGCCTCAGACCCGGATCAATAAATTCAACCTTTCACAGTCGGATTCGTCAGAATATTTTTAATCTCAGTGATGTTTGTTATCAAAAACTGCTGTAATAATGTATGTCATATAATAATGTTGTAATCATATGAATCAAATGACAAATACATTACTCTTTATATTTCATTTTCTGGTTCTGCTCGAGGTTTTTTTCCTCATGCTGTGAATATTTAATATTTTATTTATATTCTAATATAATTTACTGAACTCCATTATCTGACAGTTCCCATGCAGATTAAGACTTTACCTCTGAAGCATGATGAGTTTATTAATTAATAATTCAACACATAAAGAAAACTTCATATTTTGCTGATGCATCTTCACTTTGACTTTTTCTTACTCATGTATAATAAAACACGTTTTACTGTTCTATAAACTCACGCTGGGCATAAATCAGTAATGTGTTAATAATCATTAGAATAAAACACTGCGCAGACCTCCAGCAGGCTGCAGCCGGTGCTTGGCGCTCTCTCTGCGGATCTTACCATGGCATCGTAGCGCAGTTTGTTCATGAAGTGCGCAGCCTCGGCTCCTCTGTAGTAGTTGAACCACACGGTCCCCTGGAACTGGTCTCCGGCGTCCAGCAGCAGCACGTTGCGCTCGGAGGCGCGGATCCGCTCCACCATCGTGGCTCTGCGCGCAACTCCGGCGAAGCAGCCGCTCCGGCTCCGGCTGCTGCTGCTGCATTTCCCCGAGTGTCTGCTGGTCTCCTCCACCCGTGCGTGTACGTCGTTGGTGTGCAGGAGAACCAGGTCCCAGGCCGCGGATGTGGAGCCCAGCAGGAGGTGGAGCAGGAGGCAGAGCCGCGGCAGAGCGCTCCTCTCCCGGCGCACCGCTCCCATCTCTGCGCGATCCGCGCACAAACACTTGAGGAGGAAGCCGAGGACGGGGCCGGTTCTTCCTCACATGAGTCTCTTCCCTCCTCCTTCTGTCTGCTCCTCACGGTATCCTCATGAATGAAACAAGAGCCCGGAGAAACTACATGCTGAGCGGACTGAGGGAGAGAGACGGAGCGTGAGGAGGAGGAGGATGAAGAGGAGGAGGAGGATGAAGAGGAGGAGGATTTTGGTTCCTATGATCCGCCTCTTTCTTTTTCAACTGGTTCAGTTGTGCAGTAAAAGCAGCTGGATGGAGGCTCTGACAAAAACATCCTGACACAGCTCTGACCTGAAGCTGCTGGACTGTCATGGAGGTCTGAGGATCCACCTGATGGACTGTCATGGAGGTCTGAGGATCCACCTGATGGACTGTCATGGAGGTCTGAGGATCCACCTGATGGACTGTCATGGAGGTCTGAGGATCCACCTGATGGACTGTCATGGAGGTCTGAGGATCCACCTGATGGACTGTCATGGAGGTCTGAGGATCCACCTGATGGTCTCAGATCACTGAAGATCATTGTGTTGATGAAACGTTGGTGAACTTCAGACACGTTTGAATCTCAGTGATTACATTTGAAATTTCCCACGCGTCATTGAACGCTGCAGTATAATGCTGTTGTGCACTGTGAGGTCACCGTGGTTCAGGTCTGAGTGGATCAGATCCAGGTCACCATGTTAGCTCAGATCAGATCCCAAACATAAAATCAGTGCCGACCACCCAGACGAGGTTCACCTCAGCTCAGAATAACACAGGGGACCCGCCTATAGCGTGCACATAACAGCCATGTAAGGGCAGAGAAACACGGCGTCATTCAGCCTCTGCTTGTTTAACTCTGCGTGCAGTTTACAGCAGCAGAGCAGCTGGATCACGGCGCTGTGACGGGTCCAGACCTGAAGGAAAGAAAGTGACACACCCCAATAAACTTTGTGAACAAACACCTCATGTTCATCACTCAGCTCTGCTATCCGACACGTCACTTCATATCCAGACACGTTTATTTAAAGCCCACGCGTATCTCAGCTCACTTCAGACTCCTGATAATGAACGAGAGCGAGTGAAGCAGCTGAAGGAAAATCTCAACGCCGACATCGAGTCACTGCTGCCGTCTGCAAAACCTGAACCCAACAACAGGACGCCACATGTACGGGACTCTCTACAGGGCGTGCCATAACCCGGCAGTCCTCGTCTTGTGTGTTTGGAAGTAAATCTGTAGTTGTGGTTTGACATTAGAGGTCCACAGTCATAAATCTGGACCTCTTTAAGGATCCAAAACCAGAGCCTGGAGATACAGAAAGTTTTAAAGAACTGAAACAAGTTGAGCAGGAGCAGAGTTCTGGTGATGCAGTTTATTCATTTTCTGAACCGGAGCCGCACCCTCCCAGCCCACACAGAGTGTTTCAGGATAAATGAACGTTTGTCCACAGGAGACGAAAACCACCAAAATCCACCAACAAGTCCACGTCCACGTCAGGGCTAATGTGTAGGACACACGAGTCAGTTTACACAACCAGGAGACATTTGGAGGTGTTTTTATTTCAGCCTGATGAGTTCAGGTCCATCAGTTTCTGTTTGTTACAAGAACCTAACAACGAACTCAACACTGCGAGTGAAAGTCATCCTGACATTTGTCCTGAGTGGGAGTTTGAATCGTCTCCAGCTGATCTTTAAGTGGCCCAGCACTCGTTAAACACTCCCACACAGCTCCGAGGTTCAAACCACACGCGGCCGAACCCGACCGAACGTCACTGTGGAAACAAACTGAGGCGTGTCTTGTGGTTTCCACAGCAGAACCACTGTGATTACACCTGTGCAGTCTGGTACTGCTCACAGGAAGTTCAACTCCCTAACTGGAGCTAATGAATACCTAAAACAAGCAAAGCTCTGGAAACACAGTCCAACACAGGCGGACAGAGTTTGGACATGTTTAATGATTCTGCTTCTTCTTGGTGTTTTCCTTTCCTCACTCAGACGTGTCTCGGTAGTCTGCGTTCAGATCACTGACTAGATTTAGTCTTACAATAACATCAGGAACTATGAAGCCAGATTCCCGTCAAACCTACACGCACCTCCACCCTCGACCTTATTGGTGGAACCTCAGCAGGGTTGGTACCGAGGCTTCGGGGTTAAACACCTTCACCTTTCCAGCAGTTTCCAACAACAGACGAGGCTTTACGCTGTTTATTAACCGACACGCTCTAAAGCACCAACTGCTGCAAACACACATCTGGTTGTTTATTAGCCAACACCAAGGACATGAGCTTTGTTTGAGAAAATCAAACAGGATGACTCAGCGGGCTGAAGTGCTTCACCTCACGGCTGAACCAAACTGCTCGGAGGCCGTAAGATAAAGCTGCACCTCCTGCAGAAGCTCGACTGGTTCAGGGTGTATGCCCGACAACGCTCGAGTGCTCGATCCAATCCTTCAGACAGAGATTAAAGAAGCATTCAGACAGTTAAACCTGGTTTTAAGTTGTCTTAACTCTCTATACACTATTCAATATTCATGATGACGCAGTCACCAAACCAACTGGTTGGACTGAATGTGATGAGTAAACATACTCGAGGGTTTTTGGTTGAAGTCAGACAGGAAATAAAACTTTAATAACTTGTTTCCTAACATAAGTAACGTCCAGATCTACAACAGCTGGGATTATACTCGCTAAAAAACAACAAATTTCTACCTCATATTTCCTGAACTGTTGCTGCTGTGATTGGTAGAAAAATGCACAGAAGATGTTAGTTCATTGCAACTGAGTAACCGTTACTGTCGAGACCCAAATTCTCATTCTTACATTTTACAGATTTCATAGATCCGTACTCGTATCGGCAGGACGCGAGTCGAGGTGCCTGAATCGGGAGATGCCGATGTCGGCTTGCAGCTCCACAGCATCGAGTGTTCTCTGTAGTGCTGCTGTAACATCCTGCATCATGTACGTCATCGTTACTGTGCAACAACCACAGAAGCTCAAACTGAGACCAGGAAACCTTCAATGAGGAAGACCGCGGTGGGAATAGGAGCTGATGAAGCTCACTGGGTCAGTTTGAGGTGTAAAGTGTTTCTTTTCCACTTTGCTTGTCCAAAATCCAACATGTGGCGACGATACGCTGCAGCGCATCAACGTTTTGTTATCGGCAATAAAAAACGAGCTTTATTTTTCTTTATTTTCTAACTGGTTCCCACGGCGACGTCTTCTTGTTCTATCTAAGTGAACCCGAACAGAGAAAACCAGCAGAGATTCACACGTGAGCAGCTGGAAACAGGAAATCTTTGACATTTTTTTGATGTAAATTGTAAAATATTATAATTTATGCGGCTTCTTACATGTTACGGTACATATGCATGCGTGTTGTGTGGGAGTGAAGACGTGGCCTACTTTCCAGAGGAATGCAGATGCTGTAGCACATCCTGACACCAGCGGCGTCTTTGATCTCGACCCTCCTGGGTGCAGAGTGGGCTGCTCGACACATCTCGGCTGACGTAACCAACGCGCAGGATTAGTTCTGCGCTCCTTAAGAAGGAGATGAAAAGCCGGCTGCTCCGTAACAACACTCCCCTCATTGGGAACCAGAGGAATGTGTGGCATGCTGCAGGAGGGAGAACCAACACACAGCGTACAATGTAGCAGAGAAACGCTTCGTTAACAACAGGACCATTCATCTCTGAAGGTCCAAACAAACAGACACAGGGACATCCAGTGAACCAGGCTGGATTACCACATTACTATAGATTACTCATGTGTGGGCAAAGTTAATATGTGAAATAACTTCAAGGACAAAAAGTTCAAACATTGACCAAACTCTCACAGCAGCTCACTTCCTCTGACAGGCTGAGCAGCAGGTTTGTGGTCGCTTCCCTCCACGCACCCTCTCATTAAAAGGTTTTAGTGTCTTGCTGCACTAGAGGGCAGCAGACAGCAAGGAATGAACTAACACACAAGCCGAGTCTGAGTAAGAGACAACAAGCCTGGGTCAAAGAAAGAAGACTGTATATGCTGACATGTGATCCCACAATGTTCCGTCTAGCGCCATCATCAGGTCAGATACCAAAACAACAACGAAACTAGTGCAGAGCAGAGATGATCCCACTGACAGTCTGCTGGTAAAGATTCATTTTTAGTGGCTCTCACTTACTCGATTACTTACTCGCTTAGTTTCTTGAAGATGTTTCGACTCTCATCCAAGAGGCTTCCTCAGGTATTTACCTCTGTGGGATCATTGAGAGGTACAAGCACATTTACGCCTCCAGCCAGTGGGCCACTACGTTCATCGTTAAACTCACCTGGGTCATTATGGTAAGACGATAATCTGTGGACCGTTAAAGTAATCTGTGAGTTTGTTAAGGTCACCTGTAGGTCGTTAGGTTCACCTGTGGGTCGTTAAGTTCACCTGTGGGTCGTTAAGGTCACCTGTAAGTCGTTAAGTTCACCTGTAAGTCGTTAAGTTCACCTGTAGGTCGTTAAGATCACCTGTAAGTCGTTAAGTTCACCTGTAGGGCGTTAAGTTCACCTGTAGGGCGTTAAGTTCACCTGTAAGTCGTTAAGTTCACCTGTAAGTCGTTAAGTTCACCTGTAGGTGGTTACGTTCACCTGTAGGTGGTTACGTTCACCTGTAGGTGGTTACGTTCACCTGTAGGTCGTTTAGGACACCTGTAGGTCGTTTAGGACACCTGTAGGGCATTAGGTTCACCTGTAGGTCGTTAAGTTCACCTGTAGGTCGTTTAGGACACCTGTAGGTCGTTTAGGACACCTGTAGGTTGTTAAGTTCACCTGTAGGTTGTTAAGTTCACCTGTAGGTGGTTACGTTCACCTGTAGGTCATCAGGTTCACCTGTAGGCCGTTAAGTTCACCTGTAGGCCGTTATGGACATCGTTTAGGACACCTGTAGGGCATTAGGTTCACCTGTAGGTCGTTAAGTTCACCTGTAGGTCGTTTAGGACACCTGTAGGTCGTTAAGTTCACCTGTAGGCCGTTATGGACATCGTTTAGGACACCTGTAGGGCATTAGGTTCACCTGTAGGTCGTTTAGGACACCTGTAGGTCGTTTAGGACACCTGTAGGTCGTTTAGGACACCTGTAGGTCGTTTAGGACACCTGTAGGTCGTTTAGGACACCTGTAGGTCGTTAGGTTCACCTGTAGGTCGTTAGGTTCACCTGTAAGTCGTTAAGTTCACCTGTAAGTCGTTAAGTTCACCTGTAAGTCGTTAAGATCACCTGTAGGTCGTTAAGTTCACCTGTAGGTGGTTAAGTTCACCTGTAGGTGGTTACGTTCACCTGTAGGTGGTTACGTTCACCTGTAGGTCATCAGGTTCACCTGTAGGCCGTTAAGTTCACCTGTAGGCCGTTATGGACATCGTTTAGGACACCTGTAGGGCATTAGGTTCACCTGTAGGTCGTTAAGTTCACCTGTAGGTCGTTTAGGACACCTGTAGGTCGTTAAGTTCACCTGTAGGTCGTTAAGTTCACCTGTAGGTCGTTTAGGACACCTGTAGGTCGTTTAGGACACCTGTGGGTCGTTTAGGACACCTGTGGGTCGTTAAGTTCACCTGTAAGTCGTTAAGTTCACCTGTAAGTCGTTAAGTTCACCTGTAAGTCGTTAAGATCACCTGTAGGTCGTTTAGGACAGCTGTAGGTCGTTAAGTTCACCTGTAGGTGGTTAAGTTCACCTGTAGGTGGTTAAGTTCACCTGTAGGTGGTTACGTTCACCTGTAGGTGGTTACGTTCACCTGTAGGTCATCAGGTTCACCTGTAGGCCGTTAAGTTCACCTGTAGGCCGTTATGGACATCGTTTAGGACACCTGTAGGGCATTAGGTTCACCTGTAGGTCGTTAAGTTCACCTGTAGGTCGTTTAGGACACCTGTAGGTCGTTAAGTTCACCTGTAGGTCGTTTAGGACACCTGTAGGTCGTTTAGGACACCTGTAGGTCGTTTAGGACACCTGTAGGTCGTTAAGGACACCTGTAGGTCGTTAGGTTCACCTGTAGGTCGTTTAGGACACCTGTAGGTCGTTTAGGACACCTGTAGGTCGTTTAGGACACCTGTAGGTCGTTAGGTTCACCTGTAGGTCGTCTGTCGGTGCAGATGAGCGCAGCATGAATCGGTTATTTCATGGTAGAAAGTTGCAGTGTTGCTTCATGATCAGTGTGTAGATTTTTCCAAACAGCAGCTGCAGCGACTATCATTGCCGGTGCAGGTATGAGTCATATAAACAGGTCAGGTGACGTCTTTATCGACCTCAGATGTTTAACCACCGCATCGGCCTCAGCCGCCAGCAGACTGAACGATTCATCAACCTCAGGTAGGATTCAGCTGCACTTTGCTGGTGGCTTCAGAGTCTGTCGAACATGAACGCTGGTCACAGCAGAGGGCAGTAGAGTGCAGGAAACGAGTCAGCAGAGGCTCTCGCATTCATACACCACACGTCAACATGTGAGGCCACATTTCCTGCACGTTACTGTCTGGTATGAAACATGAAAAGGCAGAAGTGGAGTGTCATCGTGAGGAACGCTTGCTTCTTTTGACACTGTGGGTGAATGAAAGGACTCGATGAGGGCATGAAGAACAGCAGAGTGACGCAGCCTTTTCTCAGCTGACAGATAACAGCAGCTCTCCAGAGAACAGCCGAGTGGATCTGGAGAATGAGAATGTAGCAGCGTACAATAAAACTCCACCTTCATACCTTCATCCGCTCCATCCTGCATTAATACTCTGAGCTCTCTGATGGATCCATCCTTCATCTGCTCGCCGCGCCAAAGCTCAAATCTGGCAGCGAAGGTGACGGAGCATGTGGTGTCGTCTTTGTTTCACCTTTTTGTTTGTGTGCAGTGAAATTGGAGCCACCACAAACAGAAACATTAAAAGGAGAAATCTCAATAAGCAGATGGGAATCCTGTGCCGTGGCCTTCAGTCACCCAACATAACGAATCCCTTCTTCAGGCGTGGAACACGTAACATTGCTGGCTTCAGTAAAAACATATTTTTAGCAAAATCAATAGCACTCTACGCGTGTGCTATATTTTCAATGCTTCACCTCATCGTCAGTCAGAGTTTATCAATCTTTAAAACCACCAGAACCCTTTAAAACCGGCTCATTATGGGAAGATATGTAAATAATCTGTGGACCATTAAAATAATCTGTGGGTTTCTAAATTCACCTGTGGTTCGTTAACATCACCTGTGGTTAGTTAAATTCACCTGTGGTTAGTTAAGTTCACCTGTGGGTCGTTAAGTTCACCTGTGGGTCGTTAAGTTCACCTGTGGGTCGTTAAGTTCACCTGTAGGTCGTTACAGATACCTGTGGGTCATTAAGTTCACCTGTGGGTCGTTATGGATACCTGTGGGTCATTAAGTTCACCTGTGGTTAGTTAACATCACCTGTGGGTCGTTAAATTCACCTGTGGTTAGTTAAGTTCACCTGTGGGTCGTTAAGTTCACCTGTGGGTCGTTAAGTTCACCTGTGGGTCGTTAAGTTCACCTGTGGGTCGTTAAGTTCACCTGTAGGTCGTTACAGATACCTGTGGGTCATTAAGTTCACCTGTGGGTCGTTATGGATACCTGTGGGTCATTAAGTTCACCTGTGGTTAGTTAACATCACCTGTGGGTCGTTAAGTTCACCTGTGGTTAGTTAACATCACCTGTGGGTCGTTAAGTTCACCTGTGGTTCGTTAAGTTCACCTGTCTGATCATGCTGAGCCAGTAGTCTAGTGGTAAAACTGTGTAATGACAGCAATGACATCCGTCATGTGACGCACAGTGGCCCAATAAGACTTTTCCCCACAAGTTTACATTGCCCACAAAATGACTCCACCTGCCACTGAGCTGCGGTTCGAGGAAACAGTAAACCAGCAACCGTTGTCTGCAATGTGAAATTACTGTTTTTGTCAATGAAGTTGTTGCAAAGCTACAGTTTCCTGTTGGAAGGGTCTGTTTGACATCAAGGTAAATCAGTGCAAACATTCTAAATATAACATACACTTTGACTGATATGCTCTATAGACAAACTGTTTCTCTCAAGACGTTTTAAAATCTTTCACTGATGAACTCTTCATCCTCTCAGTCCTGATGGAGCCCAGTCTGTTATTTCATGAAGGTTGAAATGCCATCCGCGGTGACGTTAATCCCATCTGAACAGGACTTTGGATAATTAATCACGATCATGTTGCTGTTGATTGATTTAAGTCATGATGTGATCATTAAAAATCTGTCGTGCTGCAAACTGCCGTCAGCTCCACACGTCCATCTGAAGGTCACTGCCTTGCTCTCGAGCACTCTGTCAGGAACAGGAAAGCTGACTTTGTGATTTTAATCCCTCGTCTTTGAAGTGTTCCATGACGAGCTTCACACCAACATCTTCACTAATCAATAAAAAACTCCTCTTCAACGCGTTGACCTTCTAATGATCCCGGCGATAATGAGACGATCAGAGGGCGAGCGAGGCGGCTGACAGGGCCGCTTACTCTGAACCCTGCTGATAACAGCCCAGTGTCCTCTGGATTCACGTCTGAGCGACTCGTCTGATTACCGAGGGGGACGCTCATCTCGTTGGCGGGGAGGTCGGGGGTCACAGTCGCCCACAGAGAAGAATTCCCAGCAGCCGCTTGGAATTCAGCATTGTCCTCAAGGACGTTGTTGGATATAGGAGCTGATTCCCACAGTGACGGTGATTGTTTTCCGTGACTTTAACGTGACTTTCTGCAGCCAAGCATGAGCACGTCTTCCTGAGGAAGAAGAAAACATAGCAGGCAGCATGCACACGAGTTCCACACTGCTGCTTCAACTTACCTATCATCAGCCTCATGATCTCAGGTCTCCACAGCACATCCACTGCTAACACGATGTGCATGAACGTGCAAAAAACACTTTGAAACGTCTATCAGTCGGTCTCAGATGAGTTCAGGTCCAGAGAACTCGAGAATATGTCTTTGTCTCTGCGTGGTACAGTCTGAACTTCATCTGTAGATGCAGCTGCCTGATGGGTCGGAGGTCACGGACAGTCAGTTGGTTTTTCCTTGTCTGCAGAGATTTCTCTGGATTCTCTGAACTGTATTTCAACAAACACTGTGTGCTCCTGACTGTCGGACTGTATATTCGGTTCAGCAAACATCTCTCAAAGTCTGACTGCTCCAACCTGTCAACCAATCAGTGCAAGCACCGACAGCTGCTCCACAGGACCACCAAAGGTCAAAAACCGGAGAAAGATTTCCTTCACACTGACAAAAAAACAGTTGGACATAATCTTTCAAGTCTTTCCTCGTGTGAACCTGAAAAAGAGCCTGAACGCCGCCCATGCGTTGTGATTTGTGTCACTGATCTCCTCTCCGGTCATCAGGGCATGTCAGCTGCCAGAGCCTGCCACAGCGAACACTGGAGGAGGTCTGAAGGGCAGCGCCGCCTGTCACAGCGTCAGAACCTCAGCCTCAATTAAACCTGTCATCCTGTCCACATCTGAGCGAAGACGTCTCAGAGAGAGACACGAGGAAACACCGGGAGGACGTCTGAAATGACGGAGGGCGTTTAGTCTTCCTCACAGGTTGATGTAATGTTCAGCCACAGGTGATCACCTTCCAGATCAATACAGTTCAAAAGAGACAAAACGGCACCGTGTTCCTGCAGCTCTATTTTTATATCTCATTTCACAGATCAGACGCGAGGAAGAGGAAGTCGTTCTCGGGGAAAGATTGTGGAGATAATCAGCTTCTGATGCAAAAATAAGAAAGATTTAATGAGAGATCTGAGGACACGAAAATAGAAAACAGGCTGAGATCAAACCGGCGTCGGAACAAACTTCATCCTGTTTGTTCCTTTTCATCTCGACTCTCAGCCGACGAAATCTTTAAAAGCTTTTATGGTTTCATTCCCAATCGTCAGCGTTATGTCACAGTGCGTTCACTGAAGCGGACATGGGAGGTTATTCTGAAAATGTTTTTCTATGCGGCTGCAGAGCTGCCAGATCAGAGGTGACGGTGACAATCGCTTACATCAGCCGCATCCAGCCTAAATGACAGACCGAAGAGAGGAGCGCTCTCTCAGTCTGACACTCTGGAGACGGTTGATTCAGCTTTTTGTGCATGAAGAACAGTTTCTGACCTTTATGTGAAGAGATGCTGCTGATGTTTGTATATATATATATTTATAGATTTGACCTGATGAAGGTCTGAGGACCAAAACATTGTAAATATACAAGTGAACAAAGTGTGCAGGATGTTTTAGGGTCCTTCCAAAGACGATGCTGAGCCTCATGTTTCTTTATTGTTTTGGGGGAGACATTCTGAGCATGAATCTCTCGTTTCCTTTTCCCGCATGTTTGTCCCAGATGGTCTGAAAAGTTTGAACCAGTGATTTGCAGCTCAGACGCTCCCGCGTTTCTAACCTTGAGACCAGGCTGCAAACGACACCAGAAAGTTATAGCAGCAGCAGAGAAGGAGGTGGAGTGAGGAGTGAGGAGTGAGGAGTGACTTCTCTCCATGAAAAGATGGAAAGGTTTGCAGAGAGGACGCGACGAGTGATGCTGCAGATCTTTAAAGACGAAATCAGATTTCGTCCATGGCATAAATTTGCATCCAAAGTACGACAACAGTTTGTCGTGACGATCTTTCTGATCCGTCTTCAGTCGAGGCAACAAAAGCCAGATGGTTAACTTTGGTTTGGAGATGATTCGATATGGACGGCAGCCTGCTGCTCATGAAAGGAAATATCTCCCAGCATGCTCAGAAACCCAGGGGCACTTCAACCATGACATGATTAATAACCCTGCACTTAAAATAGGCTTCAAAAATAATTACAGGAGATGGATGGGTGTGCAGCTCCTTAATCAGAACCGCTTTAATTACAGAGTACAAAGAACACGGAGGTTTGTGTTGGTGGGAAGAGTGCGGCGACAAGCGACAACAAAGAAAGTCTGTCAGGACTCTGTGAGGAGACTGACGGTACCGAGACGCTTCAGGACGTCCATGCAGGTCCAGATGAAATGCTGTTTTCAGGCTGGTTTCATGTTTTTGGAGAGTAGAAGCGAAACCAAAGAGTGACTTTCTCTAAACGAGCTCCAACGACTTTTCAGTGGAAACAATAAAGGAGGATCGATCGAAGACGAGCCGACTATAGAACAGCTACAACCACAAACAGACGTCAGGAGATCGAACCAACCACGTCACTGAAACATTTAACAAGACCAACAGAAAATACAAGTTGAGAGGCTAAGACTGAGACTAAGACTGAGACTAAGACTCTTTGTACTTCAGTAGTAGATCAGCAGTCTCTCTGATACTGAGCCCAAACTGTGGACCTCCCATCTTAACATGGGAACCTATGGAGACTGACTCACTTCTGGAGCCACGTTCAAGTGGACGTTAGAGGAACTGCAGCTTTTGGAACTTTTTTGTTTTGTTTCTGTAGTTTCTGAAAATTGTAATTTTTAGTCACCTGGAGTATTTAAGTAATATTTCAGTGTAGTAGTATTATTTTTCAAGTCGTCCTTTACGTAGAATCTAACTGACCCGAGGTCAGCGGGTCACGTGAAGAATAAAAAGCATCATCATCATCATCATCATCATCATCGCCTCCATCCTCTGAGTTCTCCTCACACATGATGTGTTTATGCGGTTGCTTAGCAACACCTCAGCAGGGAGGGAGTCCCCGAGATGAAATTACCTTTTCCTGATTGAAAGGGTCTCGTCTGTGTTCGGTGTCGGATGTTTTTAGTTCGCAGCAGGTGGAGGAGTCAGTCACGACCCGTGAACGTCTCTCAGGTTATAATCATCATGATTATGATCCTCAACGTCAGCTACTCTAAAAAACTCTGTGACGCTTCAGTCAATCACGACGGGCAGGTGAGCCTGGAGAAAACATCCTGCCTGCTTCTGGACTTGGATCACCTCCAATGACCAGGGCTGGACTCGTTGAAGAAGCTGGTCCTGTCACATCATCGGACCTGCTTCAGTTTGCCACCAGTCGTAGGTGAGAGTTGAAGACACCATCATCTCCTGCTTCACCTGCACAGTCTGTCCAACACCGTCCAGCTGACGCTCGCTCACTCTCATTCACCGTCTATGTCTCTCGATCAAAACTCTCTCTCAAACCAGCGGACACAAAACAAATGAAACTTTTCTTGCAGCACAAACTGCCACAGCCAAAACAGACTCCTCAAATAAAACCTGCGTTCACGCCGCAGCAGGTAGAGACCAGCGTCAGACATGCTGCCCACCTCGGCTCCAGGTCATCTACCCCATGGACGCGAGGAGTTGTTGCATCAAGGCTTCCACCCCGGTGGACGATGTGGTGATGCAGTTCACTCAGTTATCTGTGCAGAGAAGCAGCTGGCGGCTTCTCCGCGCTCGTCTCACTGACGCTCATGAGATTTAGGATTTTTCAATACTCGTTAGCGTCGAAGCCGATCTGTCGGCGCCATAAAGGAATCAAAGTTCAGCTCTGAGCGTTACATCCTTTCCAAAAAACTCATCACCTGTTCTTTGTCCTGAACTTCAGAATCAATGATGATGTTTATTATTTCCTGAAGAGGGAAATAGGATTTCTGTCTCTCGTCTAAATATTTGAGCGGCGATCTGCGTGTTCGTTCCCGTCTCAAACTTCTGATCCGTTAATTCTCCGCTGAGACGTCGTCGCCTGTAAAGACGCCCTCAGGACTCGTTGGGTTGTCGTCGCTGATCACACGGCTGATTGAACACGAGGCCTTCGTCACACTGAGCGCAGCACTGATCCTTTTACTGAATATTTAAAACTCACCTCTCGTTCTGTTTTCCCACAGTCCTGAGGTTTTCTCTGGAAACTTTTCCTCAACATGCAGAGAAGCAAAATAAAAAAAAACCCAAAATAATTGAGGAGGAAGCCGAGCAGAAGCTAATTAGCTCTGCGGTTCCCCCTGAGCTGGCTCAACAATGATTACCGGGCACATTGTTCGGCGTGCAGCAGGCTGACTGCTGGGTTGGAGGTGTAATTAGGAAGCAAACACAAAGACACGACCAATCGAGTCACTGCCTGTCACAATACGAGCGAGCAGGAAGTTAATTTAATTAAAATGAAAGTTTGTTTTGATGTTTATGAACCAAACCTGCTCACACACGTTTGTGTTCGCTCATATTTGTGTCCTTCGTCTGGGGTCGAGAACGATCAACAAACATCCTGACGGAAATAATTAATGCTCACGAGTCCGACGTGCAGATTTAAATCAACTTCAGCGTCACAGTCGAATCTTTTTTGATACATCAGAGAAACATCAACAAGATGCACTTCAAGTATCAAAAGTAAAAGTACTCAGAGTAAGGATTCATATTCTGCATCGCGGTTCATGAGATCATCATAAGTTTCTCTGTTTTTAGCCGTGTGAGTTTCTGAAGGTCAAACAAAGCTCTTTGTTTCTGCATCCTTACCTATTTACAGGTTTGAACATGGGGACTTATGGACACTGACTCACTTCTGGAGCCAGCCTCAAGTGGACGACAAGAGGAACTGCCTCAAAGCCACGGAGGTCGCTGCTTGTTAAAATATGGTTTCATAAAGAAAACTGGACACGGCGTCGGAGGCGAGGCTCCGTTCAAAGTAAGAGGTCCTCAAATGTGTACTTGTATATATATTAAGTACATGTTAATGCATCACATGGAGGCTGAGGCTCATGGGAATTGTTGTATTAAGAACTTTAATGATAAAGAGTTTTTATACATGCAACACTAAAGTCTTGATTTTAATGTGAAGAGACGACTCCAAGCAGGCTGTAATAAATGTCTCATGAATATTCATGTGCACATTAACATGCGGAGCGACACACACATCAGCTCTATTAGACACAGACTGTTGCACAGTCACACACATGCAGACACACACTCAGACACAGTTACATGTCGAGCTGCGGCTCGGCTGCACGGCGGCGGTCCTGGTCCGTCTGCAGACTCTGAAGTTTAAACTGAATCCACCGAGAGGTCCCCAGAGGACGTCAGGCCTCCCATGGACCGGCAGGTCACAGGTGAAGATCCTCATCCACCTGCTGCAGCTCTCAGCCGCTGAAGAACTACATCCTAATGATTTCCTCCACTTCAAACGCCTTTTTTTTCCACTCACAGCTTCGGTTCACTCTGCTGCTGCAGGCCAGGGGATGACCTGCAGAGGAGGAGGAGGAGGAGGAGGAGGAGGAGGAGGCCTGAGATTTAGCCCAGATTTCAGAGTTCAGACGCTCACCAGAGGAGGCGGCTGCTGCCCTGCAGACGGCTGCAGATGAGCCCTCCTCAACAGAATACTAATAAGAGTCTTCTTCACACAGATCTGCAGCCTGGCCACAGTGTTTATCCTCATGCAACATGAGTAAGTGCAGATTCATGTCAAATGGCAGAGGAGAAGAGAGTGAAGAGGACGCTGACGGAGGAAGCTAAGAAGTCTAGTTAGCTGCTGTTAGCTCATGTAAGCTCAGTCTGTCAGTTGCTGTTAGCTCATGTTAGCTCAGTTTGTTAGCTGCTGTTAGCTCAGTTTGTCAGCTTGGCAGTGAGCTCAGAGCGACGGATACCTGTCGCTCTGAGCTCACTGCCAAGCTGACAAACTGAGTGTTTGTACCAACAGGCGTTATGGACGACCAGGAAGAAGAAGAGGAGGTAACCAGGCTCAGCAGCCTCTATAAACATGATGGCAGAGGAGCAGAGAGTGAAGAGGACGCTGACGGAGGAAGCTAAGAAGAGAAAAGGAGAGAGTGAGCGAGCAAGAAGCCGCCGGACAAGAGTAAATGTGGGACTGACTTTTAGTGGTTGGTGAGAGCTTGGTGAAATAAAAGGCTGAAAGACAGACGCCGAGCTGGACTGACTGCTGCTGGACTAGTCTCTGATATCAGCTGCTGCTGGACTAGTCTCTGATATCAGCTGCTGCTGGACTAGTCTCTGATATCAGCTGCTGCTGGACTAGTCTCTGATATCAGCCGCTGCTGGACTAGTCTCTGATATCAGCCGCTGCTGGACTAGTCTCTGATATCAGCTGCTGCTGGACTAGTCTCTGATATCAGCCGCTGCTGGACTAGTCGCTGATATCAGCCGCTGCTGGACTAGTCTCTGATATCAGCTGCTGGACTAGTCTCTGATATCAGCTGCTGGACTAGTCTCTGATATCAGCCGCTGCTGGACTAGTCTCTGATATCAGCTGCTGCTGGACTAGTCTCTGATATCAGCTGCTGCTGGACTAGTCTCTGATATCAGCTGCTGCTGGACTAGTCTCTGATATCAGCCGCTGCTGGACTAGTCTCTGATATCAGCCGCTGCTGGACTAGTCTCTGATATCAGCAGCTGCTGGACTAGTCTCTGATATCAGCCGCTGCTGGACTAGTCTCTGATATCAGCCGCTGCTGGACTAGTCTCTGATATCAGCCGCTGCTGGACTAGTCTCTGATATCAGCCGCTGCTGGACTAGTCTCTGATATCAGCCGCTGCTGGACTAGTCTCTGATATCAGCCGCTGCTGGACTAGTCTCTGATATCAGCCGCTGCTGGACTAGTCTCTGATATCAGCCGCTGCTGGACTAGTCTCTATCAGCCGCTGCTGGACTAGTCTCTGATATCAGCTGCTGCTGGACTAGTCTCTGATATCAGCTGCTGGACTAGTCTCTGATATCAGCTGCTGGACTAGTCTCTGATATCAGCTGCTGGACTAGTCTCTGATATCAGCTGCTGGACTAGTCTCTGATATCAGCTGCTGCTGGACTAGTCTCTGATATCAGCTGCTGGACTAGTCTCTGATATCAGCCACTGCTGGACTAGTCTCTGATATCAGCTGCTGCTGGACTAGTCTCTGATATCAGCTGCTGGACTAGTCTCTGATATCAGCTGCTGGACTAGTCTCTGATATCAGCTGCTGGACTAGTCTCTGATATCAGCTGCTGGACTAGTCTCTGATATCAGCCGCTGCTGGTGAAATAAAAGGCTGAAAGACGCCGAGCTGGCTTCAAACTTTTAAACTAATCGGACATTTAGCTCAATAATTCAGAGAAACAGTCTCACTAACGTCCTCGACTGGATGTCGACAGCAGTGGAGTCTCTTGGTGACTCGGTGACAGTCCCACACTCATTAGGACCGACACCGGAGCTGCTCTGATTGACTTTAACTTCCTGTCTGTCGACTGGACGCCGCCCGTCCCTCTGCAGAAGCTTGTTGGGTATTTGTGTCAGTCAGCTCGCCCGCTGAGCTCGCTCCTGCCCCGCTGATGGCAGGCTGTGACGGGCTCGATATGAGTCCACAGCACACGGAGGAACCAGATGGATGCACGACAGGTGAACAGGACGACGTCAAGAACGTTCATGAAACACACGAGGACGACTCCGACTTGAGGATGAATCACTGACAGCTGACAGAAACTGTTTGTTGGAGTTCAGGAGAGTTTGTGTTCAGTGGTTAAACGTGGCTGGACAGCCTCCATGAGAATAATCAGCCTTCACGTTCCTCCCTCTGCTGACTGACAGAGTCAGATGCTCTGTTAATTCACTCATCACTAACGAGGCTGTTTTAAACCATTAAAACTGTGCCTACGTTCACCCGACGCCTTCAAACTTTCAGGAAAGTTTCATGAATCAAAGTCAAAGGTTTGTTTTGAAGACTATCACTCACTCTCTTTTAGCTCTGCTTTGGGCTGCACCGACGCCTGAGGAAACACGTCAGTTTAACCGTGGCTGACTGTTTGCAGGCATGAACAGCTGCCTCATATGTTCAAGTCTCCATGTTTTATGGATCCATCCCGTCACATCGACCTCTGAGAGTCAAACTCCAGCTGTCGCTTGAATATTAACGTGAAGCGTCGACCTACATGCTGAGAAGAGTCGCCGGGCGGAAAAAAAAACAAAACTGAAAGAAGCTAAAAAGCTGAATGGTGATAAATCGAGCAGCTGAGTTTCTCTGAGCTTCCTGTAGCAGCTGAAAATCTCAGTTTGGATGATTTGTTCCAATTATCTGAGAATCAACGAGCGTGATGAAGCTTCAGGAGCTCCGCGAGCAAACCGCTCATATCCACCACGTCACGGAGACTACGTCTAGGTTTTAGACAGTCTGCAGGGACGTCACGGAGACTACGTCCAGGTTTTAGACAGTCAGCGGGGACGTCACGGAGACTACGTCCAGGTTTTAGACAGTCAGCGGGGACGTCACGGAGACTACGTCCAGGTTTTAGACAGTCTGTGGGGACGTCACAGAGACTACATCCAGGTTTTAGACAGTCTGCGGGGACGTCACAGAGACTACGTCCAAGTTTTAGACAGTCTGCGGGGACGTCACGGAGACTACGTCCAGGTTTTAGACAGTCTGCGGGGACGTCACGGAGACTACGTCCAGGTTTTAGACAGTCTGCGGGGACGTCACGGAGACTACGTCCAGGTTTTAGACAGTCTGCGGGGACGTCACGGAGACTACGTCCAGGTTTTAGACAGTCTGCGGGGACGTCACAGAGACTACGTCCAGGTTTTAGACAGTCTGCGGGGACGTCACAGAGACTACGTCCAGGTTTTAGACAGTCTGCGGGGACGTCACAGAGACTACGTCCAGGTTTTAGACAGTCTGCGGGGACGTCACAGAGACTACGTCCAGGTTTTAGACAGTCTGCGGGGACGTCACAGAGACTACGTCCAGGTTTTAGACAGTCTGCGGGGACGTCACAGAGACTACGTCCAGATTTTAGACAGTCTGCGGGGACGTCACGGAGACTACGTCCAGGTTTTAGACAGTCTGCGGGGACGTCACGGAGACTACGTCCAGGTTTTAGACAGTCTGCGGGGACGTCACAGAGACTACGTCCAGGTTTTAGACAGTCTGCGGGGACGTCTCAGAGACTACGTCCAGGTTTTAGACAGTCTGTGGGGACGTCACGGAGACTACGTCCAGGTTTTAGACAGTCTGCGGGGACGTCACGGAGACTACGTCTAGGTTTTAGACAGTCTGCGGGGACGTCACGGAGACTACGTCCAGGTTTTAGACAGTCTGTGGGGACGTCACAGAGACTACATCCAGGTTTTAGACAGTCTGCGGGGACGTCACAGAGACTACGTCCAAGTTTTAGACAGTCTGCGGGGACGTCACGGAGACTACGTCCAGGTTTTAGACAGTCTGCGGGGACGTCACAGAGACTACGTCCAGGTTTTAGACAGTCTGCGGGGACGTCACGGAGACTACGTCCAGGTTTTAGACAGTCTGCGGGACGTCACAGAGACTACGTCCAGGTTTTAGACAGTCTGCGGGGACATCACAGAGACTACGTCCAGGTTTTAGACAGTCTGCGGGGACGTCACGGAGACTACGTCCAGGTTTTAGACAGTCTGCGGGGACGTCACGGAGACTACGTCCAGGTTTTAGACAGTCTGCGGGGACGTCACAGAGACTACGTCCAGGTTTTAGACAGTCTGCGGGGACGTCACAGAGACTACGTCCAGGTTTTAGACAGTCTGCGGGGACGTCACAGAGACTACGTCCAGGTTTTAGACAGTCTGCGGGGACGTCACAGAGACTACGTCCAGATTTTAGACAGTCTGCGGGGACGTCACGGAGACTACGTCCAGGTTTTAGACAGTCTGCGGGGACGTCACAGAGACTACGTCCAGGTTTTAGACAGTCTGCGGGGACGTCACGGAGACTACGTCCAGGTTTTAGACAGTCTGCGGAGACGTCACGGAGACTACGTCCAGGTTTTAGACAGTCTGCAGGGACGTCACAGAGACTACGCCCAGGTTTTAGACAGTCTGCGGGGACGTCACAGAGACTACGTCCAGGTTTTAGACAGTCTGCGGGGACGTCATGGAGACTACGTCCAGGTTTTAGACAGTCTGCGGGGACGTCACAGAGACTACGTCCAGGTTTTAGACAGTCTGTGGGGACATCACAGAGACTACGTCCAGGTTTTAGACGTCACAGAGATTATCTGGAGGTTTCTCTGCAAATACGACTCCATACATCAAGTGAACATCTATTGTCCTCTCGATGAAAACAGTCACATGCAGCTCAGCACAGAGTCTCTTACCACAGGCGAGACTTTGAGGAGATTTACTTTGTAATTCCAGATAAAGCTTCAACCTCGTTGGTCCCTGACGGCCTCAGACTAAATCCTGTCAGGGCTTTACTTCCCGTGAAGCTAAAAATCGAACGTGACAGGTGATCGGGCCGCTCCCTCGTCCTTTAAAAAGCCAGATTTCAGCAACATGAGCATCGTGATCAACGGTTGACAGAAAGGAGTTGATACGACGCTTCCTCTGAACGCAGAGAAGGTTTGACAGATGACTCGAACCTGAGATGATGTGTGCCGTTCAGACAAACACTGTGTGTTAGTGTGTTAATTATTCACCACGGGAGCTATTGACCGAGTCTCAGACAAACGTCTCAATTAGCTGACAGCTTGTACGCTGAGAAACGTCAGAGTGTGACGGATTCTGTAACGAGCTGGTGAAAGACCTGAAGCGAGAGGACAGATTTGTCATAATCCAGGAGGTGATTTACAAAATGTTCAGTCTGGAAAAAAAGGAGGTTTGTCTCTAAAGTATCTGAGCGCTCGAGCAGGCTTTAACAAAGGCTGCATTCATTCACAGGTCGACGCTGTCAAGGCGGCAAAGACTCGGCAGTTTTTCTGACTTTCTGACAGTGCACACGTGTGTTCTCTGTATTTCCACTAAATAAATGAGTTTGGTTTGAACCTCATTTGGTGGTTTAATGACCCGGTCCCCCCTCAGGACGATCTCTAACCCGTCCCAGGAGGAACAGTCCCACCTGGTGTCACGGCGCTCTCACACAGAATCTCCCGAGCAGCTGTTTTTCTTCTCAAAGTCTAATTTATGTATCTGCAAACGCTGTTGCTGCTCTGCGAGCCTCCAGGGTCACTGACGACAATGTCAGGGAATACTAATCACATGCAAATCCTTTTTAATTATACACAGTTTATTCCTCGCTCCCTCAAGCTATAGTTTGATTGCAAAGTCTGTGTCCTCCTTTATCTGGCTGAGGAGCAGCCTGAGAGGTGAAGCCCGTCAGGCCTGGACGGACGGTTCTGATCCAAACATTTATGTTTTTACATGGTTAAACCAGACAGACGTCCCTGCTCAGATTACATCACTCATGCTTTATTATTACAGTATATAAGTTTGATGCCATGTTCCTGGAAACCTCGAGTGTTTTGCTTGACCTTGTGTTGAAACTTTCATTTCATGGTCATAAGAATCCACAGAAGACCCAGAAATGTGACTCTCATGGGTAAAACATGAGAAAGTGACGGCCGACTGCAGAGGACGGGTCCTTTGTCACTGCCAAAGATGTAGAACAAGGAAAAACTCAAGGAAGTCACACATGTAGGACAAAAACCACAGAAAGAGGCCAGAAGATGAAAAATCTGTTTTCTTAGACAGTGAAAGACCAAACCAGAGACTAATCCAGGTTTTAGAGAGTCTGTGGGGACGTCACAGAGACTACGTCCAGGTTTTAGAGAGTCTGTGGGGACGTCACAGAGACTACGTCCAGGTTTTAGAGAGTCTGTGGGGACGTCACAGAGACTACATCCAGGTTTTAGAGAGTCTGCGGGGACGTCACAGAGACTACGTCCAGGTTTTAGACAGTCTGCGGGGACGTCACAGAGACTACGTCCAGGTTTTAGAGAGTCTGCGGGGACGTCACAGAGACTCGGTCCAGGTTTTAGACAGTCTGCGGGGACGTCACAGAGACTACATCCAGGTTTTAGACAGTCTGCGGGGACGTCACAGAGACTAGGTCCAGGTTTGAGACAGTCTGCGGGGACGTCACAGAGACTACGTCCAGGTTTTAGACAGTCTGAGGGGACGTCACGGAGACTACGTCCAGGTTTTAGACAGTCTGCGGGGACGTCACAGAGACTACGTCCAGGTTTTAGAGAGTCTGCGGGGACGTCACAGAGACTACGTCCAGGTTTTAGACAGTCTGAGGGGACGTCACAGAGACTACGTCCAGGTTTTAGACAGTCTGCGGGGATGTCACAGAGACTACGTCCATGTTTTAGACAGTCTGCGGGGACGTCACAGAGACTACGTCCATGTTTTAGACAGTCTGCGGGGACGTCACAGAGACTACGTCCAGGTTTTAGACAGTCTGAGGGGACGTCACAGAGACTACGTCCAGGTTTTAGACAGTCTGCGGGGACGTCACAGAGACTACGTCCAGGTTTTAGACAGTCTGCGGGGACGTCACGTAGACTACGTCCAGGTTTTAGACAGTCTGCGGGGACGTCACAGAGACTACGTCCAGGTTTTGGACAGTCTGCGAGGACGTCTCAGAGACTACGTCCAGGTTTTAGACAGTCTGCGGGGACGTCACAGAGACTACGTCCAGGTTTTAGACAGTCTGCGGGGACGTCACAGAGACTACGTCCAGGTTTTGGACAGTCTGCGGGGACGTCACAGAGACTACGTCCAGGTTTTAGACAGTCTGAGGGGACGTCACAGAGACTACGTCCAGGTTTTAGACAGTCTGCGGGGACGTCACAGAGACTACGTCCAGGTTTTGGACAGTCTGCGAGGACGTCTCAGAGACTACGTCCAGGTTTTAGACAGTCTGCGGGGACGTCACAGAGACTACGTCCAGGTTTTAGACAGTCTGCGGGGACGTCACAGAGACTACGTCCAGGTTTTGGACAGTCTGCGGGGACGTCACAGAGACTACGTCCAGGTTTTAGACAGTCTGAGGGGACGTCACAGAGACTACGTCCAGGTTTTAGACAGTCTGCGGGGACGTCACAGAGACTACGTCCAGGTTTTAGACAGTCTGCGGGGACGTCACGTAGACTACGTCCAGGTTTTAGACAGTCTGCGGGGACGTCACAGAGACTACGTCCAGGTTTTAGAGAGTCTGTGGGGACGTCACAGAGACTACGTCCAGGTTTTAGAGAGTCTGCGGGGACGTCACAGAGACTACGTCCAGGTTTTAGACAGTCTGCGGGGACGTCACAGAGACTACGTCCAGGTTTTAGAGAGTCTGCGGGGACGTCACAGAGACTCGGTCCAGGTTTTAGACAGTCTGCGGGGACGTCACAGAGACTACATCCAGGTTTTAGACAGTCTGCGGGGACGTCACAGAGACTAGGTCCAGGTTTTAGACAGTCTGCGGGGACGTCACAGAGAATACGTCCAGGTTTGAGACAGTCTGCGGGGACGTCACAGAGACTACGTCCAGGTTTTAGACAGTCTGAGGGGACGTCACGGAGACTACGTCCAGGTTTTAGACAGTCTGCGGGGACGTCACAGAGACTACGTCCAGGTTTTAGAGAGTCTGCGGGGACGTCACAGAGACTACGTCCAGGTTTTAGACAGTCTGCGGGGACGTCACAGAGACTACGTCCATGTTTTAGACAGTCTGCGGGGACGTCACAGAGACTACGTCCAGGTTTTGGACAGTCTGCGGGGACGTCACAGAGACTACGTCCAGGTTTTAGACAGTCTGTGGGGACGTCACGGAGACTACGTCCAGGTTTTAGACAGTCTGCAGGGACGTCACGGAGACTACGTCCAGGTTTTAGACAGTCTGCGGGGACGTCACGTAGACTACGTCCAGGTTTTAGACAGTCTGCGGGGACGTCACGTAGACTACGTCCAGGTTTTAGACAGTCTGCGGGGACGTCACAGAGACTACGTCCAGGTTTTAGACAGTCTGCGGGGACGTCACGTAGACTACGTCCAGGTTTTAGACAGTCTGCGGGGACGTCACAGAGACTACGTCCAGGTTTTAGACAGTCTGCGGGGACGTCACAGAGACTACGTCCAGGTTTTAGACAGTCTGCGGGGACGTCACAGAGACTACGTCCAGGTTTTGGACAGTCTGCGGGGACGTCACAGAGACTACGTCCAGGTTTTAGACAGTCTGCGGGGACGTCACAGAGACTACGTCCAGGTTTTAGACAGTCTGTCACAGAGACTACGTCCAGGTTTGAGACAGTCTGTCACAGAGACTACGTCCAGGTTTTGGACAGTCTGTGGGGACGTCACAGGTCGGACAGTGATGAAAACCTCCACATGGTCCCTTTAAAACATTAACGTCCTCCATTGAGGTGTCACACTTTAACAAGGCACTCAATCCTGAACTAAATTAGTGTTCAGCGTGCAGAAGTGTGCTCTGAGGAATAACACGCCTGCTCAGCAAAACTTCTCCATGAAAACAAAGGTTAAAACAAGCAGCCAGAGACAATGGGATCATCCTCTGCTGACTCAGACAATCAGTGTTATTGCTGACCTTTGGACACAGCAGGGAGAGAGGGGACGTCTCACAGATCTCACCTGAAGATGGGAGATCAAGTTGCCGATACTCCCGGTCGGGAAGGCGCCGTTGCATTTAATATAAGAAAGTCTAAAGCTTTTATTTTTATTTCTCAAATGTCAAACTGAAACAGAAAATATGCTGAAAACAAAGAGAGTGATTCTGTTTGTTCCCACAGGGAAAAGTGGAAGAAGAAATGTAAAAATCATCAGTAAACCTCCAATTATTGTCGAGAAAGATGTCTAACGTTCTGCATTGAACACGTAATGTATGCAGACAGTTCACGGATGTACTGTGCAGGACTGTGAGTCACCGGTGAAGCAGATGGTGTTTTCAGTCTGCACATCTACAGAGCAGAGGATAAAGTTTGTGAGGCGTTTTTAAGAAACCACCAACTACTGATTTTAATGAAACTGGATCATATTTGATGCTCCACCTCTCTGTGATTTACAGAGTTTATGATGGACAGTGAAGTAAACTGCTGACAGCTGTAGCTGCTGTTAGCTCATGTTAGCTGCTGTTAGCTCAGTCTGTTAGCTGCTGTTAGCTCAGTCTGTTAGCTGCTGTTTACTCAGTTTGTTAGCTGCTGTTAGCTCATGTTAGCTGCTGTTAGCTCAGTCTGTTAGCTGCTGTTAGCTCAGTCTGTTAGCTGCTGTTTACTCAGTTTGTTAGCTGCTGTTAGCTCATGTTAGCTCAGTCTGTTAGCTGCTGTTAGCTCATGTTAGCTCAGTCTGTTAGCTCCTGTTAGCTCATGTTAGCTCAGTCTGTTAGCTGCTGTTAGCTCATGTTAGCTCAGTCTGTTAGCTGCTGTTAGCTCAGTTTGTTAGCTGCTGTTAGCTCATGTTAGCTCAGTCTGTTAGCTGCTGTTAGCTCATGTTAGCTCAGTCTGTTAGCTCCTGTTAGCTCATGTTAGCTCAGTCTGTTAGCTGCTGTTAGCTCATGTTAGCTCAGTCTGTTAGCTGCTGTTAGCTCAGTTTGTTAGCTGCTGTTAGCTCATGTTAGCTCAGTCTGTTAGCTGCTGTTAGCTCATGTTAGCTCAGTCTGTTAGCTGCTGTTAGCTCATGTTAGCTCAGTTTGTTAGCTGCTGTTAGCTCAGTTTGTAAGCTGCTGTTAGCTCAGTCTGTTAGCTGCTGTTAGCTCATGTTAGCTCAGTCTGTTAGCTGCTGTTAGCTCAGTCTGTTAGCTGCTGTTTACTCAGTTTGTTAGCTCATGTTAGCTCAGTTTGTTAGCTGCTGTTAGCTCAGTTTGTTAGCTGCTGTTAGCTCATGTTAGCTCAGTCTGTTAGCTGCTGTTAGCTCATGTTAGCTCAGTCTGTTAATTGCTGTTAACTGCTGTTAGCTTATGTTAGCTCAGTCTGTCAGCTGCTGTTAGCTCAGTCTGTTAGCTGCTGTTAGCTCAGTCTGTCAGCTGCTGTTAGCTCAGTCTGTTAGCTGCTGTTAGCTCATGTTAGCTCAGTTCATCAGCTTGGCGGTGAGCTCAGAGCGACGGGTACCCAGTGTTTGTACCAACAGGCGTTATGGACGACCAGGAAGAAGAAGAGGAGGTAACCAGGCTCAGCAGCTTCTATGGACATAATGGCAGAGGAGAAGAGAGTGAAGAGGACGCTGACGGAGGAAGCTAAGAAGAGAAAATGAGAGAGTGAGCGAGCAAGAAGCCGCCGGACAAGAGTAAATGTGGGACTGACTTTTAGTGGTTGGTGAGATCTTGGTGAGTTCATGACATCTTGTAGACCAAACCATTAATTAAAAAACAGCCACATTAATGTGCGATGCTAATTTGTTAAACTGCTCACTAAGCAGAAAACTTTGACAAGCTCACATATTAACATTATTTACAAGCTCCTCCTGCTGAGTCATCTTGCAGTGAGGTTACAGGTAATTTAAACAGGGACGTCCTAATTCAAACAGACAGTGATTAACTGAGTGTCACTGCTTCACATTTACACGGTTTCACTCCTCAGAAAAGCCTTCGATGTCTCGATGTGTACGTTTGGTATTCTTATAAAAGGAGCCGTGCAAAAAGTAAACTCTGTAGAAACCGTAGACTGATCCTGACACTGATAATAAACCATCTGTGAAATAGAAAATATATGATTCAAACTATGTGAAACACTTTTTGGTAGGACTGGGTTTACCCTGGGATCTCCTACTGGACTGGATGGAGGTGCAGAGGACAGATCCTGATCAAATGACCATGGGCTAAATCATTCCAATATAGCACTGTACCAATCCACCTACGTCCTCTACGTAACGGACACTCGAACAAGACAACAAGACTTCTTCACTGATAGCAACTCGCTCCTAACCCAAAGGGGGAAACCTGCCATTTTCTGGCCTCAGACTTGGGCATTGTTCAGAACACCAGTCCAAAAGTTAAAAGCCACATTTGTAATGCAGTTCCAGTTGGACTTTTACAGATCGTCTCAGTCTTTTGTGATTTTCAGGTAGCCAACCTGTTAAACCTGCTTAACCTCGCGGGGGAAAGCTCATGCCACAGGGCTGGATTATAGCCGACCTATTGTCAAGCCTCAGATCCAGAAGATTAACCAGATTTTGTCCTGGTCGTGGACCAGCTCCTCAAACCTGCAGGGTTATTATAAGGGTCATGGTACATACAACCTCAGAGAGAGAGAACTCTTGTTGAAGCAGAAATGATTTCAACAGAAATGACCCAACGAACACAAAAGTTTGATAAAAGTTGCAGAGATTCTCTAACACGTCTGCAGCAGCTCAACCCTGCAACGGAGAAAAGGCCTGATGACTGGGTCAATGACGCTTGACAGAGTCGCTCTCGCGTCTCTTAAGGCCCTCTGACAGTTTGACACATGATTGTTTAAAGTGTCACAAAGACTCCTTGAACTGCATTTCAAGTCTGCTCTCGTACGTCAGATGACCGGCTGAGGCAGGATGACTTTATTCAGACATTCAAACACAGGAAAAGCTCATCAACATGCATCAGCCTTCTGCTATAATTAGTGATTTGTTATGCTGCACTGGAAATCTATACGAAGGAATTTAATTAAAAAGGCTGTCATGTTTGCTCTTTTAGGAAATTACTGGAAAAACAAACAAACTGTATTTGTGAGCTGAGAGCCACAGAGAGGAAGTGAGACAGTAGCAAGAGCCTCAGACATTGTTGGTTTTGGGCTTTACGACTGAAAGTGACGCCATTCGTTCAACTTCTAACTTGTTTCTGGAAACGTCATGAGTCGAATTTATTCCGAGCACAGTTATAGGTGAGACTGAGACCAGTGCTAACGAGACGAGAAGTCACCGAAGACCCGACTGTGAATGACGAGATTTACGTTTATTTATTTGTCTGATCGAGGAAAGACTTCTGTTGAGTAATCGTTGGATCATCAATTTTCTTTCTGCTCGATGATGAAACATTCTGTGTGAAGTTTACTCACATCTGATCCGTCCCAGGCTAGTTGCTGCTCCAAGCTAAGGAGTTCAAGTATCGCATAGTCTTGTTTTTGACTGATGGGAAAATGGAGCGTGAGATGGACCAGCGGGTCGGTGTGGCGTCTGCAGGGGGAGTTGAGCCGGAAACCAAAACTCAACTTTCCAGTCCATCTTCGTTCCAACCCTCACCTATAGTCATGAGCTCTTGATCTTAGATACATTTTAGAGATAGAGTGAGAAGTTCGGAAGTTCAGACATCCAGCTTGGAGTAGAACTGACTGAACCACTAAAGGTGCCTGCTGAGGTGGTTCAGGCACGTGATTAGGATCCACCTGGGCATCCTTTGGGGGCATGTCCAACTGGGAGGAGACCCCAGGGCAGACCCAGAGACCACTGGAAGGACTACATAGAACATGTAGTTTGGGAACGCCTCACGATCCCCCAGGAGGAGCTGGAAACGTTGCTGGGCAGAGGAATGTCTGGAACGCCCTGCTAAACCTGCTGCCATCATGACCCAACAGATGTAGAAATGCCTAAAACCGATGCACCAACACTACTTGAAAGAGCCAGATCTTAGTAAAGCAGCAAAGCTTCAGAGCAAAGACGATTTTGACAGATATTGATTGACACTCCTTGCTGTGACGGTCAAAATCTTGATCCCCTTGTTCTCTTTTCTACCACTGAAAGCCATTGTGCTGCAGTTTCCTCAACAAGTCACTGAATTTACAGCTTTACAAGGTGCTGCCCTTCCCGGCAGGTGAAAAGTGATCAATAGAAGAATGACAGAAGATATAACAAGGGTGAACTCGCGGTGATGGTACAAAGGCATCCATGCATTCCAGAACAAAGACAATCTGAGAAGACAGCAGCCAGAGTTTAACATATCATTTGTTGAATATTTCAGAGGGAAGTCATGAAAGTTTCACTGTCGAGTGAATTAGTCTGACAGAAGTTTGATCAAACCAACCAGTAACACGAGAAAATGAGAGTCCTCACCGTTCGCTTTGCTCCCAGCGAATCATTGAAAATCTCCCACAGGGTTCAACATGCAAAGCAAAAGATAAAATTAATTAAAACTGAACTTAAGCATCATCGTGTTAAATTAGGAAAATATCCAACTCATGGTCATTCTGGGTTGAGGTTATTCTTTGACAAATCTGTTGCTGCTGGAAGTTATTAAACAGAGTTCTCTAAGTGCATCTGGAGCTAATTCAGAGTCATTTTTCTACCGTGCAAAAGTTAATTAACAACGTACAGGCGTGGGATTACTTTTTTTTTGTTGTTGTGCCAAAAAACTAACATTGAAATATAAAGCAGAATATCCTGTAGACTTCACAGGTGACAAAACTTTGGTTAGAAATAACTCGATAACTCAATAACGAAATAAGAAGCAACTTCACAGCGGCTCTTTGGAAACCTGCAGCTCTTTAACTGTCAGCTGAAGCTGGGCACACAATGTACTATTTCAGAATTGAAAGTTTTGCTGCTTTTCCTCCACTTACTCTAACAGGACCTAATTGAAGCACACAGGTGAAGCCCATGCCTGTTCGTTAGGGTTTAAATTAGGCTCAGGTGCACGGTGGAATCAAGACAGTGATGGAAATTTCATTTACACGTCTCACTCGACAATGTCCGGTTTTGACGAGGAAGCGTTTTCCTGACAACGTGAGTCCATTACTCGCTCGTGTTCTTGACAAATGAATGTCGCTGATGAGCAGCAGAGAGCGGCTGGCACCGACGGCCACAATCAGTTCCTGGAAAGCTCGAACCGAAGAGACAGCCAGCAGGAAGCCCGGGAGGACAGACGCTGGCTGTCAAATTAGTCTGAATTAAAGACGGAATCATCCGTTTACTGGACTGACTACCGAGGCACTCGTGTAAATCTGAGTTAGCGGCACAAAGCAAGTTTTTTACTATTTCGAGACTCTGTTGTAGAGTTGTTGTAGAGTTTTTGTAGAGTTGTTGCAGAGTTGTTGCAGAGTTGTTGCAGAGTTTTTGTAGAGTTGTTGTAGAGTTGTTGCAGAGTTGTTGCAGAGTTGTTGTAGAGTTGTTGTAGAGTTGTTGTAGAGTTGTTGCAGAGTTGTTGCAGAGTTGTTGTACAGTTTTTGTAGAGTTGTTGCAGAGTTGTTGTAGAGTTTTTGTAGAGTTTTTGCAGAGTTGTTGCAGAGTTGTTGCAGAGTTGTTGCAGAGTTGTTGTAGAGTCTTTGTAGAGTCGTTGTAGAGTCGTTGTAGAGTCGTTGTAGAGTCGTTGCAGAGTCGTTGCAGAGTCGTTGTAGAGTTGTTGTAGAGTCGTTGTAGAGTCGTTGTAGAGTCTTTGTAGAGTCGTTGTAGAGTCGTTGCAGAGTCGTTGCAGAGTTTTTGTAGAGTTGTTGTAGAGTTGTTGCAGAGTTGTTGTAGAGTTGTTGTAGAGTTGTTGCAGAGTTGTTGTAGAGTTGTTGTAGAGTTGTTGTAGAGTTGTTGCAGAGTTGTTGCAGAGTTGTTGTAGAGTTGTTGTAGAGTCTTTGTAGAGTTGTTGTAGAGTTGTTGTAGAGTTGTTGCAGAGTTTTTGTAGAGTTGTTGTAGAGTTGTTGCAGAGTTTTTGTAGAGTTGTTGCAGAGTCGTTGTAGAGTCTTTGTTGAGTTTTTGCAGAGTCTTTGCAGAGTTGTTGTAGAGTTGTTGCAGAGTTGTTGTAGAGTCTTTGTAGAGTTGTTGCAGAGTTGTTGTAGAGTCTTTGTAGAGTTGTTGCAGAGTTGTTGTAGAGTTTTTGTAGAGTTGTTGCAGAGTTGTTGCAGAGTTGTTGCAGAGTTGTTGCAGAGTTGTTGTAGAGTTGTTGTAGAGTTGTTGTAGAGTTTTTGTAGAGTTGTTGTAGATTTGTTGTAGAGTTTTTGCAGAGTTTTTGCAGAGTCGTTGCAGAGTTGTTGTAGAGTCGTTGTAGAGTCTTTGTAGAGTTGTTGTAGAGTTGTTGCAGAGTTGTTGCAGAGTTGTTGCAGAGTTGTTGCAGAGTTTTTGTAGAGTTGTTGTAGAGTTGTTGTAGAGTTGTTGCAGAGTGGTTGTAGAGTGGTTGTAGAGTTGTTGCAGAGTTTTTGTAGAGTTGTTGTAGAGTTTTTGTAGAGTTGTTGTAGAGTTCAGACTTCACAATAAGTCTATCTGATGCTCAAAAACTGTAAGTGTGCAGGCAAAGTTTTTCATTAATCATCATTTGTCACATAATGATGATCAGGAGCTAAAAATGTTTCACTGATTTCCAGCATTAATCCCGACTGTCCTGATATTTGTTCAGTCGAGTGTGTATTGAAAAATCATTTTACACATTGAGATTGATGGATGTTGCCGCCTCCTCCTCCTCCTGCATTTCCTCTCATGTCTCAAACTGAACGTGGCTGAAGTAAAAATAATGCCGTCGTCACCCGGTGAGGCAACAACCTGTAAAATTAAGATGAACGAGCAGACGTCGTCCCCAGTTTACAGCTTTGCTAAAGCAGATTACATTCCTCAGCCCTGCAGCCGACTGTTTGTACTCGAAGTGTTGAACAGACGGAGGTAACTGGAAGAACACCAACAGTTCTGTTTTAAGAAGTATATCTCTTCCTGGGAAAGAACAGATTTATTAAAGCTCTCTGGCTCTAACACTACAGGGATAAACATTAAGACATCTATGCTCGGAGTTTATGGCGAGCCCTTAGTTGTATTTTTATTTTGTTGGCACCTTTGTTGGCTTTAAATGCAGAACTTGTCGAGTCTGAGGAAAAATCCTGATTTTTTTGTTTTAATCAGTCTCTTGTGAGTCGCCCAACTTTGTGGAAGTGCTTTGAAAAACCATAGTACCATTAACACCAATCAGATCTGAGCCTGAACTTTGTTCTTGGAATCTATTTTAACAGCGAACAAACTGTGTCACATGACGTCTGGGATCTTTGGGAATATTCCAAATAGCAGATATTCAAGTGTACCTGCATGAAACCTGGTTGTTTTAGTCAAGATGCTAAAAAAACCCGACTATATTTAAGTTTACTGTTAAAAGGCAAAACTACAATTTAGTAAATTCACATTTTATTCCCATAAATTCCTGTTAATTCCCATGGAAATTTTCCAACTTTGAATTTTGCAACCATATTCAGCACTTGTCTGCTGATGTTGCTTATCTCACATCGAGCTAACACAGTTGGTCCCTAAAGGTACATTTCACTGTAGTCAATGAAGATGCAGAGCTCGTAACAAACCCGGGAGATATTTGAAGTGTTTGCAGATCAGTTTCCAGTTCAGGGAGGAATAGTACAAGCTGCAGTCAGCTGTTACAACAAGATGACGAGCTCCTCCTGAGTTTTCTGCTAACCAGCAAAGCTTCAACACATCCACAGGGAGAGCAGCCGCTCTCACCTCGTCTTTCGCACAATGCCAGCGAGGCTCGAGCGACTCAGCTCGACATGAACTCTCCCTGAACAACTGAAAAACAGCCGAACAAACGTTCACAGTGAGAGACTCCATCGTGAGTTGGTGCTTCGACTCGAAACAGAAACCGGATTTAACATCTGCTGGTGCACCACGATCGTTTGCATTCATATACTACATGTCAGGGAGGAAACAAGCAGGGTGTTTTCTATTCTCTGTTGAACTGTCATTTTTCACAGTTTGACTTCATCGGCATTCTCTCATGTCAATCCGCCTTTCCCGCCGGTTATGAAGATCTTTCCGACGGTCTAATTTGGTGTGTTAATTGCTCTCTGCTAATAAAATCATCAGCTTTGGTTACAGTTGATTTCTGGAACAGCTGTCAGATAGAGGCCAGTGATCCCGAACATCAGACGCCGAGCATCTGGAAGAGCTTCAACATTCAATTAGTTTGTGTATCAATCAAGGTCAGAAAGCCTCAGGAAGTCATCTTTACTGACCCGAACGGCTGACAGATAAAAAGGAAACTCTTCACATCCTCCGTTTTGAATTCAAACTATGTCGACACGCAGAGTTTAAAGCCTCATTCACACCGGGGACCTAAGCGCCGCAGTCACCGGAGCTGATCGCTGCCAGTCTAATCAATCAAACCATTCACACCAGGTGAGCAGTCAATCGATCAAAGGGTCTCAACATGAACGACGAGAGACTAATTGTTGAACAACACACAATCATTTATGACACAACAGATCCTCTTTATAATAGCAAAGTCAGCTGTTTGTTGTTCTTTACACAGTTTATCGCGGGGTCTTGCGTACGTTCAGGATTCCTGTGTGAATGCGGCCGGCTCGTCACGCTGCCGTCACGCTGCCGGTGTGGATCGACGCCGGACAGAGGACGGAGCTAAACCACTGCGCTTACGTCCCCGTTGTCAATCCCCAGTAATCCTCTTTGCTTTGCTTGACGAATGTTTCTTTAAATCAATTCTCCCCCAGGTTGAGAATACAAATCTCTTCTGATGTTTCACTGGATGTATCACGTCGGCCTCTTGCGGTCTGTTCTGTCGTCTTACCTTCATACAAACGACCTCGAGCAGACGGAGCTCGACTCTTCTGGCCTCTCTGACACTTAAACTCCCTTTTTATCATGCATAAAAACACACAGAGGAGGAAGTGTGCGCTGAATCGATTAAAGAAAACACGGTTTGTTTTTAATTTGAACAGACTTTGTTGACCTTCGACTGCCTTCAGAGGGCAGCCATCTCTGATCTATAACAGCAGCGGCTGAACATATGGAAAAATTAATTTTCATATCAATCAAGGTCGTGTAGATTTAAGGAGTCAGAGAGCTCGTAAATCATCAGAGAGGTCCGCCTTAGTGAAGCACTATTTACACAATCTGCACACGCTGCCTGCAGACGCTGCACACTGAGCCACTTTGCAGCCTCGCTGATTTATGTCCTTGTACTGTACCTGCTCTCACGCGGCTCGTTCTGGCTACTGTACTACTTCTTTTTTAGATTATTTTTTGGCCTTTCCAAGCTTTATTCTGACAGAGACAGCTGAAGAGTGACGGGAATGTGGAGACAGAGAGACGGGGGAATGACATGCAGCAAAAAGCCACAGGTCGGATCTGAGGAGTTTGCCGGTTCTGAGATTTGCCGGGTCAAGACCGGGGAGATATCTGTAGACAATTAGAAGGTTTCTGAAAAATGATCCTGAAGTAAATGGGACGCCAGGTCAGGGGCGGTGGGTCTCTTGGGTCTTGTTAACCGAGCTGCAGCGTCTTGAATTACTTTAACTAGCGAGTCAACAACTTTGTTAACAGCTGTAATAATAAATTCAATGTCTTTGTTTTATTCGCTTGAGACACACATCGTCCCCTCTTCTTCACACCGGACACCAGCTCCTTTTGTCTTTGTAAACTGTGATGCCAAGACTCAACTTTGCAAGATCCTGCAGGATACTTCAGGTGTGAAACACGTCATTCGAGGGGTCGGCGCCGATACTTGCAACAGACAGAAGGGTGTGGAAACACTTCCTGAAAGGAGACGTCCCTCAGGTATAAATATCCAGGTGTCCCCATGCTCGGGGTCTTTTCTCCATCTTTCACCGCTCGCATGTTGAACCGACCTTTTCTTTGCAAAGAAAATAAAAACCTTGTCGGCCGGCAGAAGTCTCCATTTCATTCTGCACCAGTAGCAGAAAAAAATCCACAGCCAATCATCACCCAGGTCCCCAGAACCAGACCCAGCAGCAGCAGCAGTCAGCTTGGCCAAGCTCACGAACTGAACTAACAGCTAACTAACAGACTGAGCTAACATGAGCTAACAGACTGAGCTAACATGAGCCAACAGCAGCTAACAGACTGAGCTAACATGAGCTAACAGCAGCTAACAGACTGAGCTAAAATGAGCTAACTAGGCTTCTTAACTTCCTCTGTCAGCGTCCTCTTCACTCTCTTCTCCTCTGCCATCATGTCTGTAGAAGCTGCTGACTGCTTAGCCTGGAAAACTCTTCTGCCAAACACTAACACTCCCCCGGTGCTGTGAGCTCACAGCCCGGCTAACAGACTGAGCTAACATGAGCTAACAGCAGCTAACAGACTGAGCTAACATGAGCTAACAGCAGCTACAGCTGTCAGCAGTTTACTTCACTGTCCATCATAAACTCTGTAAATCACAGAGAGCTGAGGCGGAGCAGATAAATAAATATAGGGCACATTTAGAAGTTTGTTCAAACAGACTGCACAGACAGTTTTTGGATGAATCAATCTTTCGTCCTCACCATCCGGTGTCTGAGTTCCTAATAAGCTTCCTCTTTCACACATCAGAGTTATTCACGTCCCCTCGTCCTGGGAACGCTCCGTCATGTGGAGTAATGAACACTCGTCATTTGTTGGTACAGCTCGGGGAGACATCGGTTTGATACAACGGAAACACGAAGGAACGCTGTCACATAGAAATGAGATCTTAATAGTATTAAACTGTGCAGCCCTCAGAGCACAGAGGAGCGAGCTCTGTCAGGGTTTGGATCCGTGTTCTGATTGTTGGTTTAGGGATTAGTTGATTAAGAAAAACAAAGAAGCCTCTCAGCGGTCTTCTCTTGTTAACAATAAATTAGGAGGCAGTTTTTTCATAATCCAAATTTTAATCTTGTCTCCTGATGAAACCACACGGAGACTCTCCCTGGGTTTTCTGCTGATGACGCAACACCCTCCAATCCCCCCCGCATGATGAGACAGATTCACTTCACCGCTGAGGCACATTAACTGTCAGCGCGTCCGAGCAGTCCATTTTTATTTTTTAAAGCGTGGGCCTATCCCTGCTCTGCTCTCAACAGGATATGAAAGATGAGGAGATCACAGACGGAGACGGAGCACGAACCCAAAGCAGACACAATAGCAGCGATGGCTATCGGTGCTGCCGGGGCCGCCGTGAGCCCTTTGGTAAATTGTGACGTACCAGGAAACTTATTTAGCAGCGCTGGTGAAGCCTCAGCCATTACTGCAGACAGCAAATAAGCAGCAGGGAAGAGAACATGAGTGCAGATGGTGACCGACCAAAGACCGACCTCTTAACCTTTCAGGCCAAAATCATAAAAACTTTTCTGAGCTCACCTGAATGAAGTCGAGGGAGTGCTGTTATCCTGAATATCAGCACAGGTGTGATCAGTCATAGACACAGAGCTGCTGTTAAGTTAATCCCAGCGTGCTGATACTCAGAATAACAGCACGTTTGTATGAACCTGTGAAAATCTTTAATATTCACTTCAAACTGATGTTTATTTTTTAACGTTCTGTCAACGCCACAGAAACACCAGGTAACTGTTAAGTACGATAAAGTTGTTTAATGTTGACTGCTGTTAGTTACTGGTTGCATATTGATTATTGATCTGGTTTACTATCAGCTAATCGCATTCAGTTCAGTCTGTCATGGTGTTGCTCTACTTTACCTTTCTGTTGTTTTTGTCATTGTTCTGTTTTTATATATTTGTTTAATTATTGTAAGCTCAAACGACAGTTGATGCAATTAAACATGAATCATAACCGTCTCATCACATCGTTCTCTAAAGTTTTAACACTGGAAATGATCCAAATGTTCTTTGTCACACTTCTGCAGTATTTTAAGATCTGCACTGAACTCCTGCAGGGAGCTGCTCATCACCACAGCCAGGAATAATAATATTTAAAACCCCGTTACTCAGAAATGAAATAAGCGCTCTTCGTTGATCCATTGCAGGAAGCAGAATCCAGATTTGTAGTAACAATTAACAGCGATCGTTTCAGCCTCATTACCCGAGTCACTTCAACATCGAGTCAGATGCAACTTTTGTGATTACTCAATTACAGAAACATTTGTTGCTGGAATGAACCAGTAGACGACTATTATACTGGATTTATTTGTTGCACTCAGTTGTGCAGTTATGCATTTCAAACCACTTAGCAGAATTAACAAATTAAAAACAAACTAAGCCTGATGAGGAATATTTTCCTCCTGACATGGAAATGCAAAGCTCACTGAGGCTGTAAAGAGATTAAAAACATCATTACATATGTTTTGTTCTGTGTTGTTATTTACAGACCAAATTGAAGCCGACAGTCTCTAGATGCTGGTCATTGGTCATTGGTGTTGCAGCAGTGGAAAACAAACCTCTTACTGCAGGCCTCCCTGTTCTTTCCACTTTACGTATCCTGCCTGCCAGAGCAGGTGAGGAGTCTTCCCATCCTCCACATGCAGATGCAAAACAAAGGAAACTCCCTCGACAATTGAAAAACGCGTTGTTCCAGGTGAATCAGGAAGCCCATCTGCTCCGACCCAACCTCCACCCTGTGCGGTACCTTTGACTTCTGCAGGAGTTCCTCCAGGATCCAGAACAGGTAGCACGAGTTTTGATACTGGTCCGTGGGAAACTTTTCGAGTCCTGAGGTGTCCGGCTCCTAGAAAGTAACGTCAATGTTAGAGTCCATTGATAACCACTTCCAAGACACACCACGACACAATCAATAAAGGCAGACTTCTGCAAACGGTCACATAGAAAAGTCTTGTACATCTGTTAAGAGACACTGTATTCACTCAGCTCAAACATCAAGTAAAGGACTTACGAGGACTACCAGACTGCCCCTGATTGAAGAAACTACTTAGACCAAAAATCAGATTGCAGTTGCTCAAGTCATGATGGAAAAGACCAATAATTGAGCGGCTGCCAGATGATCAACAGCGTCCTGACCTTCACGCAACAGTGAAGAGGCTTCTCAACCATCTCAGTTTGTCCATCAACTCTAGACACTGACGTCAACCCCCCCAGAGATTTTTGACAACCTCAATGTCCTCTGGCAGATGAGAGCAAGACTTTCCCTGAAGTAACTTCCTCCACAAATGACTCGACAGTTGAGTTCAGAAGTTGCTCCAAGTGTTTCCTTCACCTGCCCGATAAAATCCCCAGCCGAGGTCACAAGTTGTCCACGCCTGCCAGGAGCAGATTGATCCTCTTATTGATGCATTTGAAGGTTTGCCTTGTGGCCAACGGAAAAACCTTTTGCAGACCTGTCAAGCTCTGCTGCCAACACAGAGTTGAACTGATTGAACGCGTCAATGTGAAGAAATGTTTGGGTTGATTATGGTCCTCAGTTTCCACAGACGAAGGTGGTGAAAGTAGAAATTAAAGCACTGACTCTTATCAGACTTTGTTTATCACTGGTTTGGTTTCTAGCTAAATTGATGTCATCAGACTCCTGGACACCCTGACTTGTTTTGCTTTCATCAGCCGCTCCAACAAGAAACTTGAATTTTGCCTGAAAGTCTGAAAGTTTGCAATGATGATGATGGTTCTTCCATCTCATGTTGTTCTTTCCACTTATTACAATGCAAGAAATCAAAGCGCTCTGAGACTGAATAACTTCTACTTTCTTCGTCTGTTGAAAGAGACCCAAACATTTCTGCTTTCACAGTGTAAATGTGTTCAATCAGGATGAAATTAGTTATCAACCTACGATGTTAAAGTGCTGTGCGGACTAGAAAAGTAAGAATTACTTGCTAGGCTATGGTTTGCATTGCAGTAAGTGGAAATGCAAGGACAACATGAGATGGAAGAACCATCATCATCGTTGCAATCGTAACTTTCAGGCAAAGTTTGAGTTTCTTGTTAGAGCGGCTGATGAAAGTACAACTCAGCACAACAAGTCAGGGTGTCCAGGAGTCTGTTGACATCTGTTTAAACCAGCGATCAATAAAGTCTGATAGGAGTCAGAACTGATGGATCAGGTTGATGGAGGCGGCCCAGGGGAAGACCCAGGATACGCTGGAGGGACTATGTCTCTTGGCTGGCCTGGGAACGCCTTGGGGTCCCCCTGGGAGAGCTGGACGAAGTGGCCGGGGAGAGGGAAGTCTGGAAGCTGAAGCTGCTGCCCCCACGACCCGACTCAAACGGATAAGCGGGAGAAGATGGATGGATCAGGTTTGCGAAAAAGTAGTCTGAGTTTATTTAGTTTCCCTTGACCCACATAATAATAATAATGTGTATATCAGTCCTGAGCATGGACCACAGACCCTTCAAACCCCATCAGACCCCCTCAGGCCTGTCCTGGTTTGATGCTTGTGGAGTGACGGAGCCCCGTGAGGACAGACTCCTCATCTGGACCTGGAAGAAGCTCCTCATCACTGATGGAGGCAGCACATCGAGATAGACTCTGACGTCACCACGCTAAATTTTCTTGAAAGGTTTTGTAGATTTATACATTTTCAACACATTCGACACAATCTCTTGGGCATTTTTCTTGGCAAATGCGCTTAAAAGTGGAAATCCTCACATGGAGGCTGGAGCCCTTGGGCAAACCAAAACCCGATGTCGAGAGCTTCCTTCATCTTCGCTGCTGACTAACAGGATCTTGGCTTGCTGCCATTGCAACCTCCTGGCCACATCTTGGAGAGAAGCAGCCTCCACAACGGCAGCTTTGAACTCTCACATGTTGGATATGTCAGAGCTTCCTGCAACATCCTCGGGGTCAACCGGCACAGAACGCTTTTCTTCTTTTACAGCAGCCAAGAAGTTCTTTAAACTACATGACGTCCCAGCATTTCTGATCAGTGTAATCCAAGCAAGAGTAACTAAAACAAAGCTGCAGGAATCCCTCAGTGATGATGCACTGATAGATCATGTTGCGTCATGTTATTTTCAGAGCACGCACTGAGTCAAGTTCAAGGCATAAAATTCACGAAGCACTGCAAACCGGATTTTAATTATTCAAATAAACAGACGCTCCTGGATGCTTCCAGGCTGTATTTCAGCGTGCCTTTGTAAATGTGTGTGTGTGTGTGTGAAAGTTATGTGAGTGTGTAAAATGTCACGAGGAAAAACAAATGCCAGATGGCTGTCAGGTATTCCTCCAGGCTTAAGCTTCCAGAGAGCTGACAGAAAGTGACAACAACAACACTTAACCCCGAACACACACACACACACACACTCGAACACACACCACTTAGACCATGTCAAAACTGCACTTTGCTCCGGAGAGCGAGAACACCGTGTTCTTTACATCTTACAAATCAGCTCACCTTTCTTGGAAACTTCGTTTCTCCGGCTACACTGATGGATTGTTTCAGACACCGACGGATGACTGAAAAGTGGAATCAATAACATTTTACTGGCTCTTTGTGTCTCACTGTTTGTCGTTTGTCACCAACTCCAAACGTTTTACCTACCTTTAAATGAAATCTTCACTATCAGTTTGATGCTATATGATTTCACAGCCACTGTTCGAGTCCCAGCAGGCAGCAGTTTGTAACAAACCAGCTCTGATAGATTCACTGTACGCCGCCCAGCAGACGGACGCAGACCAGCTGCTGAAGAACATCGAGCAGTTAAAGAGCCAGATATTTTTATCGCGAGCCGATGGAAACTCCGCTCCGGTGGGATGATGCGAACACATTCCCCAGATCATCTTATTAATGTGTCAGCTTAGTGTTTACAGCTTATTGCCCCTGAGTGCTTCGACTGAAACCCAGCGATACTCGCTCGATCTGTCAGTTCACACAGGAATTAAACACGATGATGAAACTTTAATTTATCCATGCTTTTACTTCCAGCAAGAGCAGCGTGACAACTGAGCATATATCCCCAATTAAGGATGTCAACGGTCAACAGACCGGCTTCAATAGCTGGCAGCTCGTGTGATGCTACTCTTCATTTCAGCAGTATTAGCACTGTGAAGAACCACGTTACACCACACAGCCGGGGCAGGTGTGGCTCACTAATCAGATGATCGGCGGTTCGATCTCCGGCTCCTCCGGTCTGCATGCTGAAGTGTTGGTAAGCAAGATACTGAACCCCAAGTTGCTCCCAAAGGCTGTGCCATCGGTGTGAATGTGTATGAATGGTTAGATCCTCAAACTGACGTTGGCACCTTGCACGGTAGCCGATGCCATCCAGTGGCATGTGGCCAGTGCCAGTGTATGAATGTGTGTGAATGGGGTGAATGAGATATGTAGTGTAGAGCGCTTTGAGTGGTCAGAAAACTAGAAAGGCGCTATATAAGTACAATCCATTTACCATTAAGAAGAAGTACCCAGCTGCTACGCATGCAAAGAACACATCGCTGCTAGCTGTCTGGACGGAAGTGTGATTGATTTGATGTATTGCACAAGTTTGGTACCTCAAGCTGGGGTATGTTATCGCCTACAAAGAATGCCATTCAGAGAATACCACATCACAAGTGTATCTGTGCAAAGGTCAGAGATCCTCGTACACACAAAGTGCTTCAGAGTCAGAAACCTTCAACTTTATTAGACGAGCCTAAAGTTCAGTTGATTTCAGTTGAATCTTCGTGTAATGGGAATCTGACCCGCGACTTTAGCCTAGAACATTATCCCTACCCAACACAAGATACAAAAAAAACACAGTTTAGTTAAAGTTTAACAGTGTAAGGTACACGTTTTATTACCACACTAAACTAGAGCAAAGCTAGCGAGCGGAGAAAAGCAAGCTCGGACCACCAACTGCTGGATAGTTTCATAAACGAAACCTCCAACTACGTTCCACTTACTGCCAGATTCAGTCCAGTTTACCTCTCCATGCACCACACTTATTGAGTCAGTGGAGCGATGGCTCATTAGCAGAAAGCTTGCCATGAGATGACATCTCTGCTGCTTCATCCATCTTTGAATATTAGCTTATTGATTCAAAGACACAGTTTGTGATTTGCATACGTTGAAAATGTGTTTTCAAACATGACTTATGCAACATTGAAAAAACACATGCATAACTCATACATCAGCTGGAGTGTGTTATTGTGTTTGAGCCGTCTCTTACAGGTGTGCGCTGTATGTTTTATATATTATTATTAATATTAAGAGCTCGACACAGAGGCCTCAGATATTCACGCCGCCTGCTGCAGAAACTGCCAACAAGATGGATGGAACATCGTCGTCTAAATGAAGTCGAGGAGCAGAGACTGCAGCGTGACGTGCAAATCATCATGAGAAAGATGATTGTCTGAGCTGCATGCACAGATCGTGGATGTTTGGACACGCGCTCTCATTTAAATGATTTCTTTCTCCCCTGTGATCGTCTCTGGATCACCAAAACATGAAATGAAATGAAGCTGCAAATGTGGGAATTAAAGCTCGCTGGAAGTGTTTCATGAGGGATTTACTACAGCAAGAATTCATTTCAGACATGGTTTGTGTTTAACTGACTGCACAGTGCGTATCCTATTTGCAGGCTTTGCCATTAATTAATATGCAGATTTTCTCCTTTTAAAGCAGAAAAACATCTGAAGCTCGACGCGCGCTGGAAGATTTTCAGTTTCTGGGTTTCAACAACAAGAAGCAAATACCAACAAAACATCATCCGTCAGGTCCGACTGACATTATTCATTATTTAACTATCACTCGTTGTTCATAGTTTAGACTATAAATGTCAGAACATAACGACAACTATCCATCACACATTCCCACAACCCAGGAAGTCGACTTCAAACGTCTTGTTTTATCCGATCAACAGTCCAAAACCCGACGATATAAAACAGAGAAGATGCTGCAGTGACGACATTTTGTTCTTTCTATGTAGTTTGTAGTCAGTTTACTTACTAACAGTTCCCCAATTCCCTTCTATACATTGTATACTATGGGATGTTTCTCAAATCATGGTCTGTTGCAGAAAGCTGGACTCTCTAAACTTCTCCCAAGTTTCCCAATGTTGACTGCGAACTAGTCAGCCAGACTCTCCACACTTAATTTTAGCAGGCCGGCGGTGAATCAAATGTGTAAAACTGGATGCATAAAAATAGAAGAGTGGTGCTGATGCAGGTGAGGACGTCTTCTTTCAGAAGAACTGGAACAATCTGATGTTTGCTGCTTCGCAGCTTCGCATCTCTTCCAGACTGTCTAAAATCTGGACGTAGTCTCTGTGACTCGTCACAGACTGTCTAAAATCTGGACGTAGTCTCTGTGACTCGTCACAGACTGTCTAAAACCTGGACGTAGTCTCTGTGACATCCCCACAGGTTTTCAGAAGAGCCCTCCACAGCCGCGGAGGAGGTTGCTGCCTGGTTACACTGTGCCTTTCTTAAACCGATGGGACAACCAGGACGTCCAAATGTTCAGATTTTATCTGTATCCTGTTTGAAAACAAGAAAAACCATGAACATAAACCTCCATCAGGGGTTTGCTCTTTCAAGGACACGCTTCATTTACAACTACCAACGCTGTGATTCAAAGCACAATAAGAAAAGATATGAGGAGGAGCAGAGAACCAGAGCAGGGTTCATAAATGCCGACGTCTGGCTTCAAAATATAAGGAAGGAGGCCGTCCAACAAAAGGTTTTAAGCACTTTTTACGACAGCTCTAATTAACTCTGGTGAAACGATGCAGAATCCTACACCAACTTCCTCCAGCTACAGATTGCACTCAAGTGTGTGGGATGATTATTTACTGTTGTCTGTGATCTATGCGGCTGCACATCATCCCCTCTCTAAACAAGGCTGTACCATCGGTTTCATTCGACAAGAGCATAAAACAGCATTCAGGAGGAGGAAGGTGGTTCAGTTTGGTACGAAGGAGCCCGAGATATTCTCACTTTCGTCTCCAACCTGCCAGCCACTCACATGGCCAAAGGATTTATGAAGCCATGGAGTGATTCGATGCAGCAAAAATCGATAACTGGGATGAAAAGCTAGAGGAGAGCTGTGATGGAGCATCTGTGAGGAACATACACGAACTGTACAACTGCTTAGGGAGCCGACAGCTGCTGACCGCTCAGGATGAAAATCATGACACCACGAGCTGATGGACTCTTCGTTAGCGACCTGATACCACAAATTTTAGATTAATTTTAAGAAATTCTTATATATTTTGTTTGTTCACGAGATAAGCAGTAAAGTGTGCAAACTATTGGTAATGTACATTTAGTCAACAGAGCTTCTGGACATGTCTTCGACCTCCATCCTTCCAGTCCAGCAGTGAGCAGCTTCGCTGGCTGCAACAATCAGTCCAACTCAGCATTGATTAGAAATACTGGTATTTAAGTTTTAAGAATTCAGGCGGTGTAGAAAGTTCACTAAGAGTGAGCACATAGTTCATGTCACACGTCAACCGAAAACAATTTGAAATCAGTGGTTTAAAAATCAGAGGAGCTCTTGACGAGTAAGATAACATCCACCATGTCAATGGTCTATTCTGTTTGATTTCCTTTTGAAAATCAATGTTCCCGTATGAAGGAAAAGAGAAACACAATACAGACTGAGAGATTCATCAAGCAACAGCAGAACAAAAATCACCAGACTGCTCGAGGTGCCACATTTTATTGAACCGTCTCTCTGCCAGCAGGGGGTCAGGCTCCGACCATGGAAATATCCAGCAGAAGATTTAACGAGTGCAGCATCCGAACGGGCTGTAGGAACAGTGAAGGGACGCCGTCAGCTTTGTGGTCACACCAGCCAGATATAAAAACGTGTCATCGGTCAAACTCAGGTTTGATGCTGTACGAGACTTTTGTTTCAAACAGTAAACACTGAGTGTCCATCTGCATGTGTCCTGACCATCCTGTGAGAGTGAGAGGGTGAAAACAGCAGGACGGACTGATTGAGCTGTCTGTGGGCTCGTTAGCACTCCTCTGGGATCGACGGGCCTCGGGCTGACAGTGACAGGATGTGCTGCTGCCTTTTAATAATCCTGATAAACTACCGCCGACTCCACGCCGGTCACAGGACAGCACTTCACTCCCAGGCCAAACCTGCAAAGTCAAAATGAACTTTTTTACGCTCAGCGCCTCTTCTTCCGATGAGCGACCTGAGCTACGTGGGCGCTCAGGTGAGGCCGAGGTTGAAGGGGAAGGTTATTTTTGTAATTGACTTTCCAGGTGAGCACGATGATGAGTTCTGGCTCTGAAGCAGAGCGACGGGATACTGCAGAGAGTCTTTGAATATCTGCAGGTAACACAGAGGCTCGTGCCCTTCAGCCGAGGTGATAATTAGCTACCCTGAGAATCAGTTTGTCATTATTCTAACACTGTAATTACGACGTCGAATAATGGTCACCAACATTTGGAAATTAGCATTTATCTTTTTAAACTGTCAATATAATGACGCAGTAACAAAGACTGTTTCTGCTCAGCATCAAAGAGCGCACTACTATCAACTGACAGATATTTTTCTCAGGAGTTTTTCTCTCTGAAGTTTATTATTGTAAATATCTTTTGGTTTTGGACTGTTGGTTGGATAAAACCTCATCCAACACATCATCTTGGAAACACTGCTTGACTATTCTCTGACAAGAGAAGAAGTAACTGATGGAACAGTCTCCACAACAACTGAAGAAAATAGTTTCAGGCCTAAACAGTTAAAATCCTTTTCATAAAGTGTCTGTCAGACACTTGACGCCTTCATTCTTGTATTTCTTCCATCTGAGAAACTTTGAATCGGACTCATCTGTCTGAGTCTTGCTTGCCTATGACCCGGTCAGAACAATAACGAGCTCCAGGTCCAATCAAATGGACGATTAAATCCCATTCAGAGCACAGCTTTATAATCCCAGTGCTGCTGATGTTATCTGGGCCGTGGTGCTGTCAGACTCTCTTTGCTGCAGACAGATCCTGGAGTTGTGTCCTTACCACGGTCCAGTCATCCACATCGGTGCAAAAAGAAATCTTCTGACATCTTTAAATTCCACCAGTGCTAATTAACAGGGCATGAATACTCGAGTACTTAAAGACCTATTTCTGAGGTCAGTCATGAACTCTGATGTTCCATCCAGGGACGTCACAGAGACTACGTCCAGGTTTTAGACAGTCTGCGGGGACGTCACAGAGACTACGTCCAGGTTTTAGACAGTCTGCGGGGACGTCACAGAGACTACGTCCAGGTTTTAGACAGTCTGCGGGGACGTCACGGAGACTACGTCCAGGTTTTAGACAGTCTGCGGGGACGTCACGGTGACTACGTCCAGGTTTTAGACAGTCTGCGGGGACGTCACAGAGACTACGTCCAGGTTTTAGACAGTCTGCGGGGACGTCACAGAGACTATATCCAGGTTTTAGACAGTCTGCGGGGACGTCACAGAGACTACGTCTAGGTTTTAGACAGTCTGCGGGGACGTCACAGAGACTACGTCCAGGTTTTAGACAGTCTGCGGGGACGTCACGGAGACTACGTCCAGGTTTTAGACAGTTTGCGGGGACGTCACGGAGACTACGTCCAGGTTTTAGACAGTCTGCGGGGACGTCACAGAGACTACGTCCAGGTTTTAGACAGTCTGCGGGGACGTCACGGAGACTACGTCCAGGTTTTAGACAGTCTGCGGGGACGTCACGGTGACTACGTCCAGGTTTTAGACAGTCTGCGGGGACGTCACGGTGACTACGTCCAGGTTTTAGACAGTCTGCGGGGACGTCACAGAGACTACGTCCAGGTTTTAGACAGTCTGCGGGGACGTCACAGAGACTACGTCCAGGTTTTAGACAGTCTGCGGGGACGTCACGGAGACTACGTCCAGGTTTTAGACAGTCTGCGGGGACGTCACGGAGACTACGTCCAGGTTTTAGACAGTCTGCGGGGACGTCACGGAGACTACGTCCAGGTTTTAGACAGTTTGCGGGACGTCACGGAGACTACGTCCAGGTTTTAGACAGTCTGCGGGGACGTCACAGAGACTACGTCCAGGTTTTAGACAGTCTGCGGGGACGTCACAGAGACTACGTCCAGGTTTTAGACAGTCTGCGGGGACGTCACAGAGACTACGTCCAGGTTTTAGACAGTCTGCGGGGACGTCACAGAGACTATGTCCAGGTTTTAGACAGTCTGCGGGGACGTCACAGAGACTATGTCCAGGTTTTAGACAGTCTGCGGGGACGTCACGGAGACTACGTCCAGGTTTTAGACAGTTTGCGGGACGTCACGGAGACTACGTCCAGGTTTTAGACAGTCTGCGGGGACGTCACAGAGACTACGTCCAGGTTTTAGACAGTCTGCGGGGACGTCACAGAGACTACGTCCAGGTTTTAGACAGTCTGCGGGGACGTCACAGAGACTACGTCCAGGTTTTAGACAGTCTGCGGGGACATCACAGAGACTACGTCCAGGTTTTAGACAGTCTGCGGGGACGTCATGGAGACTACGTCCAGGTTTTAGACAGTCTGCGGGGACGTCACAGAGACTACGTCCAGGTTTTAGACAGTCTGCGGGGACGTCATGGAGACTACGTCCAGGTTTTAGACAGTCTGCGGGGACGTCATGAAGACTACGTCCAGGTTTTAGACAGTCTGCGGGGACGTCACAGAGACTACGTCCAGGTTTTAGACAGTCTGTGGGGACGTCACGGAGACTACATCCAGGTAATTGCTGCTAACTAGCTTGGAACCTTCTGGGTATCACCGCTTTACTATGTTTGTAATTCTGATGAAATTACTTCAGAGATTAGGTCAACACCTTTTTTCAAGATGCTTTATTTTGTCGACATTTTCTACCTACGCAGATATGAAGAGGAAAAGGACAGACAGAGAAAAGAGAGAGACAAAACAGAGGAATAGAAATGGGAGACATGGTAAATGGTAGAAAATATAAGAGGAAGAGACTGAGGAAGAACAGAGAGCGAGGGAGAAGCTGACAATCATGAAGGAATCATGAAGCTTGACTGGGAGTGTGAAGGGCACTGATTTACTGATCAAGGACAGAGATTGAATTGTCACACAGTATGAATGAGAAGCTTCAGCCTTCACATCTGCCACCATCTAAATGAACTGAAGCTCAGCCTGCAATCACCTCGACCACGACTCCACCGAGGAGCCAGCACAGGTATTTCAGTCCAAGTCTACTGTCACACACGGGGACTGAAGTAGACTGTTAAATACCCAGTCCTGACCCATCAAGGCATGGACAAGGCATGAAGGTGTGCTGTGGTATCTGGCAACAAGGCCTCCATGGATCGGACTTGTTTGTCAAGAACATCCCACAGATGCTCCATTGGATTGAGATCTGGGGAATTTGGAGGTCATGTCAACACGTTGTGTTCCTCAAACCATTCCTGAACCATGTTTGCTTTGTGGCAGGGCACAGTATCCTGCTGAAGGAGGTCATCAGGGAATACAGGTTCCCCGAAAGGGCGGACATGGTCTGCAGCAATGCTTAGGTAGGTGGTACGTGTCAAAGTAACATCAACATGATGTCTGGCACTGTCAGCCAGGGTTCGACTCCCGGTATGGGAACAACAAACTTAAGGATTTGACTTGGGAACCGGTTCATGTCAAGCATGGAACAAAAAGTATGGAGAGCGGACTGGTAGCTGCCAAGGTGCCAGTTCACCTCCTGGGTACCGCTGAGGTGCTTTTGAGCAAGGTACAGAACCCCCTACCTGCTCCCAGGGTGCAGCTACGTGGCTGCCCATCACTCCACCATCTCTCCACATTTGTATGTCCATGAAGCCTTTGTGTGGTTGTATAAAAATCTGTCCTTGAGGGATCAATAGAGTATCTATTCTAATCTAATCTTCCTTAGGTCAGAAAACTAGATTTTTTTTATTGATTTTAAAGCAAAACAACAGAATGTCAGGTTGCTGTTTGGTTCAACTATTTTCCAATGAAGATTAAGATGAACATTCAGTGGCTTCCTCAGAGAGCTTACGTTAAAAATAATGGCTTTTTTTTGCAGCACTTGTATTGATGACTAACAGTTTCTGGTCCTGTGGCCTCCCTCACACAGACTTTAGTCCTCACAGCTTTAGTACAACACTCCCTGTATGACTCTCTGAAGTGCAACGTACTAATAAGTCCTGGTCCTAAGTGAGTACGACCACAGTGTGCTGCAGGCGTACATCCAATACCACCATCCCCAGACGTCAGGCCCACAGCGAACAACAACTTCCAGAAATTGATTTTTTCTTTCTTTGCTTGCCTCGGTCTTCTACAAGCGTCCTCTCGCAGTGTTTTATGTGTTTCCCTGAAGGCGGTCCGCTGACAATCCACTGATTCAACCGACAGAAAATCAATCCAATCTCATCTAAGTCGGCGTTCTCTGAACTCATATCTTGACATCTCGACTGTCCGAGGAGGCTGGAAGAACACAGGTCCGTCTGTTTCACACACATCCCCCCCTCTTGTTCTGGAAGCTTATCTCAGCATCAGAAACCCGAGAAATGTCCACCGGGTCGGATGATTATTTTCTTCTGTCTCATGAAGCAGTGAGGAGGTCAGCTCTATCACCGCTGAAGTGACAGCAGAGTTCCCCCAGAGACCAAACCACATATTTACAGCATTCACCCACTAACAGAGACTAGAGCGAGCCCTACATCCACATGTTCACTTACTACAGATATTTTCTACAAACAGCTTTGGTTTTTAAGTGAAAAGAATGAGTGGAAATAAAATGATTTATAAATGGACTATGCTTAAATATTTCCTTTCTAGTCCTCTGGCCACTCAAAGTGCTTTTACAGTACAACTGCTCATCAGTTTTAGGAGCTAAGCATTCATACGCATTCACACACCAAGGACGCAGCCTTCAGCAACCGAATACAGGTGTCAGGATGCTGTTTGTCTGCCATGCAAGGTGCCAACAGTTTTAGGAGCTAACCAATCATACGCACTCACAGCAGCACCTTCAGGAGCAATTTTTGTTTAAATTCAAAGTGCACATTGCACGGCATCACCTCACAACAGCACTGTTGTTACCCAGGAAACTGCAGAAAAGATGTGAGAACAAAATAACTTACAGGTATAAAAAGATCAGAGATTCACATTATTTATACACGTGCAGCTTTTCTCTGAGACGTTCAGAAGATTTAATATTCAGGTAGTGACTCTTCATTCACCTGAGTGATGTTAAAAACCTGTTTTGTCTGTGTGCGGCGTGTCTGTGTATCTCTGTATGACTTGGACTATGTGAGTTTGACAGTTAAGCACACAGAGGCTCCCAGGTTTACTTTAATAAAGTGACTTTGATCAACCAGTCCCATTTCCCGTTTAACCATCCTGGCATCCTGGTAGAATATGACACCGATGGGGACGGGCACCAAAACCCGGGATTGATCCACTGCAATGCATCATGGTCTATAAGATCATATTTTTGTATTATCTCGAGTCTAGCCTAAAAATAAATATGTAGATTATTGTTGGCTGTTATAGACTTATTTTCAGTCTTGTTAATACAAACATGAAGTTAATGTGGAGGTAATTTGCCTATGGTGCCGCTATGTGCTGATTTTAACTCAGGAGAGTTAAAATCAGCACATAGCGGCACCGTAGCTGACACCATAGCTGACACGCTGTGTTTTTCTAGCAGTGACAGTGCGATCGGTGGACTGTGGGGATAAACTGGTAGACAGTCTCTCTGCACAGTCACAGTTTGGATTTGAGTGTAGGTGTCTGCCAAAAAATAATGTTGCCCTGGACCAGATTCCTGCTCTTAAAATGTGCTTGGCAATGATCAGTCTAAATATTGGCTCAGTTAATTACAACATTTCCTCCAGCAGTGGCAGCCAAAGTTAAGCTGCTCTGCAGTCTTAATATAGCCAACGACTGACAGTGTGTGTGTCTCCACCAATCCTGGTGAACCAGAAGCCTGTTCTTTACAGGCTTCTGGTACACTGCCCTTTCACGCCTCTCCGCAGGCGTGGTTTAGTCAAAAAATGCTTGCACGTGGTTGGAGCAACCTCATATGAATGACATGACACTTCGACCACTCACGTTGAAGCTTTGTGATGTAGGACGTGTCGTCACGTAAGCGCCGCCATTACTGTTGTGATTCAGGGAGGGGGAGGGCACAGCCGAACACTGGGGGAGGGTGTTCAAATCCCTCCCTACGATCCTGATTCGTCGTGCTGCCCCGGCTACTTTCTGGACGGAGGAGGAGAGCGAAACCAACGCTGCTCCAGAAGGTTGTGTATCCCAGTGCCCTGGGCGTCAACACATAGCTTCTGGTTCACCAGGAAAATAGCTTGCATTTATGTGGGGCACATCTCACTGACATCAAATGATGTTTCTGTCCATTGAAAAAGTCAGTAAAGACGGGAAAAGAGAGTCCATTCAGAACGCTTGAGGTTATGAACCCGCACAACCCGCCCACGATACCACCACCACATATTTATCCATCCAAATCCACAAGATGCACGTGATACCAGAGATTAAGTCCGGGAGTGAATGCAGTGGATTATTTTTAATGAAGGCTGAGACGGGCGAGCACCGTGGGAGGAGATGACAGATAAAGACAACGACAACAGGCAACCGGAGAGTCAAAGAATGCTAATTAATCAGCACAGATGCCACCGGAGCTTCTTCACAAAAGACAAACGTAAAACAAACGTCCCCAGAACACATCTGAAAATGACTAACGTGACAGGTAAAGAGATAATAAGGCGTTTTTCTTTGTGTTTTCAGGTTTAGACATGGATTTAATAACATACCTGCTGAGAGACAACTGTCAGGATTTAAAGGGCATCTTTGATTTGATGCCACCACTACTACAGAAAATGAGAGTACAGAAGTGAGAAAATTAAATGTAGCTCCGACAGCAGCGTTCATTTTACTGGTGAATAATCTATCCATCATTTCCTCGGTTAGTTGTTTGGACTATAAAATGTCAGATAATGGTGAAAGATGTCCAAGGTGGCGTCTTTAAATGTTTCTTTTGTCCAAGATATTCAGTTTAGTGTCACAGAGGACGAAAGAAACCAGAAAATATTCACATTTCAGAAGCTGAATTCAGAGAATCAGACATTTTGTCTGACTCAAGGAATGAATGTTAACAGTTAAAATGATTGCTGTGCTCCTGGATTACTTCACATCGTACAACAAAACAGACATATACACCTTGGCCCAAGCGAACGAGTTCGAGTGTCTCGGAGTCACAAGTAATGGAAAAAAGTGGTGCAAGATGGACCAGTGGACAGGTGCGAGGTCAGTAGTATTGCGACATACCAGACCACGGACTGCATGTCTGACTATGAACACTTTTGTGCACAGATGGACTTTTTTATTTAACAGTGAAGTGAAGCGTTAGATGGTCCCGTGGATGGTCCACCAATATCTGATTAGGATCCCCTATGGGCGTCTTCCTTTAGAGGTTGGTAGGAGACACCAGGGCAGACCCAGATCTCACCGGAGAGACTACATAGCTCATCTTCAGCTTCTGCTTGGATTCACTTTCTTTCGGTCACTAACCTTCAAACTTCAAACAAAGTTTTGTCTCATCAGTATTTTCTGTCGACATTATAACTGATGTTTGTTCTTCAATAAGTTATAAAACCACCGAGTGCCTCGCTTTGTGGACAGGCTGCCGGCTGAACCCGACCACAAGAACTTTAGCTGACCAGGTTTTCATCACAGTTGATGCTGTTATCCTGGTTCTGTCTGTGTACAATGACACAGCAAAGACAAATTCATTGAAATAATAACAAAGACATTTCAGGTGGGAAGCAGCAGTGACACGTCACGATGAGCCGGTGCTTGATTAATTCAGTTACCTTGTCTCATCTTTGCAGTATATTAGTGTAACAGTGGTGAATAACACTCACTGACTCATATTTGAAATTTTAACTTTTCAGAAAATCCACTTAAAACTTGCTCAACATTTTAATGGAACTGGACTGTTGAGATAACAACAACATGATAAAAGGATCCGAATGGCACATTATGTAATACTGTGAAATTACACTGGCTCTTATGGCTGTAATAATGTCGGCAGCACTAATGTTTGTGAGGAGCAGGCCCAGATTTATTCACCTCACAGAGGGTTCACGACTGAGTGATGCAAGGAAGCTGTTACGCTTATAAAATGTGATGATTACAGATAATACCTGAATTTTTCCCCACATTCAGTCTGAATTCAATAAAAAGACAGAGCCCTGCTTCCTGCAGACCAACTGAAATGAACCACCTGGGTCCATTCGTGTCATTTATTCAGAGTTTAAAACTACCTTGAAATTTGCATTTCGAGCATTGAGGTGACAAGAAGCAGCTCTCAGAGACGTCTCACAGCTGGATGTCCTCACATTAAGCTGTTAACTAGTTGGTCAAGACTGTGCAGAGAGAGAGACAAGGTATCAACAACATCTAAAACTAAAACGTCTTTGGACCAGAACATCTGAGACGGACTGATGACGAGTGGAAAAGTGTGCAGTGGTCTGACGAGCAGCAGTATTAAGATTACACTTAAACATCTGGAGAAATAACTTTAGAAGAGAGCGTACTGCTGCACTGGTTAGGCTTTCAGAAAAACTACAAAAAAATAACCAATCTTCTTGTCGATAGTTTTGTGTGTTTATGTTCAGGAACAAACCCGAAGCCGAGTGTTGCATTAACGGTCAATAAAAGACAAAATAAGGTAAACATGTAGCTCTGAGTCTTGGGTCGGGTTCTGGTCTTAAAGTTGACGGTGCCAGTTATATCTTCCTGGGTGGAGTTGGAGATGAGATGTCGATTTTAGAGCCCACAACAACAGAAACAGAAAAAAAATCGTTGGTGAGTCTTGAGTCTGTATCAGAACCTGGATGGTGCACTGACTGTTCTGGTTCCGGTCTTCCTGTATAAGGACCGACTATCTCCACTTCTCAAATCACTGCTGACTCAACATGACAGCTTCTTCTCACCTACTACGGCGAAAAGAAAACTATCACGATGTCACTGTTTGTTTTCCCTGCGAAGGTGTTATTGGTTTTTCCTTTGTCCCCGAGGACGGCAGCAGAGCCGGTGAGTAAGCAGCAGAAATACTGACGACACTCTTGATGTGAGCCAAGAGGAAGACTGAGAACCTGCTACAGAGTTTGACCAGGAAACCGAGAGGAAAACTAATCAGTCAATCATAAATATTGTCCGTGTAACAGCAGTTATTGTTAAACGCAGCATTGGTAATGCTGAGAGTTCCACCTGAACTGTCAAGTCAAAGATGTTACTGTATGTTGGATCTACTGTTTGTTGATGTCTATGTTTATTCTCATGTTTATGTATGCATGAATGCCTTTACAGCATCAAGAGAAGTCACAAGTGAGGCAGTGAAGGCACCACGAATGGACTGAACACACCCCACACTGTGCCGGATGGATCACCTGCTGGGGCTCAGTCCACTAATCGCAGGGTTGGTGCTCAATCACCTGTCCACGTGTCAAAGTGTCCTTGAGCAAGACTTGTAATCTCTAAGGTGCAACGTTTCGACGTCGGCCTGCAAAGTCTCCGTCATTTCTTTTCTCAGAATTGACTTCCCTCTGTACTAAACCAGAAGCAAGTGTCACATGTTCCACTGCTGTTTGTAGCTCTGCGCTCACAAAGGGTCGGGGCTTTCAGCAATTACCACGACTGAAGGATTTCTCGCTCACAGCCTTGGTAACGCTGATCTTTAGACCTGCAGCGGCTGAACTATCTGCTGTCATGGCGACACACATAAGGACCAGAGCCAATGGGCTTTCGAGAAACATGAAAAGAAGAAGTTTTCTTGGAAAATGCCAATCGTGCGCACCGCGGCTCGTCTCACATCTCCTGAAGACTTTTCTCTCTCCACATACTGCCCGCACGGACAAAGCAGTTCCATTAAACTCCCCATTTGAGAATGAATTCACCTTATCTGAGTCGGGGATTACCATCAAGCACCCGGCTCTCAACAGAAATTTGGGACTAAGGGTATTTGAAACTCGGGAATGAGCCACCTCCTGATATTTAAAAGATGAAGCTGGTAAAGTAAAAATATTCCCCGAGCCTTCGCAGAGGGCTGTGGAGCCAAAGGCTGCAAATTGAACTGGCACTGGCCTTTAGAGGCATCAGCTGTGATGCTCATTTCCTCTGGCTCTGCCACCACTGCGGAGCCGTGCACGTCTGAAAGCTCATTCATCACCCTAAAGCCAAATTTAATATGCCCGGACCAAACTTAATATCATTAAGGGCGATCGGCCCAGACACCGGCTGGCTGTGAACCTCGTCGGCTCATTCTAATGAGACAATAACAAGATGTTTCATGGGGATCTCATACCAAATGAGGCCACGGTAGAAGGTAACCAGGAGGCCCACAGCAACCCAATTATTACACGTATGACTTTAACTCATATAATAAATGTTTAAATAAAGCCCTTATGTCATCTTTCAATTACTTATTTTAAGTGGAGCTGACGGTTGTTGTGATTTATCAGAGTGTAATCCCACTGTGGTAACTATGTCCAGCTGTACTCGAGTATTTGCTCTGATTACATTACTTTCGATCAAAAACTAGCGAGTCGACAACTTTGCCAACAGCCAATCAACAACCAGGTCACCAAGTGTTGTTTCTCTTCTTAGCTTCCTCCGTCAGCGTCCTCTTCACTCTCTTCTCCTCTGCCATTATGTCCATAGAAGCTGCTCAGCCTAGTTACCTCCTCTTCTTCTTCCTGGTCGTCCATAACGCCTGTGGTACGTCGCTCTGAGGTAACCGCCAAGCTGACGAACTGAGCTAACAGCAGCTAACAGACTGAGCTAACAGACTGAGCTAACAGCAGCTAACAGACTGAGCTAACAGCAGCTAACAGACTGAGCTAACAGACTGAGCTAACAGACTGAGCTAACATGAGTTAACAGCAGCTAACAGACTGAGCTAACAGCAGCTAACAGCAGCTAACAGACTGAGCTAACAGACTGAGCTAACAGACTGAGCTAACATAAGTTAACAGCAGCTAACAGACTGAGCTAACATGAGCTAACAGCAGCTAACAGACTGAGCTAACAGACTGAGCTAACAGCAGCTAACAGACTGAGCTAACAGCAGCTAACAGACTGAGCTAACAGACTGAGCTAACAGACTGAGCTAACATGAGTTAACAGCAGCTAACAGACTGAGCTAACATGAGCTAACAGCAGCTAACAGACTGAGGTAACATGAGCTAACAGCAGCTAACAGACTGAGCTAACATGAGCTAACAGCAGCTACAGCTGTCAGCAGTTTACTTCACTGTCCATCATAAACTCTGTAAATCACAGAGAGTTGAGGCGGAGCAGCCGGAGGACATCAGAGAGAAAACCAGAAAACATTTCCTCCATAAAATATGATCCAGTTTCACCAGGATCAGTGAAATAGTTGCTGCTGTGTGACTTAGTGTGTTACATACTTCTCCAAAGTTACATAGTATAATCAACAGATAATTAAAAAACAGAAAACTAATTTTTCTTTTTTCAGTCGATACATGCTGCATTTCTTCATTTTCCACCTAAAACCATCAAAACATCAAACATACAGATAAAAACAATTCTCACCATTAAACTGTTAAATCTGACAGAAAATTAATCTCCAACACTTGATAATTATTTTTATAACTAACTATTGTTTGTCGTCATTATGAAGTAAAAATAAATGAGTCTGCTGATATGTTAAATATATCAACGATGAGTCAAAGAAATACAGTTTGATTTGTTGAGTCGACACCAAACTCTGTTTTCCATAGGTGAATAATTCAGGCTGTTTCCTCCCCGCAGAACAGAATCCAAATGAGATTTCATCATCCATGATGCACCTACAATCCTCAGTTAAAAAAACATGTGGTGAGGATGAGACAGCTGGCCACAGACCACCTACAGTTTGCATAGAGTGCAGACGCCGGGGCAGTGACACCTGAGGGTGCATAGTAATGGAGTCAGAGTGGCATTTACACTGCCCAGTGGTTCGGAGGCACTGCTGGGTTTCACGACGGCCGTGTCCTGAGGGGCTGTGCTCGTTCGCTGTATGCCACTGACTGTCACGCCCTCTGACAGAACAGCGCAGCGCCCAGATGGCACAGCTTATCTGTATGCCGCGCTGCTCCAAGGACAGCGGCACCAGGCTGCAGCATCTCTGAGGATGTATGTCGGACAGGACCAGTGGCCTCTGCCACCCTCATCCAATACTCATGACTGTAACGCCTCGCTCACAACCACAATGTCCTTGGAATACTGCGGCGACGGTTCTTTAGATTACACTCGAGTAAATCATTGTTTATCATGTAAAATGATATAAAAAATGTATTATTCATTCAGTGCACTGAAGTTAAACTGACCCTGTGATGTCCTCCGGCTGCTCCGCCTCAACTCTCTGTGATTTACAGAGTTTATGATGGACAGTGAAGTAAACTGCTGACAGCTGTAGCTGCTGTTAGCTCATGTTAGATCAGTCTGTGAGCTGCTGTTAGCTCATGTTAGCTCAGTCTGTGAGCTGCTGTTAGCTCATGTTAGCTCAGTCTGTTAGCTGCTGTTAGCTCATGTTAGCTCAGTCTGTTAGCTGCCTTTAGCTCATGTTAGCTCAGTCTGTTAGCTGCTGTTAGCTCATGACCTTAGTTTGTTAGCCAGGCTGCCCGGGCTGTGAGTTTAGAGAACCGGGGGAGTGTTAGTGTTTGTACCAACAGGCGTTATGGACTACTAGGAAGAAAAAGAGGAGGTAACCAGGCTCAGCAGCTTCTTTGGACATGATGGCAGAGGAGAAGAGAGTAAAGAGGATGCTAACGGAGGAAGCTAAGAAGAGAAAAAGAGAGAGTGAGCGAGCAAGAAGCCGCCGGACAAGAGTAAATGTGGGACTGACTTTTAGTGGTTGGTGAGAGCTCTTCAAAGCTCTTCAGAAATGTTAAAAATTCAAATTTCGAACTCTCAGAAATCGATACATCAGCTTCATTTGGGCAAACGTCAACACGTACTGTATCTATTTACAAACTCGTGACTTAAGAACTTTAATCATTCCCCACTGAAATGTGAAGGTCTGACTCGTTTCCTCGTTAGCACGTCGTCTCCAGACGAACGCCCAGCGGGGCCGTTAAAGTCTCTCCACTTATGATGCTGAATGATAACAAGGAAATAAGGTTGATGATGTGTGGACATGACACAAAGCCCTTCAACCGCCAGCGCCCGTCCTCCCAACCTCTGGAACATGGAGGCCTGAGTCAGCGCAGAGTCCCTGGACAGATGGGAACGATCTGCTCTCTTAACCACCGGCTGGATCGGGGTGACGGCCTGCTTGGCATTCACAATAGTGGCAGGTGGTATGCTGATGAACTGAGAGTTTAATATTTCAATGATAATATGATGCTTAGGAATTTAATTGTAATTCAGACAGCGGAGTTGTTTAAAACAATACAGGACTCATGGTTCACAAGAAGTTGAGGTAAACTCGAACTGAAGAAATGTTTTATTTACTTCTAAATAATAACTTATATTTAGACATTTAGACGTGCAAAAACTGGTTTAATTGAAATAGCTTTGATTTTTACAGAGACAAACTGATCCTGGTTTAAATACAGAGATGTTCTCTGGGACACCACGTCCCAGACATCGTGTTCATCGCTCATTTTGGTGAGAAATGTGTTTCCAAAAGAAGTTTGTGTCAAATTTACAAAGATGCTGCGACAAAGACGTGACACATAAATTTACAGTAGCAGCAGAGGGCTTGTGTCCACGTTCCATTTCTTCTAAGCACTCGTGTGGTTTTTCCGTTGATTCCCATGAGGAGCGAGCGTTTAACCACGTGTCGCTCCACCTTCTTTGTGCAGCTCCTCCGAGCGCCGCTGCTCCTTTCCAGGTAACCGGTTAAATATTAGATGTGTGACTCCGTCACCATGATAACCTCAAAAGCATTGGCAGAGAAACTCGTTCTGTCAGACAGCAAAACGTGGGACTGAGAAGTCAGCACGTTACGATAGTTTCTGTCATTTGTGGTCATGCACATTTGGGTGAGATCAAATCTCAGCTCCAAACATACAGAGAAGATTAGTAAAGCACGACTTCCACCTGCTCTGATCACATTTGGTGATGCTTGTTGAGCTAATATCTGTTGTATAAATCCAGATATCTTCAAATATCCAGAAACATTGGCCGTTCTGAGATCGTACATTTCCCTCTGAGATGTATGATGGAGTAGGAGTGAATGTACTTGGCTGTTTTCTCTATAACGTGTTGAATCTATCCTGGGAAGCTGGAGGCAGGCTCTGCAGAGACCGGCGATACGGGCCAGTAAACCATATGGCCCCATTATCCGCCAAGGGTTAGAGGTAAACTGAATCTAAACACCCACATAAATCACTGACAGGCACTAGAAATAGACTGCACAGCACCTGGCAGGTGAAGCTGAGGATGCTACAGGCAGACAGCACAGAGGTTTGAGTTCACGTGGGGACTTCAAATCACCTGCAGCCTCAGTAAGTTTGTCATTATCAATCAGGGAAATACAGAATCTCAAGAGACACGGTGGGAAATGATGAAAGTTTCAAACTCCGTGTCCATGTTCAGCTTGCAGCCTGTATGACTAATGCTTTCTGCAGATGGGTGCAATCATTGTTTTTCACCAGGAATAGATGGAAACGCGTAGCAACTCTGCGTCTCATGGATACCTGCTGACGCACACAGCTCGCATTGCCTTCGCCACAACAATTACATCTGAGCACTAAAGTGTAGAACAAACAGAAGCTTGCATTGTTTAGTCGGGTATTTCAAATCCAGCTCTCTCATGTTGAACTGTTGCCGCACACGTTTCTCCTGAAGATGCTCTCAGGCCTCACTAGTTTAGTTCAGTTTGTCGAGTTAGACAGCGTCAGGTAAGCCAGGTGTGGACCGAACAACCGAGCCGAGACTGGGAAAAGCCTGGCTGTGGTTCACATCCAAGACTCGAGCTAAACTATGAATAACTCCATCCCATCAATCTGATAGTTGTATCTGTATCAGCCACAACATTACGACCATCTGACCAACACTGTGTCGGCAGAGATGTATAGTAACAAAGTGGAACTACTTAAGTACTAAAATGCAGTATCTGTACTTTTTTGGAGTATTATTTTTCCCCCAACTTCCACTTTTACTGCACTACATATTTTTGATGAGTTTAATACTTTTACTCGGATACATGTTTCATGTGCTGAGTCGTTACTCGTTACTATTGTAGCGTCCAGCCGGACACGTGATGAATGACGAGGCGATATTGAACAAACTGCATTTATTGCTGAACGGTTTGGTTCCAGGACTCGGTGACTGTCGGCCGGAACCACGACAAAAAACCAACTGAACAGTCCCGGTCTCACATCAACCTCGCTCGTGCGCCGTACGTCATACACCTGACTCACCCAGGTGCGCTCTCTCACCTGCTGCCCCGCCCCCTCGCTCTGCATTCATTCAGACGCATTCACAGACCATGGGAAATCACAGAACTCTACCATGAACATTGTAACACTGTAACATTAGAAGTTGTGCCTTAATAAATATTTGAAATAATATAAACAACAGTACTTGTACTTGTACTTTTACTTTCAGTACTTGAGTAGCAATTTTTTTACATACTTCTACTTGCAATACTTAAGTCCAAAACATTTTGAATACTTTAGTACTTTTACTTAAGTATGGTGTTTAAAGAACACTTCAACTTCTACTCAAGTCAGTTTTTTGATGTAGCACTTGTACTTTTACTTCACTCCGTTACTGCAGTACTTTATACATGTCTGGTATTGGTCCTGGTCTAGTGGCCAAAACAGTCCGGACCCGTAAGTAACATGATTGGGGTATTTCTAGTTTCACCTTGCAGCGATATTCAAGCCAGACAAACCACAGATTTTATTTTGAAATAATTGGTCAAGGATACTGAACTAAAAGGGAAACAGCTCAGCTTTTTATGCGTCACTGTCATGACGGTTTCCACACAAAGGAAATCCTCCATGCTGAGAAAGAGTTTTCATTCAGCCTCGACAGGGCAGAGGGCGGGTGGCAGAGGACAAAGAGCTGAAGCAGGTTGTGTTCACAGCTTCTGACGAAAGCTCACTGTTTTGTACAAGGAACTCCCAGAGGGTCTTTGTAATGTCCGAAATAGATCCTCAGCAAAGTGACATAAAGGTTAATGTCACTGTATCCGAATCTGACCTTCCAGCTGAAATGAATGCACCGTCTCTGCATGCACTGATTTTAACTCTGTTTAGTGCTGAGACAGTTAATCTACGGATAAAGCAGTCACCGAGCCAAAGAAAAGTTTATCATGGTCGAATAACGGCTTTATCAATTAACCTTTGGCGATGATTCAAGAATTGATAGTTCAAGTAGCTGCTCTCGTTGTTATCTGCTGTGGAGACCAGCATGAGTCGAGTGTGTGAAATGTTAATGAAAGGATAGATGTCGTCTCCTCTGCAGAGGCACACAGCTCGAGTGCTTCAGGCGTGAAGCGACAGGCAAATAAGACGGTCCAGCGGCTCGATCTTCAAACACAGAGTCTTCTAAAGAAATCTCGCTGGCCCCGCTTAAGCCTTCTTTGCCCAGAATAAACACGAGTGGCGGGGGAGATAGTGGGTAGCTCCATGGGCACAATGATGGCTGCAAGGGCAAAATCTTCAATCAGACACTGGGAGACCAAGTCAATGAACGGATGGGGAGAGGGATACAGGGATTATTTCGCGTCTGTTGTTCCCCGTTGGTGGAACGTCCTACCAGCTCCTACCAGATCAGGGCGTCCCCCTCTACCTTCACAGACCTCGGGAAGACACAGCTGGACATGATGAATCTATCCCCCTCTACAAGTGGACATAGATTCAATGCGAGTAGCGCACTAAAGGCCAACTCACACCGGAAGTTTCTCAGCAGCGTCTCTCGGCGCCACGCCGCAAGCTTTCCGTTGCGTTTCTATTTTTTACCGCGAGCCGCTGCTGAACCTCGAAAATTTCAACAGAGCACTGCACACCAGACAGGAAACCCGACACAGAATCAACATAATAAACTTCCGCCCCCTTTCAAAATAAAACACAATACGCAGTTCATGTAGCTTTTTACAACTTCACATCAACGTTACGTCATGACCGGTGGCACCAGGTGATCAAAGATCGATCAAAGGGTCTCAACATGGACGACGAGAGACTGATTGTTGGAGTGGAACAACACACAATCATTTATGACACAACAGATGCTTTTTATAATCTCCTCCACGTCCATGAAGAAGAAGAAGTCAGCTGTTTGTTGTTGTTTTCTTTATACACTGTTTGTCGCGGGGTCTCGCGTACGTCCAGGATTCTCGCGTGAAAACGGCGGCTCGCTCTGCTGCCGTTCCGCGGCTGACACGCGTCCGGTGTGAGTTGATGCCGGGCAAATGACCGCGGCACTACCGTTCCACCTCCCGTGTAAGGCGAAAACAGAGGTTTTTCCATTTATTTCAATACAATGAACAACAAGCCAAATAGCGTCACTCCCACACCGCCGGTCACCACAACACCTGATCCTGTCTGAATGTTTTCCACAACATGTTCAGACTGAAGCTTCTCCATGAGAGCTGAAGGGTTTCTGTCGCCTGAAACACTGGAGGGCTTTCATAAGGTCATGAAGATAAACGGTGAAACCGTGCGTCACTTTTCATGAAGCAGATGGATGATTTTTTTTTTACCTCAGCTGCTGCTGGCTGATAAACGGTCAGTTTGCTTACTCGTCCGTCTTTCTCCAACCTCATCGATCTCTATTTGTCACCTCGTTTATCAACCTCGTCACAGTCACTGGACGCTCGGCTGTAGCGATACATCGGACCAATGTTATGTTAAAGCTACAACAAGGTCACGATGCAAGACCAAAGACACAGCAGCTGCTTAATATGCACGCTCATCACCAACTGGACGATGAATGACGGAGAATATTCGTTCAACATGACGCCAAACTGATGCTCTCCAGAAACCTTGAACTACACACAGCTGTTGCATTCACTGTTCACCAGGGGAACAAATTAGCTTCTTCACCTGGGGACATGCGACGTCTCGTCAGTTACAGACGATTACACGCCTGGTTGGTCGTCTGCGCTGTCAAATGTCCAACAACCATGTTAACGAAGGTCTCCAGCTCCACATTGGCGATGGCGGTTTGACAAACACCCATTACTGCTGGTTTGATGGAGACAATGGCAGCACAAGGCTGTTTTGCTCTGTCGATATCTCCAGTGAACAGCGAGAGCAGCTATTTTCTTTCTTCCGCAGAAATGCAGCGTTGATAAAATTCTCTTTTTGGCATCGCCCGCCTGGAGACTCTCTCTCTCGCTCGCACGTGGAGGAGGAGGTGGAGGAAAACAGGCGCAAGTGAGCATGACCGACCCCGCTGAGTGGGAGGGAAGCTCAGCGGGAGCGGTGAAGGGGGGAAAATCATCTGTATCCTTCACACATTTCCATTTCCAAAGGACCCCCGGTGACTCAACACTCAGCTCTGCCTTTCATAGAGAGCAGGCCGGCCGAATGCAGCCAGCTCTCGCCTGGCCTGTGACTCAGGCGGTCTCCAGTGCTGCTGATGAGATGTTTGAATACACGGCAGACAGGAAACACTGACACACACACAACACATTGATCATGGTGGAACAGAAGTGAGGGCGAGTCCACACGGCAAACTGAAGCACGGAGACCGACTCAAAGAAAGAGAGACAGCGTGAATGAAAAACTGCTGCAAAATATAAGCAGCAGCGTCACGAGTAAGCAGGTTCAAGTAGCCACAACCTGCAGTTCCTCTAACGTCCACCTGAGGCTGGCTCCAGCAGTGAATCAGTCTCCATAAGTCCCCATGTTTCACAGCAGAAATAAACATGTTTACAGCCTGGTACAAAAAACAGTTTTGTTCTCTGTAGCTAATTTCCCCGTTCATGACAACTGTACTGAGGGTGAATTTATATACAACTCACCTGTTCACATTATAATAAGGCTTAAAGTTATGCAGGATTAAGAGCGTGGACGCTTTGATTGACAGGTGGGCGTGGTCACAGGTGGATTGTTTGAGCATTATTCAGCCTCTTTCAGGCTATGACGAAGCTGCAGACGGTTCCCCACAACAAACTCAAACACCAGCGACCTCTTTCATGAAGAAGCACGATCTAACAGAGTGATAACAAACTGCACCTGAACGGTTTAACCATTCGATGGCTGAATCAGCAGAACACCTTCCACATAAAGCATCCAGAACAGATGGAGCACATTACATATTTATTACACCTGTTGGAGTCCTGTCTTCATTAACACAGTAAGGTTGATCATGTCCATGCTTAGTCCCGTCTTCATACACTTACACCACATGGCGTACTTTGCAGGGGACAGATATGATTTGGGCTTAATGTGTGACTGAATATGTTTATTCTCTGTTCACAGATTTATGCTGTTTTTGTTTCTTATAATGTGACGATAATGTGCTGCATGTCAGCTGCACAGAGAGGAAACACAGAGGCTCATCATCATACAGCAAAGAAAACTGCTTTCCATGCATTATTGAAGAGAAGATAAACTTTACTGCTCTGCAAAGGGAAATCAAGCTGCAACCAACATAATGTAATATACTGTAAGAGAGTACAAACCCAACACACGCCTCACGAGACATGTTAATGTTGAATTTACAGACAGCGTGCTGGATCATGACAAAGCAAAGAGACGTGAAACAACAGAGACACGAGCAGAGCTCGAGGCGGTGGAGGGAAACAGACTGACGCTGAGCTAGAAGAAGAAAAGAAGAGGAGGAGGAGGAGGAGGAGGTGTGGAGTTTACCTGGAACGCCTGCCAGAGCTGATCAGCCAGGGCGCTGATCTGAGAGAGGACGTGACGGATGAGAAAGGCCTGCGACATGCTGCAGCTCCCCAGTGTGATCAGGTACTCCATCAGCTTCTCTGCCGCCCGGAGCTGAAACCAAACAACACGTCACTGATGGAGGTCCGAAACACTTTCTGTCTGCACGCACTCACAACTTTCTGTGACTCACACAAACTGCTGGTCACCACGTTAAGGTAACAAGGTTTGTCTATACTTCATGTCTATGTGTTCACGATACCATCGAGTCAAACTATTTATCCCCAGCTGTTTGAATGTGTCAGTTTAAAATATGGAAAAATGAGTGAATATGAATCAGCTGCTGCTGAACAGAAAACCACCTGTGTGATGTAGAAAGTGACAAGATGAGACACAAACAGCAGAGACTAACAAGTCTGACTAAACAAGTTGCAGCCTCGCTCTCCGTGTTTTCAGGCACTAACAGAGCGAGGAAGCATTGTCTGAAAAATAATAGAGCCATAAAAGATGTAGTCACTGTGTTTGGGGTGGAAACTCATGAGGCGAGCTGGATCCAATATATGAGACGGTAATAAAAGTTCTTCCAGTAGACAAAAGGATGACACGACGAGGCGGGAGCGAGGCGATACGAGGCCAGCCAGGCACTAAACTGCTCTCCTCCCAAAAGGTTATTACGTGAAATATGTCGGAGGCACAGTGACATCTGAATGACACCACTTGGGGATTCGGGATCTGCAATTTCATCGTCTGGGCTCTTCATCTTGTCCAATCTCTTTCCTCTCAGAGTGTAACAACGCCTCCAGGTACGTCTGAGGAACCGAGCAGGACCGGCTGCCGGCGGCGTTACTCCTCGAGACAGAACACACTTAAGACTGCGAGCACTCTGCACAACACCTCCACACACTGATGGAGCGTTTTCTACAATATCTATGTAATATCTAAGAAGACCTCTCCACAATCGCAGAGAGAAGGACCCTGAGCAGGCTGCTGTCTATAATGGACAATGACCGACACCCCCACTCCGGTCTCTCCTCTGCAGGACGGACAGACTGCGCAGGTCCTTTGTCCCCATCACATACAGCTTTTCAACGCCTCACTAAAAGTGCTACACACACACTAACTACATATCTGACAAGCAAAATTAATTAATCGGTCAATAACTGAACTATTACTGTGCAATAACTCTTCTCTTACCTCTCTCCTTCTCAAACTGTGCACCACATGCCATCCCAATCATGACCTTGTTTTGCACGAATATTTATTTATTCATTACCATGACACGCATTTTACCAGTATGACATTTTTCTATTTTTAATGACATTTTACTACCTGGTGTTTTGTATGTTGAGTGAATGTATGTATGTATGCAGGGCATGTGCAATGACTGATAGGCTGGATGTGTTGTTTTTGTGCAGTGTGTGTATGTGCTATGCGTTTTTTCTGTGGCTGTCGTTGGGCTGATATGTTGATTTTGTGTAATGTGTTACATGTATATGCTGCTGGAGACCTTCATTTCCTTCGGGATCAATAAAGTATCTATCTATCTATCTATCTATCTATCTATCCATCTATCCATCTATCCATCCATCCATCCATCCATCCATCCATCCACCTGACGCTGGCGGCTGCTTTCCCATCATGCTTTGTCAAAATCGAACACATGAAGCAGCAACAATCCGTTTTTATGACTGATTAACTAGAATGTTTGTGATTTTCTACAACAGTCAAAGTGTAGATGTCACCTTAGATTCATGAAATGAGCAATTCATTTATTAACCCCTTAAACCCGAGAGCTCCCTGTACAGGAGACGTGTCCAGTACAAACATCGATTCATCTGCTTAGAAAGCATCGATCCAAACATGCAGCGTATTAAAATGAAGGGACAAACTCAGCTGAAGCCTAGAACACAAACTACATAATTCAAACCGAGTCATAATACGGCAGCAAACCACACACAAGACGTCAGTAATCAACATTATCGTTAGCTGATGAAGAAAAAGAAACTCGAAACCACTTCAAACTAATTTAGCAATAATTTTAATAATTGATTACTCTGATTATTTGATCCATTAATCGTCTTTTAAACATCTGTCAAAAAGACAAACGTGTCGTCCTAAATGTCCAAAATAAAAAAGTTCATCACCACGTTTAAACATCAAGACAGTTTATTTAATTTTCCATCAATCCACTAAGTTCTAAAAGAAACCCGTTAAATTAGTTCAAAGTCGTACAATCTTAAAATCGTTTCTATATTTAAATCTGTGTGATGACGACATTAATAAGACATTAACTGTCTGAATATATATCAGGATTTGTTATGTGTTCATAAAATCAATGCTATAATATAATTTATTCCGTTTAACCTGAACAACTGTTTTTGTCTTTAATGAAATAAACATGATGAGGTCACATTATCACAATATGATTATATTTAAAGCTGGTAAACTAAAATACTGAAGCAGCCTGAGTTTATGTAGAAATATCTCAATGTAAAGTTAGAAGTTTATCAAGGTCACGTCTGTTCTTAGGTGATGAAAACAGAGTAATCAGGATTCTTTAAATACAACACACCGGACCTTTAAGTCTCAGTAAACCTCTGTGCTGCAGAGCCTCTCTGTGAGCGGCAGGTTCCTGTTGGGACGGGATATATCTGACGAAGAAAAAACATTTTAAATTTCTAGTCCCCGTCCTCGAAGGGAGGAGATTACAAGCCGCCGTATCAACACCTCCACCGCCTCCCTGTCGACAATCAAATCGCACAGCAAACTGTGAGGGAGAGAAATGAAGGTTAAAAAGATAAAACCCTTCAGAGCGGGCGTGTACGCACAGTGAGAGGTATCACGCTCTGCCCTGCAGAACTACAGGAGCCTGCAGGAGACATACGTGAGGACACCTCACCTCATTACCTGCCTGTGATTCACAGACTGCTTCTTTACAGGATGTCACATAAAAGATGAGTAACTGCGATTATATGGACACACCTGAGGCTGCGACGACGCGACAACTCACTGAAAATACAGCTGAGAGTGAATTCATCCGACCGAGACGAGGCGGAAAGCAAACACGAGAAGGCAGCTCGTTTAAAAACTCGTTTTAAAACAGTATCCGTCCTCCCGACGGAGCCTGCACGGTGAAACTCTTCCAGATGATCCAGAACACGGCGGCTCACCTGGTCGACAACCAACCCAAGAGGTCACATGTCACCTCGCTGCTCATCGAGCCCCACTGGCTACCTGCAGCCGCTCATGCTGATACAAAGTAGTACGAGTTCCTCCCAGATCAGGGGCGTCCCGCTCTACCTTCATATTCTCTTGGTGGTGGTCAAACCAGCACTGTACCGTACATCACCGTTTTGCAACCCATCATAATATCCAGCTTCAATCATACAGTTTCTTATCAGGTCGAAGATTGGCCAATTAATCTGCTGACTAATCATTGATCTTACAGTAGAAATAATCTTAATGTGCTTAGTCATCCTTTTCATAACAGAATATAACCCAGCGGACACATCCTCACTGGTTGATGAAGACGATATCGTCCCACTCCGAATCTGAAATGGTTTCTGCGCGGCGTGTTTGGCAGATTAATCTGCTGTCACAACGTTTCAGAGTCCCAGTGGTCGTCTCCTCGTCTTCCTCTGCTGACACTCCTTGATGTTGTCGGGACTCCTTCCAGTGTTATAATTACCGCCGCCCTTCATCTCTGACCTCCCCTCCATCTCTGGATCGTCTCAAACAATCAGTGTGACTGGCTTTGAGTGATGGAGCGTTCGCTCCACGTCAGAAACATAAAGAGTTCATTAACGGGTTTCCCCCCAAAGTCGTTTGCAACGTCCTCTCAGAGGAAGTTAAAGAGAGTCGAAGAGTTTAAAGCGCTTAGCGTGGTGAACTTCTCCAACTCCCGTACACATGCGCTGCGTGCAGACAGCGTTGTGCTCGGCTTGGCACTTGTAGTTCGATATAAGAGTAGAAGAAGAAGCTGCATGTTACAGCTGTATGTGACACTGCTCAGAGTGTGCGATTGTCTGTGCAGAGCTCCAGGTTTATGAGGTGTGGCCACCTCCGTCACAGCTTCATGGAGACTTTCCTGATCGTCCGATCAGTGAGATACAACTCAAACATCTCCTTTACTTAAGGTCGACAGTTGTGGCGGCTCTGATTTCGGGTTTGGATACTGAAGAACTGATTGGGAATGTCAACCATTGTGTTAACTCGTATTTCTACTCTTACATTTATTTTTTATTAGAGCGGTTTCACTCTGTTTTTTGGTTCTTACATAATATGAGAGTTGTAGATTAAGTTGAAAGACTCGTGTCAGTTGAAGCTGCGAGGGATCGACTCGTCTTTTGAAATATCATTTCTAATTCTCTTTGCTGCTTCAGGTACACTGTTAAAAAAAAAAAAAATCACTGGATGAGGTTTCTAATGTGAGTCATGAAGCTGATTTAAGAAAATAAATAACCGTAGTTGAAGCTTTTCACAGACCGCTGTAACTTTTTCACTGACCGCCATCGAGGCCGGAAGCCAACCGTTCATAAAAATGTAAAAATCAACCTGCAGAAGTTTGAACACTGTGTGAAAGTGTTGTGGTGGACTTCGTCTGTTTGGGTGTCCAAAGGTTTCTTTCCAAAGTTTCCATTGTGGTCTGTAGACGGAGAGACATCCACGATAAAGAAAGGAAAAGAGAAACACGGCTTAGGAGGTGTCAACGGACCAGAATGCAATGCAGCCACAAGGTCCAGCTGAGATCAGTGGCCCGTATCTCCTGGCCTTTTAACCGGTGACTTCTTCACCTGTACAGGTTGACGTCTGACTCCGAGTTCACAGAAAAAAAAAAAATCAAAACAAGGCGACGAGGGAGAGCGAACACAGCTACAGATGCAATGGTGAATTCACTGCGACCTCACGTTACCTCACAGAGAAGAGCTTCACACTGAGCTGAACCTAAATCTGTGGAAACGATTGTTACTCACTATCAGCAAAGAGAGACACACTTTTTATCTGAAGGAGCTTGTCTGCTCGGTGAAGCTCAGACGTTTTAGTGCCATCATCATCATCATCATCATCATCATCATCATCGCGGACCTGCTCCACACAGTTTAACACCTCCTCCTCCGTCTCCCCCTTTAAAGCTGTTTCACGGTGTCTGAACATCTGTTTGTTCGGCTCCGTACGCGTGACACGCTGAGCTGAAGATAATTTTCCACCTTGCTGGACAAAAACAATTGTCCTTTTGTGTTTGTAGTGTAAAGAAACATCTTCTTTAACTTTTTATATCCAAACATCACCAAATGTTTCAGGAAGTCACTGAATCCCTGAAGCATCCCGCCAAAGTAAGAGAGCCCTGCCTGCGCAACTTTGAGTCAAAACATGAAGTTAAACGTTTTTCATTTTCTGGATCAGAACAGCTCAAAGGTTTCATACACACAAAGATTATTAAAGAAATAATGTCAATATAGATGAGGATGAACGATTTAAGTATTTTTTCACTCATCAGCTTCAGTCTCAGTCTCTCTCTTGGGTTGACTGAAGACCAGGCGAGCTGCCACGGGGCAGTTCTGGTTTAATTGAGTTTTATTTTTATTTGCTGCTTTTGTCAGTCGAGTCTGGCAGGCTGCAGCAAACACTGTTTCGGTTGGAGGTGCTTTAAACATCCACACACTTGGCTCCAGCTAACGGCCTACCAGCTCCTTTAATTGACTCCACCTGATTGTGACTGCTCGTCTTGACTCTAAGTAACCTGTCCGGTGCGGCTGTAAGTCAACCTTCCTCTTTGGGGGCATTAAAGTTCCTCACAGACAGATCGGTGCTCTGCTAATGGGCGCTCTTCATTAAATTTTAATTATACGACACCCTGCTCGACACCATCATCAGTTTCAGTGACAGCAGCTAAACATCAGTGCAGCTCTGTGGGGAGCGCTCGGCTTTGGAAAGGGCCTGCAGCCGTCTCAGTTCATGAAGCCGTCCTCCGTCCTCGTCATCTCAGACTCGCTTTCATCTCCTCTCCCCAGCTGCTGCGTCCTCCCATGACGGCTACATGTTCGAGGCGGTGAGTGACTATTATAATCCGCCGTGAAGCCAATTTCACCCTTTATGACTCAGAGAGCGTCGACTGGAGGCTCCAGCTCATAAAACAGGACGCCGCGCCGCTTCCTGACAATACTGCCAATGTCATTTCAAGGGTGATGAAGGATTAAGACGACACGAGTGGAAAAACATGATGTTCAATGGAGTGAACAGCGGAGTGCTGTTTCTTTAACGTGTCGAATGTTTCCTCCATGAGGAAATGTCTATATAATGTACAGAACATGAGCCGCTGCTCTCCCAGCGGAGCTTCAAGTCTTTTAAATCACCTTTACCTACTTTGTCCCGTGGGTCAGGTAAAGGTGAAACCAATCTAGGTGTGTGGTCGCTCTGCCCTGATTGGTCCCAGCTGAGGATGCATTGTACAACACTAGAAAAATCAGACCGTACCTGACCCAATATGCCGCTCAGCTCCTGATACAGGCTACAGTCACCTCCCGCCTCGATTATTGTAACTCCCCCCTGTCCGGCCTACCTGCTTGTGTGATCAAACCTTTGCAAATGGTCCAGAATGCTGCAGCGCGACTGGTTTTTAACCAACCCAAAAGGTCACATGTCACCCCACTCTTCAGCGACCTGCACTGGCTGCCTGTAGCTGCCAGAGTTAAACACAAAGCTCTGACGCTAGCCCACAAAACCACCTCAGGATCTGCCCCTGCCTATCTCAGCGTCTTACTAAAGGCTCACGTCCCGACCAGGGCGTTACGCTCCGCTCATACAAACCGTCTAGTTGTACCCTCGCCTCTTACAAAGCGAGGTCACTCTAAACTCTTCTCTGTGGTCGTCCCCAAATGGTGGAATGACCGACCAACGTCTGCAAGAACAGCAACATCCCTTTCTACCTTTAAACAACTTGTAGAAACCTTTCTCTGTCCAGAATGCTTCCCTGCCTAAAACTAACAAACTAACAACTACTCTGTGTCAGCTTATGTCCTCCTCTGTAAGTCGCTTTGGATAAAAGCCTCTGCTAAATGTAATGTAATGTAATGTAATGTAATGTAATGAGGAGGCATGGCCGCCATCATCGCAGTGTCTCTGAGACTGGAGTGGCATCTGCCCCGAGCGACCAATCAGAGAGAGTTTAACTCATGTTTGTGTTTTTGTGTTGAGCTCGTCTCTGCTGTGTTTTTGTCTACACTGTTTTTTTTTTTAGAACGAATGATTTATTAATAACTGAAAACAGATTATTAATCACGATGACACTCACACGCCGCTCTGAGTCCATCAGGACGATGCTGAAATTTGTTCGGTTCATTTGACTCTAATTAAACTCAAAGTTTGGTTTTAAGGACAAATGAGACATTTTTACATTTCGGTCTGAAAACTTGCTGAGTCAACACAGACAGCAATCGCGTCTTTGACGTGATGAAACTTCAGGAGGCTCCTGGGAAACTTGCTCTGTGTTAAAGTTAACGTAACAGTGTCTGATCAGCCTGTTTGCATTGAAATAATATCACCCAGGCTGAGCAGCACAGGAATCTGCTGCGTCTTTAATCTGCACACAGAGCCTCCAGAGAGTTATGACTTGTTTATATTTGCTTTATTTTAATCATGTGTGTTCCATCCACTGCTTCCCATAGTGCATCTCTCTAAGGAGTTTTACCTTGCATAGTTAAAGAGTGACTCTGTTACGAGAGAGCTAGACGTCAGAAAACATCCAATTAAATGTGTTTTTGCCACCGGCTGAAGTGAAGCAGCAAATAAAGAAATATACATCTGGACCTGCAGCCGAGCTCGGTCACTTACAACAATAATACTTTGGGATCCCGATGCCAGTTACAAATACACATTTATGGACCACGGAAAACCATCGAGAACCTGGAGAAAGTTACACTGACAGGTAACAGCTTCCACAGAGGAACCGCCTGAACCGGGCCAACACTTCATCACTTCAACAGAACCAAACAGGTGAGACGTGAACACACCTTCAGAGTGATGACAGCATTGTTTATGCTGATCAACAGATCAGATCAATGGCTCCTTTAATTGACCGGCTCTAACTGTGGGGGGTAATTTTCCAGCTGTGGGAGTCTCCACAGACACTTTAGTACAGAAACATTGTGAGCCTGGAAACACCCCCTCCCCGTGGATCTCTTTACTCACCCCGCTGAGCTGATTACTTTGCAGCAGCATCCCAGTCAGCGCCGTCAGCGGCTCCTCCACCCGCCTCATGAACTCCACAGACGGCAGCCTCTGAGAGCAGAACAGCTCCATCGCCTGTGCCGCGACCCGACAGCCCTCCAGGACGAAGTCACAAGGGCCCGGCAGAGGAAGATGATCCCTGCACGCCGCCACCACCGAGTCCAGCAGCTGGCACACAGAGTCCACCAGTACCGAGTCTACGCCCCCGTCAGGGTGGAACCAGAGCGACTCCAACCCTCTGCTGGACTCCTCCACTCGGTGGAGCGAACACAGAGACTGGAGGAAGTGCACATGAGGGAGCGAGGCCTTCCCACGAGGACCTCCGTCATCGCTGGAGGGAACTGGCGGCTGAGGTGGCTGATGGGACGGGATGGCAGGTCGGAGGTCGTCGAGCAGGAGGTCAGGAGTGTCGGAGTCGCTGAACCCGACGCTCTCTGGACCAAACAGGTCCTGAGAACTGATGTCCATCGTTTCGTCATGACCTGAAGATGGAGCACAGAAATATTCAGCTTCATCTGACACACACACACACACACCACACACACACCCGTGGCCTGGCGGAGGATGAATGATGATGAATGAAGCAGCAGAGCTGTTAAACAGTTTAATTAACAGCCTTTCTAATGAATGGATAATTAATTAGTCCAGAGCTTTACAGAGTTGGAGACTCAGTGAATGAACAAACATTATATTAGTTATTAAAACGAGAGCACACAGGAGAGACTAGATGTGTGTGAGGAGCTTTAGGAGAGCCAGTCAGCTCCTCTGAGGATGAACCCGACCTCGACACGTCCTCTCTGCAGACTCAGACACCATGAGGAGAATGTATCTTATATATAATAAGAATAATAAAACAAAACAAACAGAAAGCTCTGCTCCCCATGGTGGTGAGACGAGTTGAGGGGACAGTCAGGTGGATGGAGGAGGAAGATCTGACAGAGCGAGGGGGAGCAGCAAGGTGGAGAAGATCCGAGAGATGTGGTGGTGCGAGGTGATGAATGGCTTTGAATGTGAGCAGAAGGATGACCAGGAGCCGGTGGAGCTGCTGCAGGACAGGACTGATGGAAGGGGTCCTGGTGATGATGCGGGCAGCTGAATTCTGGACCAGTTGGAGTTTATAGAGAGATTTGTGGGTGAGGCCAGGGAGGAGTAGCACAGGCGGGAGGTGACGAGGCTATGAACCAGGGTGGCAGTGCTATGAGGAGTAATGAGGGACGGAGGCGGTTGATGTTGCTGATGTGAGACTGAAAAGAGAGAGTGTGCTGTCGAGGATGACACCCAGACTCTGAACCTGTGGGAGGAGATGGAGCCATTCTGCTGTGAAGTTGGACATTTGGACATGGGGACTTATGGAGACTGACTTACTTCAGAAGCCAGCCTCAGGTGGGCTTTAGAGGAACTGCAGGTTGTGACTGTACACAAATGAAGGTTCAGTGTAGTATTAATACTCTACCTGCTGCCTCCATGCTGTTGTTGGCGTTGGCCGTCACTTTGCTGATCAGCACTTCCTGTCTCAGCCTCAGCACTTCCTGCTGCAGCTCCTGAGCTTTCTTCTTCCAGCCTTCGTCCTGACGCTCCAACATGGCGGCCAGCTCCTCGGCGTGCTGCCTGCCGCTCACGCCGCGCGGTTTGCTCTTTATTATCGCCGCCGCCACAGCGAGCCGGGCCTTCAGGAGGAAATGCTCGGCCTGGGTCGCTCCTGAAACAGAGCGAGATGGAAGAACTTTACAAAATTAAACACAAATTCAACAGAAAATTTTGATGTTTTAGAGTAAACTGACTCAATATCGATACATGCATCATTTCATCGCACAATTTAACTCATAATTCTCAGTTTCAACTTTAACTTTACTTTGGTAAATAACATTGAAGTTTGTAGGAGGTGTTTTTATATTTAAAATTTATTGCAAACATAAAGAAATGAAAACAAACATTACCCTGTAGGTCGTTGGTGACTGGAACTTTAACGTCAAACTGCTTTTCAGCTGATAATTTAGCTGGTAATGTTTGTTTTGTCATTTTGCCTGGACCGAGTGAAGAACGATTCTCAAACTAACCATTAGTGACTAATCAAGTTTCATTTTGGTCGTCACAACACAAGTAAGAAGTGGTATGCTCCCCATTAATATATGTTTACCTATACACCTGGTGCTGGCTGCAGAAACGAAAAACATTACACCACAGTGGTCAAACGAAACACACTTATTTCTGTCTGTTTATTGTAAAGGTTATAGATATATGTCTGTTTATTGTAGGTTATAGATATTTGTCTGTTTATTGTGATGGTTATTTATATTTCTGTTTAATTTCTGTCTGTTTATTGTGTTTTTTGTTCTAACTCTGTAGTGTATGCTTCACTTTCCTTTGCTGCCGTAACAAGTACATTTCGTGGTGGGATGAATCAAGTATATTTAATCTAATATAATATAATATAATTTTATAAAAACTAATTTAAAAATCAAACCTGTCACATCACAATCAGCTCGTTAGCATAACTACTGTATTTTTATATTAAGTTTTACAAATAGATAATCTACTAAATCACTCAAATAAATGTAAACACAGGTCACATCTTGTGTTTAATTCAGCTTCCTGACCTGTAAACAAAACTATCTAATTATCTAATTAAGTGTTTTTATATTTATCTGAGCTGTTAGCTCAGGCTAACGTTAGAGCTACATTTAGCACGAGCTAACTAGCCGGCATCCATTATCGGACACATCTTGTTTCTGTCGCTTTGTTTCACGTTCACACGTCAGACAGGTGCTCGGTGTGATTATAATGTCAAATAACGTTTAGATATTCGTGTTATATATACATATTATTATGATATATTCATGTTATATCGGAGTTCATGTAGCACAGCCGCGTCCCGCTAACAGAAGCTCGGATAAACTAGCTAACTGTTTCGTCATGAATAACCTCCAAACATCATCAAACTGTTCAATAACCGTCAGATTAATAAATTACCTGTCTGTCGCTCGTCCTGGCTCTCCATCGTCCGCAGCCTGTCTCACTCTCCCTCCATCAGGAGCGACGAAGTGAAAATTCACGGTCTAAACGGGTGTAACGAAGAAGTCTGTGACCCGTGTGATTCTGTGACCCTCTGTGAGCGGTCGGCCATCTTTGAAACAGGAAGCTGTTTTCAGCACAAAACACGTGACCCTGTTAGAAAACTATGAAATGTGTTAATACTCAAATTATATCAGTGTTTTTTAAAAGCTTAAACCATTGTTCAAATTTAAAAAAAAAAAAAAATATATATATATATATATATATATATATATATATATATATATATATATATATATATATATATATATATATATATATATATATATATATATATATAATACAGATTTGGGGGCTTTACTTTCAGAATTAGGCAAACATTAAATATATATAATATTGCTAACTATGTTTTCATGCATGTATAATCACTGGACTGGACTGGGACTTATGGACTCAATTCTGGAGCCAGCCTCAAGTGGACGATTTCATCACAGAAACAAAGGTTGATGGTACGATTTCACCAAAGTACAAATACAAGATTAAAGTATACGGCACACTGCAGAAATGTCATAAAATAGTAATAAAAAGGTACAAAACTAGCAAGATTTTTAATCATTTCCTCCTGGGGTTATTAAAGTATTTCTGATTCTGATATAAAAAATTAAAAAATATTAAGATTATTCAAAGGCCTTGGCACTCCCTTACTGACTCACCTCCATCACGGAACAGTTTAAAAGAACCTTAAAATATTAATAATAAAAAAATAACAATGTATTATAATTAAATGGTTAATATATGAAACTCGGTGGATAAGTCGTTTGATAATTGGTTGTGTCCTCTCTGACTCTCCGAGTGTTATTAGCAGGAATCCATCCCTAGAGCATTAGAAGAATATAATCCAGTTTTTCCCTCAGGCTGGAATAAAAAGTTGTTTCTGGGTTGTTTTTCTCTCTTCAGGTTAAACTAATGGTAGTCTAATTCACTGCAAATTGTCAGAACTTGCATGCAGTGATTGTTAACCTTTTCAAAGTTTCCTCAATGACATTTTCAAGCCTCGTCCATATCGTAAGAGCTTCGTTGTCGAAACATGTCTGACTGTTTCAATGAGCCCGAGCGAATCAGCGGCTCATTATCTGCAGCAACAGGCGGCCCTCTTCTGGATCTGATCGCAGCCAACTCGCCGTACTTCACTGGGTTTTATTTATGTATTACTGGAGCAGCACACAGTCTGGACTGCAGGCCGAATACACAGATTATTTTCTTTAAAACAGGACTCACGTAGAGCCAACGTCCCCATCTGTCAATATATAGTCATACACAGCACCAACTACTCTCTGTGATTTACAGAGTTTATGATGGACAGTGAAGTAAACTGCTGACAGCTGTAGCTGTGGTTAGCTCAGTTTGTTAGCCGGGCTGCCTGGATTGTGAGGTCAGAGCACCAGGGGAGTGTTAGTGTTTGGACCACAGGAGTTTTGAAACACCAGGAAGAAGAAGAAGAAGAAGAAGAAGAAGAAGAAGAAGAAGAAGAAGAGGCAGAGGAGAAGAGAGCACTCAGGTGAAGGTCAGGAGAAGCTCGACTGGAGAATGTAGAGCTTCGCTTTGTGACTCAGCTCAGTGATCCATATAGAAGCAGCTAGAGCTGCACAATATAGATGTGTTGATGCTGCGAGGATGATGAATGATTTATGCACAAAGTCTGACTTTGATTGTGCTCGCTGCAAGTACAGACCTTGAAAATAAAAGAAAAATAATATATGATTGATTTTTAACTGACTCTGCCTCAAAAGTAAAACATTCAGGAAAAGTAACAAACTACTAAAAGTTACAAACCTTCAGATCTCTTTCTTTGTTGTTTTTGTCCTCTAAAACTTCAGCTGTTCCCTCCAGGCGAGCTCACGATTTCAACCCTTCTTTTTCTTCATTTAAATCAGCTTAAACGGAGGATTTAGAGGATGCTGGTTGTGTGGTTGCTGCAACCCTCTCGCCTCACCCTCTGCATCCACATGTGAAGGAGAAACTACATAGACATAGAAGACATTTACTAATTAGACGCAGTACAGCTGATGGGAAAGTTGTGAGCTTCTCAGGTATTTGATCATGGATGAAATCAAACGTTGGCCTGCTGGTGGCGCTAAATGTAAAGTTAGATCATGACAGTTCATTCTGGCTGGAACACGAACTTCTGAACCAAATTTCATATTGATCCATTAAACATGTCAACATATTTCATTTAAAAGTCAACAAAGGTCTGTTGGGTTCATCCTCTGAGAACCATGACCTGTATAAAAGTTCAGTTTGGACCAAAGCTTCGACCTCTGGACCTCGTGTTGCTGACCTGGACTCGTCATGTGAACCTGCATTTCTCTGGAGAGCATGAATGAATCTAGTTTGTTAGAAAATCTCTTTTCTTGGTGTTATCTAACGTCTTACTCACACTTTGTAGTGTTTCTTTGTTTCACTTTGTGCTGCTGATTTTAGGCGTTACATAAATACTTCAGTGAAGACGTTTCACTTCCCGTGTGAGCAACAGAGACTCAGTTTATTTCTGAATGAGCACGATGAGTTAAAGCAGAGCAGGTGTTTGGCATCCGAGCTGTGATGAGTTATGGCTTCTGAGTTCACCGACACACTCTCTTGGTGGTTGGCAGTGTTCGCTGGCTCCACGCATCGCAGCCTCCTAAATGCAAGACAAATGTTTACTTGGAACGCGGATACTAATATTGTTTAGGAAACAAACGGCATGCTGGGATGAGTTTCCAAGAGAAAAAAACGAGCAGACATGTCGGACATGTTCTGTTAATTGTCTAATAATTTAAAACTAACTGACCCTTCCTGAGTGCTCCTGCGTCTTTAAGTAAAAGTACTAATAGAAAAACTCAAAGTACAAAATGTAAATTTTGCAGAATTGTATATATTTTATATAATTATAAAAAAACTTTCTTTGTTTTTGATATTACCATCAAACATTTTATGAAAACATATAAACAAGCAGCAACCTCCGAGGCTGTGAAGTACCACAACCTGCAGTTCCTCTAACGTCCACCTGAGGCTGGCTCCAGCAGTGAGTCAGTCTCCATAAGTCCCCATGTTTCACAGCAGAAATAAACATGTTTACAGCCTGGTACAAAAAACAGTTTTGGTCTCTGTAGCTAATTTCCCCGTTCATGACAACTGTACTGAGGGTAAATTTATATACAACTCACCTGTTCACATTATATTAAGGCTTAAAGTTATGCAGGGTTAAGAGCGTGGACGCTTTGATTGAGCAACCAGGCGTCATTCAGCTCCACGTCTTTGCTGATATTTAAGACGTGGACTACAAACATGGAAATGACCAGAATGGGACCGTGTCTGTAATGTCTTTGTGGATGGAGTCACAAACACAGATTATTATAAATAATATTATATTTATTCATATTTCAAAGAGTTTTTTGGTTTTATTTCACATTTTCTCTGTAAATCTAAAATAAAAATGTTTAAGTGAGATTTAGAGAGAGAGAGAGAGAGATGACATGGGAGGGTGAGGGAGGGAGGGAGAGAGGTGAGGCGTCCTCCCGGTATATAACGGGCTCTCTCTCTCTCTCTCTCTCTCTCAGACCGGAGCAGCTCTGAGCGGATCACAGAGCAGCTGACACAAACACACTTTCTCATTCACAAACAAACAAACGGATGCTGCTTTTAATTGTAATGCTCCTGACGTCACAGATTGCTGCATGATGGAGCTCGTGTTTCGTGTCCATCCGTGGGATGTCTGAGCTGATGGAGTGATGGTGAGGATGAAGAGGAGGAGGCAGAGGCGCGTCTCTCTCGGGGTGTTTGGAGATGGAGCCGCTCCTCACGCGGATCTCCAGGCTTTGCTCTGAGCTCCATGACAGGGGGATCTGACGGGGGGGAAGGTGGAGGCATGGAGCATGCCAGTCAGCTCAAACCAACGCCTGTCATCTACGGAGAGCTGTTGAACATCTCCACCAACTACACCCATGCGGCCAATTTCACGTCGAAGGCGGAGGAGGGGAAGGACAGCAGCGTGGCTTTCCAGGCGGGTCTGGCCGTGACCTTAGCCCTCATCACCTTGGCCACCACGCTCTCCAACGCGTTCGTCATCGCCACCATCTACCAGTCCAGAAAGCTGCACACCCCGGCCAACTTCCTGATCGCGTCCCTGGCCGTCACGGACCTCCTGGTGTCCATCCTGGTGATGCCCATCAGCGCGCTGTACACCGTCAGCCAGACGTGGACTCTCGGGCAGGTGGTGTGTGACATCTGGCTGTCCTCGGATATAACGTGCTGCACCGCCTCCATCCTCCACCTGTGCGTAATTGCGCTGGACCGTTACTGGGCCATCACGGACGCGGTGGAGTACTCCAAGAAGCGCACGCCGGGGCGCGCGGCCGGGATGATCGCCACCGCCTGGGTGATCGCCATCTCCATCTCCTTGCCGCCTTTCTTCTGGCGCCAGGTGAAGGCGGAGGAGGTGACGAGCTGCAACGTGAACACCGACCACATTTTCTACACCATCTACTCCACCTTCGGCGCGTTTTACATCCCCACGCTGCTGCTTATCGCCCTGTACGGGAGGATCTACGTGGAGGCGCGGAAACGCATCCTGAAGCAGTCCCGCAACAAGCCCGGGAAGAGACTCACCTCGGCGCACCTGATCACCGACTCCCCCGGCTCGGTGGCGTCCACCACCTCCCTGAACTACGGGACCGCCAACGACACCTCCTCCTGCTGTGACACTACCTCGTCCGCGAACCAAGTGAGCCAGGTGAAAGTCACCGTGTCCGACGCGCTCCTGGAGAAGAAGCGCATCTCCGCGGCGCGCGAGAGGAAGGCGACCAAAACTTTGGGAATAATCCTGGGAGCTTACATCATCTGCTGGCTCCCGTTTTTCATTTACACTCTTCTAGTGCCTGTCTGTGAGTCCTGCTTCCACCCGGAGCTCTTCGACATTTTCACCTGGCTGGGTTACCTCAACTCTTTAATCAACCCCATCATCTACACCATGTCCAACGAGGACTTCAAGCAGGCGTTCCACAAACTGATTCGGTTTAAATGCTGCAGGGCATGAACGGTGATTAACCCCACCCACCCCTCCTCCTCCTTCAGATCCCATCTCTAATCATCTGTATAATGCCAGAATCAAATCAAACCCACCTCCACCTCCACCTCCACCCACATCCACAAACACATCCCTCCAGGTTCATCCACATTGTTTATGATAATGTGTCTGCAGAGGACTGTGGGAATGTATGGAGCTGCCATCAGCCTGCAGTGTGTGTGTGTGTGTGTGTGGATTACAGCACAAAACATGTGAGGTGGAAGCTCTGTGACATCCATCCATCCATCCATCCATGCATCCATCCCTAACCCCACCCGACCCCGCCTGTACGTGCTGCACTGGACTGCAGCCTGCAGACTCACTCTTGCCATATGAGTCTGACAGCCAACGTCAGTTGGCTCGTAAGCACAAACAAGCTTAGGACTTAAGCTACCATGAGCCCCAAGGGCAAAAAATAAGATCTGTGTTTCATTTTCCTGACTCAATAAGGGGAAATACTGGTGCCTACAATACGTTTAGTTCAGTTCCTCAGACGTGCCCGGCTCCAGTCGGAGAAATCAAAACAAAAAAAAAAAAGGCATGATTTGAGGTCTGGAGGGTTTTTCTTTTCTCGCTGTGGCTGATGTGTAAATGTACGACTGTATGCATCAGTGTGATTTATACCTTGAGTCATCATCGACCGTTAAAGATGCATCTTAATTGTTAATATTTAGCGTTGATGTTCCATTTCATGTCAGGCTAAGCAGACAGACAGACAGACAGACAGACAGACAGACAGACAGACAGACACACAGACAGACAGACAGACAGACAGACAGACAGACAGACAGACAGACAGACAGACAGACAGACAGGGCTGATGATGAGCAGGAGGGTTTCCTACAGTCGCCTCGTGTGAGGACGAGCTTGAAAATGTCACAGTGTTCTGATTTAAATCAAATCCTCACATGTTAAATGTCACATTTTTAGCTGCTGCTTGATCCTTTAAAAGAACTGGGAACGCCTGAAAAATCTGTTCGGCTGCAGATACAGAGTGAGCCATGATGGAAGTCATGATACGACTGCACACAGATCACACACGATGACTTCACTCTGCAGCTTATTCAAGTCAAAACAATTCAATCTGATCCAGTTTAGGCCAAAAATGAATTTAACTTAAAGGTCCAGTGTGAAAGGCTTAGTGCCATCTAGTGGTGGAGTTGCTCATCGCAACCTCCGCTGTTCCAGAGTATGAAACATGAGTCAGCGTTTTGTCACGGCTGGCTCCGCTTGTTGATATAAAAGACTCAATCCACGGTAGCTAAAACATAACGAGTCTTTTCAGGTGATTAAACACGGATGAAAACAGAGTTATGATTATTATTTTCTGTAAATAGAGGCGCCTAAATCTGACACACAGGACCTTTAATTGTTGGCATAGTCGTGGACACATTTAGAAATGAAGTTAAAGCTAATTTAAAAGTTTAATAAATAATAAATATAAAGAATATAGAGTTTGGGGTTCATGTCATGCAATCATTTAAGAAATCTCAAAATTATGATCTAACATGTAGGAACCCCGTCCTGTTCTTTTAAAGGAATAGTTTGGAGAAAATCGGCTTGTTCGCTTCCTCGCCGAGAGTTTGCTGTGACAGTTTGTGCCGCTCTCATGTCTGTTTCGAGTCTTCCATCCTCCCGTAACTCTGTCGGACTCACAATGGACAGAAACGATCAAAATCGAGGCAGCAGAACCGACAGAGATATCGACGTTTGACCTGCGCCTACATTTCCCACAATGCAACTCAAGCGCCAACATTTCTAATGGATAGTGCAACTGAAGCCAACACAGGAAGTGCAGTTCCTCCTGTCGTCCACTTGAGGCTGGCTCCAGAAGGGAGTCAGTCTCCATAAGTCCCCATGTCCAATTGTCCAACAGCAGAAATAAACATGTTGGTACAAAAACTGACACTTTACAGAATCAAACATCAAACTCAACACCTGGAAACGCACAGACATGAGAGTGCTATCAAACTGTTCGTCTAGCTCTCGGCAGCAAAGCTAATGAGCTTAAAACATCAAACTATTCTTTTTTATATATAATGAGGTAAAAGAGAAAGAAAGGGGAGTTTGTTGTACCAGTAAAAACATTTAAAAAAACAAAGATGGCTCTGCAGCACCGCTGTGTGTTTCCAGGCGGCGTGGACGACGCCCTGCAGCCGTCACAGCTCGTGGTGAACAGCTTCATCGTGGAAGTTGCATCTCATCCAGGTTAGCTTCTGCTGTACAACGCTTCTGCACACATCAGGCGACGATGCAGTGCAACCGCTCTGCTCTGGAGGAGGAAGGAAGTCCAACCACAAACAAACAAACAAACAAACAAACAAACAAACAAACACTGCTGCTGTTGTGACAAAATATCAATAAAAAGGTCTATGGCATCATGAGGTGACGATACTCTGAGCACATTCTCATTTTTTACTGTGATTGTGACGCACGAGGAGAGCGCTGGCATTTTCAGCTGTGGTGATCTGTCTGCGTGCTCGTGATAAAACACAGATGCGAGCTGATGGATTTGCTGCGTGACGGCATTAACGGCCTCCGACTTAATGAACCATCAGGGGACAAAAAGTCTATCTGTGAGGAAAACGTCAGTCATGAATGAATGTTTGATGAAACGAACGCTGAATGTTTGCATCCGTCCTCCGTGAGCAGGGTTTATATTACAGATAGTTTGGTGTACGATATGCTCATAGTGTTTTCATCGCTTTGTCTTGATGTCAGACTTTATGGGAGGAAACCCTCAAAGTCAACAGACTCCTTTACAAAAACAGTACTTTACCTCGCAGGACATGCAAGTTTCTGGTCCATCGCTGCCTCTTCTTGTGTTATTGTGAAACTTTGGTGTTTTAAAGGTCCGGTGTGTCAGATTTAGAATTATTGGCAGGGATGGAATATAATATTCATAAATAGACGTTTTTATTAGTGTGTAATCACCTGAAAATAAGAATCTTTGTGATTTTGTTGTCTTAAAATAAGTTTCTACAGACAAACCAAACACATCTGGATATGAGAGTATTTATTTGGTTGCAATCTGGAACTTTGCCACTAGGGGTCACTAAATCCCACACACTGGACCTTTAACCCATGAGTTCAGATCTGAAACCGCTGCCCATAGAGGCAGCTCGTATGTTCTGTGAGGTAAAATGTTTTTGTCTTTAAGCTGCTTCAGTTTCCTGCCATAAAAGTTGTCTGACATCGAGATAAAGTGATGAAAATGCTCATGTTGCTGCATGTTACCACTCTACTGACCGTGGATCAGAGCCTCATACAAATAACCTGAACTATCCCTTTAATGTGCACGGCTCTTCACTCTGCAGGGGTCTACAGTAAAGACCTGTGATGCCGAGTCACGCTTTGGTACCAACATGTTTTGTGTTCACTGAGTATAGAGTCAGTATGCAGACTAAAGCACTGTTCATGTCTGAGTGGTGATGACAATAAAGAGTCTGCTTACAGCTGCAGAAAAATGAAATACACTGCAGATGGTGAACAGCTTGAAAAACAAAACAAACTAAGTATGAAGTCCTTCAGTTTCCTTTTGCAACATTGAATCTAAAGTGACAGACATTTCCTGTCAGTATATAACTGTACAGTCATGTTTTTATATACTAACTGCAAAATACAGATTACTTTTAGCACACGCCTCTGTGGGATCCACTGATAGACTGACTGACCTTTAAGAGACAACATGTCCGTGTTAATACTTGAAGACGTGAATCTTTAAAAATCAGAATCAAAGTTTGACTCCTAAAAAAAAGGAGGAAATGTTTATGCATTTTGTTGAGGGACTATTTCCAGCGGTGGATGAATACATGTTTGGTGCCCTAGTGAGTGGCAACAGGACGTTGTGTGTGTGTGTGTGTGTGTGTGTGTGTGTGTTCATTGATGTGTTTTTCGACACGAATGGAGCTCCGTGGCACAGAGGAGGAGATAAATCAGACTGTGATACATGTTGGTCGATACGTTCAGTCTTGTTCTTCTTATGGGACTATAAAAATATAGAATATCAGCAGACGTGGTCTTTAAAATGACACGTTTGGAGGGTCGTGAAGCTTCAGCAGGGGTAGAAACAAACTAAATCACAGCGCTGACGCTCGGCGACTGTCAAAATCTGTTGAGTCTGTGCGAGTCTGTGCGTCCTCGAATCATCAACTCTTCATCCCGTCTTTTCTCAGAGACAAACAGTTGACGTCATTCTTTCTTTTTGTCATGAATTAAGATTGTTGGCTCTCTCTGAAATCGATCAGACCCGCCTGATTACTGTTTCCATGGTTTGATGCTCAGGATAAACCATAGCAACGCGAGCTCTGCTGGAAACCAGTCACGCTGCCAAAGCCGAATAAACACCGACTGGAATAAAGATGTCTGTGTGTGTGTGTGTGTTACAGTGTGTGTGTGTGTGTGTTACAGTGTGTGTTACTGTGTATGTGTGTGTGTGTGTTACTGTGTTTGTTACAGTGTGTGTTACTGTGTGTGTGTGTGTGTGTGTGTGTGTTACAGTGTGTGTGTGTGTGTGTTACAGTGTGTGTTACAGTGTGTGTGTTACAGTGTGTGTGTGTGTGTGTGTGTTACTGTGTGTGTTAGAGTGTGTGTGGTACAGTGTGTGTGTGTGTGTGTGTGTGTTACAGTGTGTGTTACTGTGTGTGTTACAGTGTGTGTGTGTGTGTGTGTTACAGTGTGTGTGTTACTGTGTGTGTGTGTTACTGTGTGTGTTACAGTGTGTGTGTGTGTGTTACTGTGTGTGTTACAGTGTGTGTGTGTGTGTGTGTGTGTTACAGTGTGGTTACTGTGTGTGGTGTGTGTTACAGTGTGTGTGTTACTGTGTGTGTTACTGTGGGTGTGTGTTACAGTGTGTGTGTTACAGTGTGGTGTGTGTGTGTGTGTGTGGTGTGTGTGTGTGTGTGTGTTACAGTGTGTGTGTTACAGTGTGTGTGTGTTACTGTGTGTGTGTGTGTGTTACTGTGTGTGTTACAGTGTGTGTTGGCCTGCTAACACTGTCATGATAAATAATTAACATCCTGAACATCAGTGATATTTACAGAGGAATCCTGTCAAGCTGCTTCTAGTGTGAAAGTTCAGCTCAACGTTCAAACGAGTCGACGGATCATTTACTGATGGAAACATCGTCGATTCACAGATTTACTGATGGAAACATCGTCGATTCACAGATTTACTGAAGGAAACATCGTCGATTCACAGATTTACTGAAGGAAACATCGTCGATTCACAGATTTACTGAAGGAAACATCGTCGATTCACAGATTTACTGAAGGAAACATCGTCGATTCACAGATTTACTGATGGAAACATCGTCGATTCACAGATTTACTGAAGGAAACATCGTCGATTCACAGATTTACTGAAGGAAACATCGTCGATTCACAGATTTACTGATGGAAACATCGTCGATTCACAGATTTACTGATGGAAACATCGTCGATTCACAGATTTACTGAAAGGAAACATCGTCGATTCACAGATTTACTGAGGAAACATCGTCGATTCACAGATTTACTGATGGAAACATCGTCGATTCACAGATTTACTGATGGAAACATCGTCGATTCACAGATTTACTGAAGGAAACATCGTCGATTCACAGATTTACTGATGGAAACATCGTCGATTCACAGATTTACTGATGGAAACATCGTCGATTCACAGATTTACTGAAGAAGGAAACATCGTCGATTCACAGATTTACTGATGGAAACATCGTCGATTCACAGATTTACTGATGGAAACATCGTCGATTCACAGATTTACTGAAGGAAACATCGTCGATTCACAGATTTACTGATGGAAACATCGTCGATTCACAGATTTACTGATGGAAACATCGTCGATTCACAGATTTACTGAAGGAAACATCGTCGATTCACAGATTTACTGATGGAAACATCGTCGATTCACAGATTTACTGATGGAAACATCGTCGATTCACAGATTTACTGAAGGAAACATCGTCGATTCACAGATTTACTGATGGAAACATCGTCGATTCACAGATTTACTGATGGAAACATCGTCGATTCACAGATTTACTGAAGGAAACATCGTCGATTCACAGATTTACTGAAGGAAACATCGTCGATTCACAGATTTACTGATGGAAACATCGTCGATTCACAGATTTACTGATGGAAACATCGTCGATTCACAGATTTACTGAAGGAAACATCGTCGATTCACAGATTTACTGAAGGAAACATCGTCGATTCACAGATTTACTGATGGAAACATCGTCGATTCACAGATTTACTGAAGGAAACATCGTCGATTCACAGATTTACTGAAGGAAACATCGTCGATTCACGATTTACTGATGGAAACATCGTCGATTCACAGATTTACTGATGGAAACATCGTCGATTCACAGATTTACTGAAGGAAACATCGTCGATTCACAGATTTACTGATGGAAACATCGTCGATTCACAGATTTACTGAAGGAAACATCGTCGATTCACAGATTTACCGATGGAAACATCGTCGATTCACAGATTTACTGAAGGAAACATCGTCGATTCACAGATTTACTGATGGAAACATCGTCGATTCACAGATTTACTGATGGAAACATCGTCGATTCACAGATTTACTGATGGAAACATCGTCGATTCACAGATTTACTGAAGGAAACATCGTCGATTCACAGATTTACTGAAGGAAACATCGTCGATTCACAGATTTACTGATGGAAACATCGTCGATTCACAGATTTACTGATGGAAACATCGTCGATTCACAGATTTACTGAAGGAAACATCGTCGATTCACAGATTTACTGATGGAAACATCGTCGATTCACAGATTTACTGATGGAAACATCGTCGATTCACAGATTTACTGAAGGAAACATCGTCGATTCACAGATTTACTGAAGGAAACATCGTCGATTCACAGATTTACTGAAGGAAACATCGTCGATTCACAGATTTACTAAAGAACACATCGTCGATTCACAGATTTACTGAAGGAAACATCGTCGATTCACAGATTTACTGAAGGAAACATCGTCGATTCACAGATTTACTGAAGGAAACATCATCGATTCACAGATTTACTGAAGGAAACATCAACGATTCACAGATTTACTGAAGGAAACATCGTCGATTCACAGATTTACTGAAGGAAACATCGTCGATTCACAGATTTACTGATGGAAACATCGTCGATTCACAGATTTACTGAAGGAAACATCAACGATTCACAGATTTACTGAAGGAAACATCGTCGATTCACAGATTTACTGATGGAAACATCGTCGATTCACAGATTTACTGAAGGAAACATCGTCGATTCACAGATTTACTGATGGAAACGTCGTCGATTCACAGATTTACTGAAGGAAACATCGTCGATTCACAGATTTACTAAAGAACACATCGTCGATTCACAGATTTACTGATGGAAACATCGTCGATTCACAGATTTACTGATGGAAACATCGTCGATTCACAGATTTACTGAAGGAAACATCGTCGATTCACAGATTTACTGAAGGAAACATCTCAGATTCACAGATTTACTGATGGAAACATCGTCGATTCACAGATTTACTGAAGGAAACATCGTCGATTCACAGATTTACTGAAGGAAACATCGTCGATTCACAGATTTACTGATGGAAACATCGTCGATTCACAGATTTACTGAAGGAAACATCGTCGATTCACAGATTTACTGAAGGAAACATCGTCGATTCACAGATTTACTGATGGAAACATCGTCGATTCACAGATTTACTGAAGGAAACATCGTCGATTCACAGATTTACTGATGGAAACATCGTCGATTCACAGATTTACTGATGGAAACATCGTCGATTCACAGATTTACTGAAGGAAACATCTCCGATTCACAGATTTACTGATGGAAACATCGTCGATTCACAGATTTACTGAAGGAAACATCGTCGATTCACAGATTTACTGATGGAAACATCGTCGATTCACAGATTTACTGAAGGAAACATCGTCGATTCACAGATTTACGGAAGGAAACATCGTCGATTCACAGATTTACTGAAGGAAACATCGTCGATTCACAGATTTACTGAAGGAAACATCGTCGATTCACAGATTTACTGAAGGAAACATCTCCGATTCACAGATTTACTGATGGAAACATCGTCGATTCACAGATTTACTGATGGAAACATCGTCGATTCACAGATTTACTGAAGGAAACATCGTCGATTCACAGATTTACTGAAGGAAACATCGTCGATTCACAGATTTACTGAAGGAAACATCGTCGATTCACAGATTTACTGATGGAAACATCGTCGATTCACAGATTTACTGAGGAAACATCGTCGATTCACAGATTTACTGAAGGAAACATCGTCGATTCACAGATTTACTGAAGGAAACATCGTCGATTCACAGATTTACTGAAGGAAACATCGTCGATTCACAGATTTACTGATGGAAACATCGTCGATTCACAGATTTACTGATGGAAACATCGTCGATTCACAGATTTACTGAAGGAAACATCGTCGATTCACAGATTTACTGATGGAAACATCGTCGATTCACAGATTTACTGAAGGAAACATCGTCGATTCACAGATTTACTGATAGAAACATCAGTTCAAAGTTCAAATAAAATCTAGAAAACAGATCTCAACTTTGCTTTTGTCAATATCAACAGTCTTTACTGCCCTCAAGTCCTTAGATCCTCAAGTCTTCAGGTCTTTGAGTCTTCAGGTCTTTAATTCGATCAGCTAATAAACTTTTTAAAAAGCCAAAAACTATAAAAAAAGAAAAAAAGAAAAAAAAATCATTAAGAAAGCACAATGTCCACAAACTTCCACACCTCTTCCTCCTCCACCTCCTGCACCTCCTCCTCCTCGTCCTCGTGTTGTGACTCAGTTTTAGTCACAGGTGCAAACAGAGACACTAAATGGTCTGCTAAGAAAAGCAGCGGCGGCATAATAAATGGCTTTAATAGTACCTCTCACTGTAGGTCATTACTTAAGATGACAGCAGACACGTTATAAAGGCGAGCACGGCAATGATTAAAATGATAATTCAGATTCTGGACGAGGCCCCGTGAGCCTCAGGATGGAGGCAACATTCACAGCAGGAAATCACAAAGACTCTCTGACTCGAGCGTCAACAAACCGAAACAACGGTCAGCTGTTTGTAGAGTAATTAAATATTCAGATCAACATCTTAAACAGCCGACAAACGTTTGTATGATTAATGAGGACTAAAACCTTCAGAGGACAGAAGTACTGCACGTGAATATTTGATATGAGGTTTGTCTTTCAGCACTGAGAGAACATGATAAATGCATTACTGTGATGAATTCTTTACATAACTGGACTGAAACACAGAGATGACCAAGCAGGACTCAGGTGATCGGCTCACTGCAAAACAAGAAGAACTTTTACTAACTTTCCAAAGTTCACGTGTCTGTTGGAGAACTGAAAGCCTCAACGCCAAGCTGTAAACATGTAAACTGTAAACCAACATGGGGACTTATGGAGACTGACTCACTTCTGGAGCAAGCCTCAAGTGGACGTTAGAGGAACTGCAGTTTGTGGCATGTCCTGTGATGCTTCATTTCCCAGCCAGGCTGCTGCTTAGGTAAGTATGAAGCTACATGTGGTTAGCTTAGCTTAGCATAAAGACTGGAAACAGCTAGCCTGGTTTCGTTCAAAGGTAATAAAATGCACCAACCACACATCTCCGTGAGCAGTAGTCTAACAGTGAACACGGCAACAGAACCTCTGAACCGGCAGTGTCCAGTCTAACAGTGAACATGGCAACAGAATCTCTGAACCGGCAGTGTCCAGTCTAACAGTGAACACGGCGACAGAACCTCTGAACCGGCAGTGTCCAGTCTATCAGTGAACACGGCGACAGAACCTCTGAACCGGCAGTGTCCAGTCTAACAGTGAACACGGCGACAGAACCTCTGAACCGGCAGTGTCCAGTCTAACAGTGAACACAGAGACACAACCTCTGAACCAGCAGTGTCCAGTCTAACAGTGAACACGGCGACAGAACCTCTGAACCGGCAGTGTCCGGTCTAGCAGTGAACACGGCGACAGAACCTCTGAACCGGCAGTGTCCAGTCTAACAGTGAACACAGAGACAGAACCTCTGAACCAGCAGTGTCCAGTCTAACAGTGAACACAGCAACAGAACCTCTGAACCGGCAGTGTCCAGTCTAACAGTGAACACGGCGACAGAACCTCTGAACCAGCAGTGTCCAGTCTAACAGTGAACACGGCGACAGAACCTCTGAACCGGCAGTGTCCAGTCTAACAGTGAACACAGAGACAGAACCTCTGAACCAGCAGTGTCCAGTCTAACAGTGAACACGGCAACAGAACCTCTGAACCGGCAGTGTCCAGTCTAACAGTGAACACGGCGACAGAACCTCTGAACCGGCAGTGTCCAGTCTATCAGTGAACACGGCGACAGAACCTCTGAACCGGCAGTGTCCAGTCTAACAGTGAACACAGCAGCAGAACCTCTGAACCGGCAGTGTCCAGTCTAACAGTGAACAAAGCAGCAGAACCTCTGAACCGGCAGTGTCCAGTCTAACAGTGAACACAGAGACAGAACCTCTGAACCAGCAGTGTCCAGTCTAACAGTGAACAGAGCAACAGAACCTCAGAACCAGTGACCCGGCAGTGTCCAGTCTAACAGTGAACACAGCGACAGAACCTCTGAACCGGCAGTGTCCAGTCTAACAGTGAACACAGTAACAGAACCTCTGAACCGGCAGTGTCCAGTCTAACAGTGAACACAGTAACAGAACCTCTGAACCGGCAGTGTCCAGTCTAACAGTGAACACAGCGACAGAACCTCTGAACCGGCAGTGTCCAGTCTAACAGTGAACACAGAGACAGAACCTCTGAACCAGCAGTGTCCAGTCTAACAGTGAACACAGTAACAGAACCTCTGGACCAGCAGTGTCCAGTCTAACAGTGAACACGGCGACAGAACCTCTGAACCGGCAGTGTCCAGTCTTACAGTGAACACAGCGACAGAACCTCTGAACCGGCAGAGTCCAGTCTAACAGTGAACACAGTAACAGAACCTCTGGACCGGCAGTGTCCAGTCTAACAGTGAACACAGCAGCCTCTCAGGTGGTTTTCTTGCCGGGTCTGGTTCCTGGCATCCCGGGCTGAGTCAGTTCAGTTAGCTAAGCCGCTGACCAAGCTAACCACAGTTAGCTCTTCACTCCTGATCAATGTTTCCATCATGAAGTCTGTAAATCACCTCGGTACTGTGACGTTGTTCCCTGTTGGTTTCAGAGGTGGTGCTTGAACTCGCCATAGACAGAAACAGCTTCAGGCTCCATTTTAAATTCTGTTGAATAAAACTCGAAACTTTTCTGTCATCTCGCTTGTTTCGGAGGTGCAGCAGCGATGTGTTATGTCCTGTTCATTTTGGAAAATAGGCTCCATCAGGCCTTCAGCCGTCGATGATTCAGAGGCAAACAAGCACTGAACTTTTTTGCATAACGGTCTCTGCTGCATTGCTTCGTGGCGGCGAGGCCGGGCTGGATGGAAGAAGAGGAGCTGGGTGGCGACTGGGTGAGTGGGTGTAATGATACCCTCGTCTCAGGAAAAACATGTCAGTCCTCCTGGCAGCCGGGAGCTCGGAGAGGAGAGGATGGAGAGGCTGCCAGATCAAATTTAGGAAGATCTGGGCAGAGAAACGTCAAATCTCGTTGATTTAGATGGTTTGTGTTTTCCTGGCAGGTTTTTCCTCCTGTGGTGACACGAGTCCAGGAAAACTAAATGTTTCTGAAACATTTTAATTTCCTCTAGTATAAAGAGTGGAAAACTAAAAGGAAATAAAATCCACTGACCTGTACCTCAGAAGATCACTAATTAACATTAGTTAAATCTTGTTTGAATAATTTGTACAAAAAGTAGTTAAACACAACTTCAACTTCAGCATTGACAGTCAATGATATTAGACTTTAATTAAACCAATCACAGTCAGCCTTGTGGATTTCTGCCTGGCAACCATGTTCGGTTAACTACCAGCGCCACAGCAGTCGACCAATCAGAGCAGAGCAACAAACAGCAGCTGTGGCTGTCAGTTGAAAGTCTCAAAAGTTCAACTTCAATCAAGAGACCACTTGTAGCTGATGTGTCTGCCATGGATACATAGTCTTTAATGTTGAGGTGATTAATGTTGAGGCTGCTGTAGATATGTGGTTTATTTTAAGATACCTATGCAGACCACTCTTGAGCCAGGGCCTATTCAACAGGGGTTTACTTCACAATACATGTTTAGTCACAAGCTGGTATTCAGTCCACTCCTAAGCCAGAGGTTATTTAACCGAGAGGTCAGACAGGTCGGTGCCAACCAGATGTCCAGAAGAAGAAGAGACTTCTTTAGATATTCTGATTAGGAGTCAGGTCAGAGGTTAAGCCTGTAGGGGGTCTTCCTGGGAAAAGAGTGACTATCGTCTTTCAGTTTCTTTTCTTTAAAGTAACTTCATTGACTTTTGTGCCTTGAGCTGTTGTTAATTACATGTCAGGGGGAGGCACAAACTGTCTATATAAGAGCTTGTCCGGCATGAGATCGGGAGGGTTTTCTCATTTTTCGGCCTGAGACTCTCCAGGTACTTTGTACTTGTTTCGACACTGTGCTTGTTGTAATAAACTTGTTATACGACTAAGACGGTGTCGGCTGCATTTTCTCTTTAAACATCTTCATCTGCATCACCACCGGAGGATCACAAGGAGTAAGAAGAATACACCACATAGCAAAACGTATCAATGAATGGAGAAGATCCGAAGCATCCTCAGATCTTTCTGAACATGTCCGTATATCATCTGTGCAGTTAAAGACTTCTGGAGAGAGAAGAAGAACTGGTCCATGTTCACAGCCTCAACTTCCTCTTTATGTGAAGAGAAACACGTTGTTGTGGAGAGGTTGCTGAAGTCAAAGGTCAAAGGTCAGGAGTTCAGAGAGTTCAGCAGCCTCTGGTGTCTGATGCTGTTTTATTTATTGAATCAGAGACACTGTCAGAGTTGATCAGAAGTGCCTGAGTCGGTCTCACATTCTGCCCCAACTCATCCTGGTGGATCGACTTTAAACCCCAAGATAACAGCACAAATACTACACGCCCAGAATGAGTCACAGAGAATGTGTTTACCCATGGAGGTGTTACTGTCAGCATGTTCTAGTCTGGAGACACACATGTCTGTTTACAACAACAAGCTATCTATGATGTCTATGAAGGCAGCAACAGGTCTCTGTGACCCTGGACACCACAGTGTGGAGATAGACTGGCACCTACTGTTCCCAACCAGAGACAAACAACTGATACTGCTGAGGACCTCAAGGCCACACGGGACCTCAAGGCCCACACGGGACCTCAAGGCCACACGGGACCTCAAGGCCACACGGGACCTCAAGGCCACACGGGGCCTTCAAGGCCACACGGGACCTCGAGGCCACACGGGACCTCAAGGCCACACGGGACCTCAAGGCCACACGGGACCTCAAGGCCACACGGGACCTCAAGGCCCACACGGGACCTCAAGGCCACACGGGACCTCAAGGCCACACGGGACCTCAAGGCCCACACGGGACCTCAAGGCCACACGGGACCTCAAGGCCACACGGGGCCTTCAAGGCCACACGGGACCTCAAGGCCCACGTGGGACCTCAAGGCCACACTGGACCTCAAGGCCACACGGCACCTCAAGGCCACACGGGACCTCAAGGCCACACGGGACCTCAAGGCCACACGGGGCCTTCAAGGCCACACGGGACCTCAAGGCCACACGGGACCTCAAGGCCACACTGGACCTCAAGGCCACACGGGACCTCAAGGCCACACGGGACCTCAAGGCCACACGGGACCTCAAGGCCACACGGGGCCTTCAAGGCCACACGGGACCTCAAGGCCACACGGGACCTCAAGGCCACACGGGACCTCGTGTAACCTCAGGAGAGGAAACTCCAGGACACACGTCATTGTTACAAACAGACATTGAGACTGAACAGTGTGAACTTTATACAGTTTGTTTGTTACAGCGTTAGATTGACTCAATGAATGCAGAAACAGATTCACATCCAGGTTTTAGACAGTCTGTGAGGACATCACGGAGACTACGCCCAGGTTTTAGACAGTCTGCGGGGACGTCAACGAAAAACACACACACTCCCTAAGAGTTAAAACATCTGCACTCCAGCATACTCCTAATTTTTATAACTTATAACAGAGGGAGTTTCTACAGCATCAGCATGATGAGTCATGAAACTGAGAGGCAAACAGCTGTCTTCACACTGACCTCGAGCATTTCAGGACAATCTTTCTCTTCTTGTTTACATGAAAAGGAACACAGCACTGTCGAAACAGGCCGTGGGACTGGACAGCAGATTAACTGAGATCTGACATCACCCTAACACAGGAAGCAGACGCAGCATCTCTGTACTGAAGCTCGACTTTAGACACTAAAGAGTCAGAAGAAGAAGAAGAGAGGCAGAGTCACGATGGCTGACTTCAGATGGATTCAAGTTTCTCTGTTTGTTATCGCGCTGCTTCAGTTTACAGGTAAGAATACATATATCACAGATGTTCATGACAATAACTTTGTTGCTCTGAATTCACTTGATCAAATATTTGATGAGCTCAATTTGTTGAACTGAGACGACAAAACCCGTCGATTGTTTCTAACGTGGTGAGTTCAGTGAACTCGTCACACTGACTATGAACATAACAGACGTTTTCTCATTTTCTCTGCTCGTCTTCACAGAAACTGAAGGATCTTCCTCCTTCACTGTCAGAGCTGGACAGGAAGTCACTTTGCCTTGTAAAGATGTGATAGGCGATCAGCAAAACTGTGACAGAACATCATGGGAATTCAGTAATTCAATGCAGGGAGCAGATATAGCTCTGATTAGACTAGGACAGATTGTTGAGAACTCTAAATCAGACAGACTGAGTGTTACACAGAACTGTTCTCTGGTCATAAAGAAGCTCACACATGAAGATGGTGGATGGTACGACTGTCTACAATACAAACCAGGACGAATAGATTCATGGTCTACAGTTTTTCTGTCTGTTGTTACCAGTGAGTATTTCCATCATCATATTTTCAGCTCAAACTGTGAAACATCACAATAATTATGATCATAGTGATGAAGTGAATGTGACTCTTGTTGTCTTTCTCTCACATTATCTCCATCTTCACCAGTGACTGAACACGAGACCAATGATCAGGTGGAGTTAAACTGCTCTGTGTCGACATATGATGGATGGTGTGCACACACAGTGAAGTGGCTGTTTGAGGGTAAAGACGTGGATGAAGATCACAAAGATCTGCAGACATCACAGTCTGTCTGCTCTGCCTCTGTGACCTTTACGACTTCATCAAACTCTGACTCACTGACGTGTGAAGTGACTGATGGTGACAGAGTGGAGCTGTTTCCCTTCAGACTTCAGCCCTCAGGTGAGGAACCAGGTGAGAATAAGTCGAGCTGTTTAAAGTCACTTCAGACTGACGTGAATGATGACCTGAAATATTTGTTGATTTTATGGATGTGAAGTTTGAATATTACGTCATATCACAGCACGAGTTTGGTGCTCAACAGTTTGGTGACTCGTTTTCATCTGATCAGGTGACGACACGGCAACAAAACCAAGACCAGAACCCACAACCAAACCACCAACAGCAACAACCAAACCACCAACAGCAACAACCAAACCACCAACAGCAACAACCAAACCACCAACAGCAACAGCAACAACCAAACCACCAACAGCAACAACCAAACCACCAACAGCAACAACCAAACCACCAACAGCAACAACCAAACCAACTGAGAGCAGCATGAAAAGAGGAACCATCACCACAGCACCTGCAGACAATGGATCAGCAAATCTTAAAGGTGACTCAGCATTTTTATAGCTCTAACCCTAACCCTAACCCTCCCTGATGATATCTGGACATGACTGTGGTCTTGAACAGTCTTTGTCCAAATCTGAGACTTGCAAAAAGTGGTCTTGAGACCAGTGTAGAGACCAAGACTGATCTTAAGTACTCCGACACTCTGCAGCGTCTTTAAACGTAAAGAAAGTAGATTCTCTCCGACCTCTCTCTGTTTGGATTGAAGGATGAACATGTTGTTGTTCAGTAGAAAGTTTTGAATGTTTCATGCATCAATGAATCTGGATTTTTGCTGTTGGAGCTAAAGTTGACTCTGTTCTGTCTCCTCAGGGAAGAAGACACTGACTGACGAAGACGTGGTGAGTTTCACAGTCAGACAGAATATGATGAAATGCACTGAATGTTATTGAGCGGCCATGTTGTTGTCTTCTCTGTGCAGGCTGATCCTGAAGGTGGTGTTTCCTACGCCTCCATCAACTTCACCCAGAGGCCCGGCGGTAAAGCCCGGGTGAGTCGTCTGTTTGGTCACAGCGTTGCGTTCATGTGCTGCTGGATATCACAAAGTTACATTATTCTGTCATGTCATGGTTTGTTTTGACAGGTTCAGGGTGGAGATGATGATGATGATGATGATGAAGCAGTGACCTACACCACCCTGAAAGCTCCGTCTTCTTCTGCTGCTGCTGCTGCTGCTGCTGGAGCCTCTGCTGATCCCAACGCCCTCTACAAACAAACCTAGATAGATAGAGATATATTTTTTATATAACTCTTACACCTGTCATTACTAATTCTTCTAGTTTAGATTGAGCTTTACAGATATTTTCTGAAATGTATAAAAGTAAATGTTCGTGTGATAGATATTAACCGCTGGTGTGTGCGTGTGTTACATCCTGCGTCCATCGTAGATGCTCAAAAAATCTGGATTTGTTGGAATTTCAGCGGCTCGTGTCTGCCGAGGTCGGTCTGTGGATGCTCGTTAACTCGTCTTAAATACGACTCGAATTACGACTTTATTCAAAGAAACAAGTGAGTTTGGGATGCATCTCCTGATTGGGACCCTTCCCAATTTCCATGCCGAATTCCAAACTTGTTGTACCCTTCTTCCCCCGGGCTTTTATGCTCACAGAAAAAACATGAATAAATATTCTGAAAATGTCTTTTTAAGGAACCAAATCCCGCCATCGTCCGTCCTAACTTACTTTGCCACATCTGTTTCATTACCAAGCAGTGACTGGACCAAAAACAATCATTGTTTATTTTATTGATAACTGATGATTCATGTTTGACTGTGTTTTTTTTATGGTAATTTTCATGATTTATGTAAGAGTTTTCTCTTTTTTTAATCTATGTAACAATATAATCTGCAAATAAAAAAAGATTTATTCATTCTTTATGCTGTCAGTGTATTGATTTATATATATGTGATTAATGTATAGATGAATGTGTGCTTACCCACAGTTCTTCTTCTGTTAATCTCCGTTTAAATAAATCATCCTGTAAGAGTCAAAGTCATAATTGTGTTGTCAAGGTGTGAAAAGACAGGTAATGATTGTGCCACTGAGAAATTTCACGGGTCGTGTAACAGTCAATCACACAGAGGCTGAAGCGCAGTGACTCAGCAACTTTGACTTTCCATGACGGGATAAAAACTCTGAATGTCTTAGCTAGAGTAGTTTGGCAAAGAAAGCGAGATATTTGAAACGCTTGTAGCAGAATCTTCTCGGGCTTTCTCGTAACCGGTGACCATTTTTAAACCCTGAAAAATGAACATCACCTCCAAGTCTTTGGGAATAGATGGACTTTGAGACCGGCAGCTTAAAGGATTGTGGCGGCGTAACATAATGTGGACAAGTGGAGACTTTTATCCGAGGTGGACCTGAGGACAGACACAAGAGCCAAGTTAATTCCAAGAAGAAGTCTTGAGGAGTTTTGGGATCTGCAGCCTATTGGGTTCATCTTTGTTGAAGGAGCGATACAAAACTTATTAAAACCTCTTCCTGACGTTTCAAAGCTCTGTCTGCGGAACAAGATTTTTATAGAAAAACATTCCTGTTAAAAATAAATTCAGTGACAGCAGGAACGGTTTCAAATCAGCGTGTAATGTTAGAGAAATCAGCGTTTAATTGTAAAACATCCTGGAAAGCACAAGTTTGTCTCAGTGTCAGACACATTTCTGTTTTTCATGCATCAGTTTTTCATAAACAAGAACAAACTCGGAGCCAGAGGACAAAAAGACGAAGCTGCAGCAGTTACTGACAGAATACAGAAAAGGTTTCGACAGCTGCTGGAAGGAGACAGAAAATGTGATTTCTGTTGGTATTATTAGATGTGGGGTCTGCTTTGACTTTTGTTTTTAGAAACCGCAGAATTAAACACAATCCGTCCACATGTGGAGGAAGATTTCCTGTCGACTGTCGAGATCTCATTCAATTCTTCTGTTTTCTTTGTGGACTGATATGTTTAAACCTTTATTCGACGAGAATGATGTTTATGCACGGTGCATGGTTTACCAGAACACTTCAGGCAGCACAGTCTTTGACCCTTGACAGTAAATTCATATGCAGATATCTGTTCATAGAGATTACCTTTGCGCCAATTAGAAAATAAGGAAAAACAGTTTTAATAGATTTCCTGGGCTGATGTTTGTTTGCACATGAAGGTGTGGAGGTCAGAGTTATTATCTGTTGGCATCATGGACCAACAATTAAATTAAAGTTTCCCTTGTTTATTCTTTAAAGCATTAAAGCACTTTGTTAACCTGAAGCTGACGTGCAGATTTTAGTGCTAAAGAAAAGTCTGGAGAACAGAACGAGCGACCTTGGACTTGCAGCAGATTGCAGCGTTTGTCAAACCTCTCGAGGCTGGTCGCAGATTTCTCGGTGGTTTCTGGTTTGATTAAATCATCTGAGTGTACATTTGGGTACTCTTGGGTTTCCCTGCTGAGCAATAAAGGTCCATACATAAAGGCCGGTGCACGACATATAATTACCATTATAACATAATTATCTCCAGTGCTGTGTATAATGTGTCCCTACAAAGAAACGTGTCACATGATGTGAATCTTACTCTGATTTTTCAGCAGCTCAGAAAGCAGAAAATCTTCCTCCAGCTCTAATTTCCAACCTGAGTGCCGGAGCTTGTCAGAATCAGCTGGAGCACTGAACCCCTCATGACATGCAATTTGCAGGAATAATGTAAGTGTGATTATCCTCTGACCCCCTCCCACCTTTACTTTTTGAGGATTACAAATACCCCATTTGGCGTATACTTTTTAAACGAGCCGACGCCGTGCGGAACAATGTAGCGTCGCGCTCAGCTGATGAAGTGGCCTATTTCACGACTTTGTTGCATGTGAAGGCGAAATTAGAAACGCTTTGTTAAGACGAAATGTCACGCCGGCATCGCCGACTGCTTTCCAATGCAGACATCTGTAATTTATCGGCCTCTCATTGACGTCGCTGCCTCTTATCTGCAGAGACCCGACGTGTGCGCCGAGCTGGAGGTCGACGCTTCTCTTTTTAAAAGGAGCTGATGTGCAGGAAGAAGTCACAGATCACTACAGAGTGCTGACAGAAAAAGCACAATAATGCATTAAAACTGACCTTTGAGGCAGTTAACTCACTCATCCAGGGCGACAAAGCTTCAGACCCTCAATTGAGAAAACAGCAAACAAACAATCTGAAGAAAGTCGGGGGTCAGAAAGTCGACAGTACCTGCAGAGTAACTCTGGAAGTTCACTTTATTATTATGAAAGCCCATTAAATATTTAAACCATTTATCTGCTTTATTTGTTGTGTGCGTCAGGTCGATGATGGACGATGGATCTCTGGGTGGTTTTCATTATTCCAGTCAGTAACTTTATCACAGTCTTTGTTGTGGCGGCACAGCGGTGCAGTGAAGAAGAAGAAGAAGGTTCATGGTCCGGTTCCAGTCCAAAGACTTGACGGGTTAACTGGTGAATGGTTTGTTTGTTTGTTTCCCTGCATGAACTGGTGACCAATGCAACCATGACGAGGATGGACAGTCTTTGTTATCAGTGGTGGAATTTAACTTTACATTTCCTCGACTGGTTCTTGTGCAAAATCTTACTGAAGGGGTGAAAAGCATTATCTTCTAGTCATACTTAAAGTCCCTCCATCATTTCTTTCCGTGGCCGGGTTGTCTTGTGGTGGCAGCAGGTTTATCAGGATGTTCCAGAGGTCTGTCTCTCCAGCACGTTCTCCAACTCCTCCTGGGGGATCCCGAGGCGTTCCCAGTCCAGATGGGCTAGTCAGTTTTGGGTCTTCTGCCTGTTGGACGTCCTGAACGGATGCCCAGACCACCTCAGCTGGATCCTTTTGACATCCATCATGAAGACTGACTTTAATCCCAGAGAGGCAGTCTGCGTTTCTTTGGATTTTCCAACCACATCTAACATGGTGAGCTCAGTCAGCCACTCAGGTAACTGAGCTGAGTCAGCGCCGGGATGCCAGGAACCAAACCCAGCAAGAAAACCACCTTGGTAAGCTGCTGGACTCCCTGCTGGTTCAGAAGTTGTGTTTGGTCCCGGGTACGGAGGATGCTGAAACTAGCTCATAACGCTACCATTCATAATGCATGGGTCCTTTTCTATCTATTTACAGGAAATACATGAAAATTAGGACATGAAGAGATTTTCCATTTCAGGGAGATGTTAAAGTCAGTTTACTGCTCACAGGTTTCACACCAAACATGGGTCATTGGTTGATATTCCCAAAGTTATAATTAGAAAAAAAAAAACGATTACCTTGTAGACAACCTAAGGCTACTTTAATTAAACCTCAGTGTGCTCATTAGATTTGAGTGTTTCTCTAGTATGACCGGAAACATTTGCCGACTCACACAAACATCGAGCTGGGGTCACCAACATGATTAGAAAGCAGCCCGCGGGCGCCGTAACACCAACGTCAGTTTGACCATCAAGAAATCTGTCGTCCAAAGTTTGAGACTGACAAACCTTTGAAATTAAACCAACAGTCACACGTTCTCTCTCTCTGGTTGTTTCTTACCTTGCAGAACCAACTGAAGCTGATTTGAATGATACTTTCCTGATTCCTGTTTTAATAATGCCTCGGGCGGCTCTGCTTTGGAGGCTGAGACCGAAATAGGAGCAGCTGTGTACAGTCCTGTGTGGAGGCAGCTTCATTCCCACATTCATTTTGTTGTTGTTTGATTCGCTTCTTTACGTCGATACCAGGCCAAATGTTGATGAACCTGCAAACGTTCCCTGACGGCAACAGTTGAGTTTGATCGGTTAAAGTCTAAAAAAGATCAGATCCAGGCTTCGACACCTCAGGATCAAAGTTCTCTCTGGAGCCGTTTTGTCTCGACATTCAAGCGTTCAAATCCATCAAGGAAGAAACTCTCAAAGCAATTTCTACACCCACGGGAGCAGGATGCAATTCAGCCATGAAGCACTGTGAAAAGAAATTCTGGGAAACAGGAAATCGCAGAGATGAGACAGGCTGAGAAAATGAGTGTGCTGAAAAACTAAATTACAACATTTCATCACAGGAGCCGCGCTGGTTAATATTAATATGCTTCATCAAAGTATTCTCGCATGACCTTTACCCAAACTTTATATAACCTCAAACTTTTGATTTTAATGTTTAATTATGTTTAAAAGTATTACAGCACTGTTTAAGGTCAGCTCAACAAACCAGGGAATGGAAAATATATATATTTAATATAGATTTAATATATATTTCCATGCTCCATGATTTAAAAGAGTTACCATGTCACATTCGATGCATTTAATGCCTCGTAGAAATGATTGTTGTAAACAGTTTGAAGCAGACGGTATACTGCTCTCAGATATGATATGATATGAAGTCCTGCTGTTTGACTTCAGGGTGTCAGGAGTCGAATTGTCCTTCCAGCTTGGGAGTGAGCTGCCGCCCTGAGTGAAGGAGTTCGGGTATCTCGGGATCTTGGTCACGATTGATAGAAAAATGGAGCGAGATGGACCAGCAGACCGGTGCAGTGTGAGCAGTGTTGCAGACGTACTGGACCATTGTGGTTCAGAGGAAGCTGAGCAGGAAGCAAAGCTCTCGGTTTTTTCGATCCATCTACGTTCCAGTCCTCACGATGGTCATGAGCTTTTGGGTAGTGACTGGAAGAATGAGGTTGCGGATACAAGTGAAATCAGCTTCCTGGGCTCAGGAGATAGAGTTAGGAGCTCAGAGTCGAGCCGCTGCTTCTTTGTGTGGAAACCGTCCCCTGAGATGGTTCGACCATCTGATTAGGACTCCCCCTGAAAAGTGGCAGGAGATCCTGATTCATGATCATGAGTCATGCACATCAAAAACATGTGGCTGTATACTCCATATACCTGCCCCTGCACCTTTAACATGACTCTAAAGCAGGCCCAGTTTGAGGCTGCTATATTCAGGCAGGCTGGTAAAAATAACAGGTGCTAAACTTGGAGGTAGCCCAGAGGTTAAAGACGCAGACTCTGAAGGTTTGAATCATTGGAAATAACGACGCGAGTGGAGGGTTGTAAGAGTCCAGATGAGTTTAATTCCTCATGAGGATTAACAAAGTGTTTAATTTATTTCAAACTTTCTAAAGAACAATTTGGAGCAGAGAAATTGGGAGGCAGTGAAGCAGCTTTATTTCAAAGTTTGCTGCTTCTTTGAGTCAGATTGATTTACCCTGAAATAAAAATAAAACCCTTCATCCACATTAGATCCAACAGAACCACCAACGACTGTGAAGTATTTGGAAAAGTGTTTTTACCTGTTACATGCAGTATTGATTTGTTTAAAAAATGAACGGACCCTTGAGTCGCATTAATTTGTACTGAGGTGTTGTGTCTAGAAATTCTCATGTAACCTGAAGGTTGCACCAAATTATTACAATCGATCATCACAGATGCTCTGGGAGTCACGATGACTGTTTGCAGGACATGAAAAATTAATAAATACACGGTGTATCCATGTCGTACACGTCATGCAGCCGATGACAAAGTACCTGCTGGAGAAATTTTTTATTTAATTTATTTCTTTGTTGTGTCTCAGCAGAGGTTTCTCCTTCAGGCTAGGACTTAGAGGGTGAGGTGAAGGGTATTCAGTTGGTTGCAGTCTGCAGCTTCACCACAAGACGCCGCTAAATCCTCCATCCTTTAATAACTGTGCTTTTTATATTCACTCATGATGACGACCTTCATCCAAACTCTATCGAGCTGAGAAATAAAGACTTTTATTAATTTGACTTAAATGTTTAATTATGTTTTAAATCTTCATTAATTGTTGCTGTAATTACTTGTTAGCATGCAGACTTTTATTATTTCACTACCAGCTCAGGAAAATCTTCATTTTTCAGCTTTATCACCCTGATGATTTCATCTCTTTATCTTCACCCGGTCATCGCTTTTGTCAAAGTCACTTTAAAGTCTTAATTTTCGAGATAATGAAATAAGTCATGAGCTATTGTGATTGAAAAAAATCTGGATAATGAAGTCATAACAACGAGGACACGGCTTCTTATCTGGAGGTAATGAGATAATTAGGTCTTGATCTCAAGATGACAGCCGCACAAGATACATTAGAAACGCTGGCTGCTCTCGTCTGCCGGACACGATGAGTCTGAAGGATGAATATCAAACATAAAACCTGATCATCCGAAGATCTGGACTCTCGAACTCAGAGCAGTGAGGAAGTGTTAGTGTTTGTACCACAAAGAAGAAGAAGAAGAAGAAGAAGAAGAAGAAGAAGAAGAAGAAGAAGAAGAAGAAGAAGAAGAAGAAGAAGAAGAAGAGGAGACTTTCAGGCCCAGCGGTGAAAACCTCCTCTTCTTCTGAAAGAAGACAAAAAGGAGAGAGTGAGCGAGCAAGAAGCCGCCGGACAAGAGTAAATGTGGGACTGACTTTTAGTGGTTGGTGAGAGCTTGGTGAAATAAAAGGCTGAAAGACAGACGCCGAGCTGGACTGACTGCTGCTGGACTAGTCTCTGATATCAGCCGCTGCTGGACTAGTCGCTGATATCAGCTGCTGCTGGACTAGTCTCTGATATCAGCTGCTGCTGGACTAGTCTCTGATATCAGCTGCTGGACTAGTCTCTGATATCAGCTGCTGGACTAGTCTCTGATATCAGCCGCTGCTGGACTAGTCGCTGATATCAGCTGCTGCCGGACTAGTCGCTGATATCAGCTGCTGCCGGACTAGTCGCTGATATCAGCAGCTGCTGGACTAGTCTCTGATATCAGCCGCTGCTGGACTAGTCTCTGATATCAGCTGCTGCTGGACTAGTCGCTGATATCAGCCGCTGCTGGACTAGTCTCTGATATCAGCTGCTGGACTAGTCTCTGATATCAGCTGCTGCTGGACTAGTCGCTGATATCAGCCGCTGCTGGACTAGTCGCTGATATCAGCCGCTGCTGGACTAGTCTCTGATATCAGCCGCTGCTGGACTAGTCTCTGATATCAGCCGCTGCTGCTGGACTAGTCTCTGATATCAGCCGCTGCTGGACTAGTCGCTGATATCAGCCGCTGCTGGACTAGTCGCTGATATCAGCCGCTGCTGGACTAGTCGCTGATATCAGCCGCTGCTGGACTAGTCTCTGATATCAGCCGCTGCTGGACTAGTCTCTCTATCAGCCGCTGCTGGACTAGTCGCTGATATCAGCTGCTGGACTAGTCGCTGATATCAGCCGCTGCTGGACTAGTCTCTGATATCAGCTGCTGGACTAGTCTCTGATATCAGCTGCTGCTGGACTAGTCGCTGATATCAGCCGCTGCTGGACTAGTCGCTGATATCAGCCGCTGCTGGACTAGTCTCTGATATCAGCCGCTGCTGGACTAGTCTCTGATATCAGCCGCTGCTGGACTAGTCTCTGATATCAGCCGCTGCTGGACTAGTCGCTGATATCAGCCGCTGCTGGACTAGTCGCTGATATCAGCCGCTGCTGGACTAGTCGCTGATATCAGCTGCTGGACTAGTCGCTGATATCAGCCGCTGCTGGACTAGTCGCTGATATCAGCTGCTGGACTAGTCTCTGATATCAGCCGCTGCTGGACTAGTCGCTGATATCAGCTGCTGGACTAGTCTCTGATATCAGCCGCTGCTGGACTAGTCGCTGATATCAGCTGCTGGACTAGTCTCTGATATCAGCTGCTGCTGGACTAGTCGTTGATTTCAGCCGCTGCTGGACTAGTCTCTGATATCAGTTGCTGGACTAGTCGCTGATATCAGCCGCTGCTGGACTAGTCTCTGATATCAGCTGCTGGACTAGTCTCTGATAA